>OU343223.1:181869630-181949646 GCA_910596185.1 Chrysanthemum makinoi
AATAAGCACTAAATTGCACCAAACCTCTACAGAAGGTAAGTTATGCTAAAAATACTCTAAAGCAACTAACTACAGCTACTCCTAACCTCTAATAAGCAAATTACCAAAGATTAAGCTAACTGCCACTTTAAGCTAAATAATATTCTCGACCCCCTACTTAGCTGATGAAACTGCTATCTAAAAGCTACAGAGAAAACTAAAAGTGTGGTCCTCAAGACCACCAACCAGAGATCATTTGTCCAAAATTTCAGCTAATAAGGACCTAAGGTGAAGAATTTATGGATCAAACAAAACTCAAGCAATGGGATACAAGGTCTGCCGGATGCATGCAACTGTTATGACAGCTATACGTTTGACTTTTATGAAATTTATAAGCTTCCAAATTACTGAAATTGATATAATAAACTAACCTAAGACATGATTAAGCTAACTAGACTAACTCTAAACCTATATAATGGCTTATGCAAGCTTATAACTAACTGATGTGCAGCAGAACTAGTGGAGCAGATCGTGCAAATAATGAGCAATATTGAGCAATCTAAATACTACCAAGCATCACCTAACTGAAAATAACTCAATTAGGTGCACTAATGACTGAACTATTACCTAAACAAGCTTTAAAACTGGTTGAGACCTCCTCATGGAATGTGGAAACAGACCGCTTGGAACAGAAGTAACATAAGACTGCTTTTGGTTTTAGGCTAAAAACACAAAGATGAACTTGACACTGAAAAGCTTTGATTAAATAAGTCTTAAAACCAGGAGCTAACACTAAACAAATCAATTTCTACCGATCAAACCCTTTATCTTCAAAATAAAGCCAAATCCAAACATACCTTTATACTATCTAAATGCATTTTAACATTACAACTTTGATGAAAACTGACTAATACTGATCTGTATTGGAAATATTAGCATCAAACTCAACTTTATAATACAATTGAACTGAAATTAAATCAACTTGATTTGACTCTCAAATTTGACCCGAGTTGACTTTTGTTGACTTTCACCAAAACTTCAAATTTGAGCAAATAGAAACACTAACAAGCTTACATAAGCTTCAATAAGCTTATGTAAGCTCAAAATATCAGAATTAGGATGATTGATCAATTCTTAAGACAAGTTATTGAAAGGTAAAAGGAAAAATTGCATTAATGAAGAATGATTACAAACTTAAAAGCACACAAATGACAAGTAATAAAGTGGCCAAAATTCCTTTAAGACATAAGGAATTGGACTAAAAACAATGCGAGCCAAGAGGTCTTTAAATAGCCTTGAGCAGGGCCTTGGATGCCTTTGAAGAGCCTAGAACTTAATCCACGTACCACATGATTATTCCATGAATCATCAGCTCCAATCAGAATGCTCCATTTCACCCTATGATGTGTCATGCCCAATGAGAGAGTGCCATTTGGCCACGTGGCAGATATATATCCCATATGTCGAGGTTCCGAAGATGGATAGATTCTAAGTACGAGGTGGTGCGTTTGGGATTGGGTAAATTGGTGGTGTTTGGGTTTGGGATGAAGGAGCAGTGGTAAAGGCAAAAGGGGCACGTTTGGTTATTTTATAATATATCTCAAAAGGGTTGGCCGGGTAGGGATAGCGGGTTTAAGTGGTTTTCGGGTTTGGGTTTAATAAAGAGGACGGGTTGGATTATTAAGTGGCCGGGTATTTTGTTTATGGATTGGGCCGGGAGAATGGATATTGGACCGAAAGTTAAGTGAATTGGATAAATGGGTATAACTTGGACTAGGATTGGCTTAGGACTAGGATTAAACCCATTAGTAACCATAGGGACCAAACATGTAAAAGCTGAAATTTCAAGGACCACAAGTGCAAATCTGAAAATGTCTTCCAAGGGCTGAACTTGTCATTCTTCAATAGACCAGGGACTGAATTTGCAACTTTTGAAACTTGAGGGTGTTTTCTGTCAGTTGTTGAAAGTTCAGGGACTATTTCTGACATTTCTTCAAACTTTGATCAAATCTTCACAAATCATCCTCAGAGATTAGAAATCTTCATAAATGCATAATTCTCGACCTTCCGCTCAAGCTTAAGCTCTCTTGATCTTCCTCGCGGTTTCTATTTATGTCTGATTTGGGTCCTTGTTTTACATATCCATACCTACACAAGCACAAACTCAAGAAAACCACAAATATTAGCAATAAACGGCTCTTCTTGGTTATTTTGGGTCTATTTTGATAAAGAAAAGGTATGTGTTTTAGCACATACCAAAATACCCCAGACGAAACCATCGTGTCCTCACACAATGCAATCAACTCACGCTTCTAAAACCAAGGATCTCTTTCTACTAAACCTATGAAGAAGTAGCAAAGATTCCTCAAAAGAGATTAAGAAAGCCTTAATTCTAAAAACGCCCCGTTTACCTCTTAATTCACATGTATAGATATTACGGTTAAGCACATTCCGGTATGAGTGACGGTTTGTTGAACTTTCATGTCGATCAATAACTCCAACATTTTTCAAACGACACGTTAGGATCACGGAGTAGAAAACACAACACAGCGTGAAGTGACCATACGGATAGAATACATCGTCCCTGATTTTTCACAAGTTCCCAAACTAAGCGTAAAACCGAAATCATTGTTAAATATGACTCTAGATGCTAACACTACCCATGGAAGTTACTTGTGTACTTACCTTTCGTTCCCATTTTCCTATTTCCTCTAGATTTTTTTTATTTTTGTGAGAAATGAATTTCTTCAAATTTCTCGTTTCGATAACTTTTATTCCGATAAAGATACAAAGCTAAGTGGATAATTAGTTATCCGTCTTCTCTCTAGAACCATTGTCGTAAAAATGAGGTCCACATCAAGGAATTTTTATTCACTTATACTTTATTTTTCATTTTCATTTTTCAACATTTTTTTTTTTTTTTATTTGAACTTATACTTGGACTTTTACGTGTATGAGCTATGAACTACGGAGCTTCACGGGGTAATTCCAAGACTATAGGCTTCATGAAATGAGGATCCCGGCTTGCTAGGCTAAGACCTCACTCAATCCCGGCTAAAGATTCAAGGGTCCGATCTCGACACCGCAGCTCACAACTTTACTTATTACATTTCACTTATCACTTATTGCTTTATTTATTTATTACGGATCCTTGATGTGTACCCAATTTTTAAAACAAAGATTCTTTTAAGAAGATAAAGAACTAACTATCGCCAAAAACTCAACATCTCTAATTATTTAGACAGATATGGGGTGAAACAATTTTGTAGGAACAAAAAGCCATAAGTACCTTCGATGGGCTCTAAAGAGAACCAACTACTCCACGCTTAGCATCTAAACTCATAAGTAACTCTATCATTTCTCGATCTCTGCAAATTTAAAATCCCAAATAATGAGATCCGCAGATGCTTAGCCCATAATTTTTAGATTATCTATGGTTAAGGGAACAAGCTAGGGCTCAACACGCCCTGTCAAGTCAGAATTCTATTCCTACTCTCACCAAATGAAAGTCAATCAAGGTGTCAAAACATATATTAACTTAGCCAATGCTTCGTCTAATGAAATTAAGTTATGCATATTTAAAGTCTCTCAGGGAAACTTGCAAAATCTTGGCCTTGTGAGCTAGAATTCGCATTTTATAGCTTCTTATCTAAGAGACTAACAAACTTTTCAATCAAAAAGACTTAACAAAAGCTTGAAAAATTTTAAATTTTGCTCATTTTGCACAATTTTTTTATTTTAAGGAAAAACGGGGTTGCGAGAGTAACACGACAAAAATAAAGCAAGTGCGGTCAAATCAAATCGAAGATTACCCTACCCCCAGACTAGAACGAAACATTGTCCTCAATGTTTAAAGCAAGGGTATCACGAAAATCTAAAAGCCGCTTATTAAGTATGCTCAAAGATAAACGTTAGTCGATAAGATTAGGATATCGGATTTCCATCAAAGACGATCATGAAACTCGAGTAGAGAAAGACAAACTTTGAGCACGAGAATCTTCATATCGGGAACATCCTAAACACAACATCACAAACAACCAAACACGAAATCGAAGAGGCAAACCCCTTCGCGTCACTTATTAGAAAATAGAAAGAAGATAGAGATAAGCATGGGGTGCCTCCCACGAAGCGCTACTGTTTTTCTTAAACGAGTCGCTAGCCCGACTCGGCCCCCGAATCATTTGTCCTTGGGGAAGAAAGTGGTAGAGATACAGGGTCAAAAACGTGTCCTCATTCCCAAGGAATGAGATCAGTGGGTTGGGTGGAGAAGAAAATGGGTGGATAAGACATATGATGTAAGAAGGATCCATCATCCGGTGGTTTTGGCGGGCGGACGGGATAGGATATTGATATTCACCAGACATCGGAGGATCCTTATCTCCGTAAATGATTTTAACAAAAGGCTCATCAATGCATATCCCAGGTTTAAATATTTTGTCTTCACATGCGGGCTCAACGGGATAAAGGATGGTGGACTCATCAAAAGAAGGGGAGTCAAGAGAACCATCAAGAAACATCATATCCCCCTCGGGATCATTCATAACAACATCCTCATACCCGGTATGGGTCACAATAGCATCCCCAATGATCGGGTCATTTGTTGAGTATCGGAAATCTCGCTCAAAACTTTACTCATATCAACCTCGAAGTAGAATCGCCAAGAATCGGAGGATAAACATCGCAATAGTGGGACTGCCACTAATCTCTTCATCAAATCGGAAAGTCTCAAGCTCAGGAGAGAAATCACTATCTTTAACGGAGATAGGAGGCGAACTCGAATTATCGTTAAAAGCTTCAATCTTAGAAATGAGAAGATAAACATTCGACAATGTTTCTCGTAATGCTTCATCCTCGATCTCTATATCATTAGGCTCAATCTCTTCCTCTTCTGGCTCAAAATCGTTTTCTTCTTCAATAATGACGGGCTCAGACGGTAAATCGTCGACAAAATCGATGTCTCCATAAGACTCATCATCGGAATCGGAGAACATCTCAACATGATCGTTCAAATTATCAAGAGAAGGCTCATCACAAATATCAACAACCCCAGACTCTCTTGGGATTGGGATAAAGATCTCAGCACTAGACCCTTCCGTTTCCGGAATTGTACTAAGATGCTCATCTCCCATTATGAAAGAGTCAACGGGTTCAACAATGTTTGTAACAATAGAATCATCGACCTCTTCCATAAGAACGTCACTTCTCTCAACCGGGCGGGGAGTGAAGGGAAAGAGTCGGAAATAAGAGAAGAGAAGAACCGGAGGTGGGAAGTGGTGGTGCTCTTAGAGCTAGCAAGTTCCACCACTTCCGCTTGTGATCTCCGTTCTTTCTGTTTAGAAATCGTTTTAAGCTCATAATTCGCTCTGTTTTGTTGTAACTCGACGAACTCGTAATAGCGAATCGTGAAAGAGAAGGATCGATTCTAGAATTCTTCGGATTAGAGTCGAGAGTACAAACGGAATTACCTCGGTTTAAATATGTTCCATCTCCCTCAGAGAGTAGGAATCGAGGGCTCATCAAGCTTACATTTCAAAATTTTTGGTAATGCTTCAAGTTTTTCAATGTTGTTCAGAAAAGCACGATGTTCAAAGAAATCGTCTCCCGCCACCCTCGGTGGGTTCTTTGGGTAGCTCTGGAATAGTGTGATCGTCTTCCATAACTTGAACGGGTTCCTCATTAACACATTGCCGACCTTGAATGCGGCTTAATAAGGTTTGAACCATGCTTTCGGTTTTGACGCCGCTCAAATCTTTCTTCAAAATTGATGGAAACGCCCTGATACCTGGGTTCTTCAAAAGGGCGACACATACAAGATTCGCCGATAAAATCCACACCCTTTGCAAAAACAACGCCACAGTGAATCATCTTTAATAAATCTCTACAATTAAAGCAATAGGGTGGAAAGAAATTTTGAGACTCCATGAGAATTAATCATAAAAGAGGGATAAGAGGAAAGAATTATCAAATCGTGAGGGTAAAGAAGAATATTTTTGGGTTTTTTAAAACAAATTTTGAAAAGGAAAATCTTTTGGGTTTTTGAAAAAGATATATTTACAAAACGACTCGGACCTTCACTCGAAGGATCTTCAAATGCACGCGATTCGAGACGGAACACGAAAACTCGCATACAAGCCCTCCCCAGCAGCCGGCCAAAATTGATATGCAGGCGCAGCCTGCACGCAAGCTTACTCACACGAGCTAGCCACTTGTGAATGACTAACCGTAAGAAACTTAAAACGCTTCGGACACTGATCAATAATAGATGAGAAGTGTAGTATAACTCAAACGTGTTAGGTTTGAGCACCGAGATCGTTCCGAACGAGGGTTGAATGGAATTTCCAACTCACGCCTCGACTATCGGATTTGAATAAGAGAAGGGTATAAAATGATATTATCTAAACTACGGGATAAGGAAAGCATATAGGATTAAAATCTATGGGGAAACCTAAGAACTAAGACAAACTACGCAAATCTACACTAAAACGCAAATACGGTATTTAAACGAAACGCGAATAAAAAGCAATTACGTCTAATCTAAATCCTAAAAATAACCTAAAATAACTTTTACTCTAAAAATGATATTTGAAAACTAAATATGAATTAAAACTATTTTTTAGGAATTTTCTTGATTTTATTCAAATTAAAAACTAATTATTAACTTTAAAAATAAAACTAAATATCTAAAAATTATGAAAAAGAAAGGGAAAAATATGGAATCACTTTTCAAAAATATAAAATAACATAAAAGACTTTTCAAAACTTATTTTTGTAATTTTCTGATTAATTTCCTATTTTCTATGAATTTAATACTATTTAAATCTAATTTAAATTATGAAAAATACCAAATAAAAGGGGAAAAATAAGGAAAAATAATTTTTATGCTTTTTATATTTTTCTTAAATTGGGAAAATTGAAAAATTATTTTTTGGAACTTTTTCTTAATTATTTGCAATAAAAACTATTTAAAAATAACTAAAAACTGTTTTTAATTAAGAAAAATAGTAAATGGTGACTAAAAATTATGAAAATTTCAGGAAAATTCTAAAACATATTTCTAAAGCTAAGAAAAATATAAAAACATGGGCTTATGTGGAAGAAATAAGAGCTGCTATGTAACTGATGTGAGAATAAGCACTAGAAAATAAGCTAATAAGCACTAAATTGCACCAAACCTCTACAGAAGGTAAGTTATGCTAAAAATACTCTAAAGCAACTAACTACAGCTACTCCTAACCTCTAATAAGCAAATTACCAAAGATTAAGCTAACTGCCACTTTAAGCTAAATAATATTCTGACCCCCTACTTTAAGCTGATGAAACCGTATCTAAAAAGCTATAGAGAAAACTAAAAGTGTGGTCCTCAAGACCACCAACCAGAGATCATTTGTCCAAAATTTCAGCTAATAAGGACCAAAGGTGAAGAAGTTATGGATCAAACAAAAACTGGCTAAATGGGATACAAGGTCGCTGATGCAGCAAAGCTGTTATGACAGCTTATACATTTGACTTTTATGAAATTTATAAGCTTCCAAACATCGAATTGATGTAATAAACTAACCTAAGACATTGATTTAACTAGACTAACTCTTAACCTATATAATGGCTTATGCAAGCTTATAACTAACCTGATGTGCGCAGAACTAGTGGAGCAGCATCGGCAAATAATGAGCAATATTGAGCAATCTAAATACTACCAAGCATCACTGAACTGGAAATAACTGAATTAGGTGCACTAATAACTGTAACAATTACCTAAACAAGCTTTAAAACTGATTGAAACCTCCTCATGGAATGTGGAAACAGACTGCTTGGAACAGGAAGTAACATAAGACTGTTTTGGTTTTTAGGCTAAAAAACAAAGATGAACTTGACACTGAAAAGCTTTGATTAAATAAGTCTTAAAACCAGGAGCTAACACTAAACAAATCAATTTCTACTGATCAAACCCTTTTTATCTTCAAAATAAAGCCAAATCCAAACATACCTTTATACTATCTAAATGCATTTTAACATTACAACTTTGATGAAAACCTACTAATACCGACCAGATTGGAAATATTAGCATCAAACTCAACTTTATAACACAATTGAACTGGAAATTAAACTGAACTTGATTTGACTCTCAAATTTGACCTGAGTTGACTTTCGTTGACTTTCACCAAAACTTGAAATTTGAGCAAATAGAACATTAACAAAGCTTACATAAGTCAATGCTTATGTAAGCTCAAAATATCAGAATTAGGATGCTTGAAAACAGGAAATTGATCAATTCTTAAGACAAGTTATTGAAAGGTAAAAGGAAAAATTGCATTAATGAAGAATGATTACAAACTTAAATTTAAAAGCTTACACTAAACAAAAACATGTAAATGACAAGTAATAAAGTGGCCAAAATTCCTTTAAGACATAAGGAATTGGACGAAAAACAATGTGAGCCAAGAGGTCTTTAAATAGCCTTGAGCAGGGCCTTGGGATGCCTTTGGAAGAGCCTAGAACTTAATCCACAGCCACATGATTATTCCATGAATCATCAGCTCCAATCAGAATGCTCCATTTCACCCTATGATGTGTCATGCCCAATGAGAGAGTGCCATTTGGCCACGTGGCAGATATATCTGACATGTCAGAGGTTCTGGAAGGATGGATAGATTCTAAGTACGAGGTGGTGCGTTTGGGATTGGGTAAATTGGTGGTGTTTGGGTTTGGGGATGAAGGAGCAGGGTAAAGGCAAAAGGGGCACGTTTGGTTATTTTATAATATATCTCAAAAGGGTTGGCCGGGTAGGGATAGCGGGTTTAAGTGGTTTTCGGGTTTGGGTTTAATAAAGAGGACGGGTTGGATTATTAAGTGGCCGGGTATTTTGTTTATGGATTGGGCCGGGAGAATGGATATTGGACCGAAAGTTAAGTGAATTGGATAAATGGGTATAACTTGGACTAGTGTATATATTGACTGGATTAAACCCATTAGTAACCATAGGGACCAAACATGTAAAAGCTGAAATTTCAAGGACCACAAGTGCAAATCTGAAAATGTCTTCCAAGGACTGATTTTGACAATCATCAATAGACCAGGGACTGAATTTGCAACTTTTGAAACTTGAGGGTGTTTCTCGCAGCTTGTTGAAAGTTCGTGGACTATTTCGACATTTCTTCAAACTATGATCAAATCTTCACAAATCATCCTCAGAGATTAGAAATCTTCATAAATGCATAATTCGACCTTCCGGCCAAATTTTAAGCTCTCTTGATCTCCCGTATTCTGATTTATGTCTGATTTGGGTCCTTGGTTTTACATATCCATACCGCAGACAAGCACAAACTCAAGAAAACCACAAATATTAGCAATAAACGGCTCTTTGTTGGTTATTTTGGGTCTATTTTGATAAAGAAAAGGTATGTGTTTTAGCACATACCACAAGCCAAAAGGAAAAATGGCTCACTATTTATACAGGAGAAATACTTACTGTTCCTCGGATCCCACGGATCCCTCCCACAAGGGATCCATCTAGTGTAAAACTAGGGATCCGTGGGATGCTCCTCTTTGCCCATGGGTATTTTGGTTATGGGTCAGGGGTCATTGGTTATGGGTTGATCCATGGTTCTCTTATTAGATACAATGTATCTTATGAGTGCAATGTACCTAGTTAAATGGGTATGGGTCAATACCATGGGTTATGGATATGTTCCATGGGTTGTAGTTTTTACCCATTTATAATACATACTAGTTATGTATATATATTTGCCCAATATGTAAACACTAGTTGTTGTACATATGTATTACTAAATTATAAAATCACCTATGCTTGTTTTAGTGTTCTATGTGAAAATGTAAGTGTGTTAGAAAACTATTGGCTCAAACTATTTACGTATTTTATTTGTTTTCAAGAAATGATTTACGCGTTATCCATTAAACATTAGAAGATCGTGAAATATAAATAAACGCTTTTACGGCTTATTTGTATTAACAACTTCCCCTTTTGTTGATGACAAACATAAAATTATTTTAAGGAAAAACTAAAATTTAAAAGTTCGAATTGAGTTTTTTATTTTCTCCCCTTTTTTGTCGAAACAAAAAGAGCGTCGAAAAGAAACTAACACATTGTTTAAAGAAAAACATGTAAATGTAAAATGTAAAGACAGTAAGTGACGGGAATGGTTCTTGTCTTAACTCCCCCTTGACGAGTCCATCCCTTTGTGAGGGCATCAAGTAAATATAAACTAACAAGCTTAACGGTGTGACAACTCGTATTTTCAGGTCATATTTCAAAACAATTCATGCCTCACAATTTCAACATTTATCGTAAACTAGGTTTGCGTGTTCCAAACTCGCGTAACCTTAATGGTTTAGCGGCGAATTCATGATCATATCATCACGAACATTTCATATGGACTAAGTTTAGTCTACATTTCATTAGCATCACTGCATCACGTTAGTTCATTCATGACTTTGCATTTCACCTTAAACGTGTAAATTTTATATTAAATAAACGTTATCGCGTGAGTTATTATTTTGAACATTTAACCCGCTACTTTCTTCAAAATGATCCCGTATATATTTTATACTTACATTTAGTTTATAAAACTATATTTTGAGTTTACCTAGTGTTTTAAATTTATTTTGTATATAAATCGTTAAATTTATATTATTACGACGGTTTTCTTAAAAACTACACGATAATTATTATATCACTCAAATTATGCAAGAAATATAATTTTACAATTTTTATGACTCAATATATTTTACTTTGACCAATTAAAATTTATTAGCTAAAACTATCCTATTGCACAAATATACACACAAGTTACAACAAACTTATACTTAACTACATTTTACTTACACATTTTATACATAATACATTTTATAAAAAAAAATATATATTTGGGAAACAATATCCCCAAAACCGCCATGAGGGGGGAAGTCTTGGTTTGGTGAATATTTTCTTACATATCTAGAGTTATACTCCAAACTCTCTTACACATTCTATTCACCTCAATAATTTTCACACATTCAAAGATATCTCTTCCAAGAACCGGCCAAGCATAAGGGTAGAAGGAAATCCAAAATTTTCAAGATCAAGTTTAACAATCTAGTTACACTCTTAATCAAGGTTTTGAAATAAAAACCTAGGGTGTTTAGGTTTAAACCTTTGTTCTTATCACCTCATCAAGTAACTAGTAAGCATATCATTTTCATTTTTCATCTTTCATTATCATTTCATATCTATTTCATCATTTTTGAGCAAAGCATGCAAGACTTATGGATGTTTATACCATTTTTTATTGTTTTTTTTAGAGTTATACCATATATAAGTCATTCTATAAATTATCCTTGGTATATATTAGTTTTGGTGATATCAGGAACCCTGACACCACAGAGAAGGTGTATGGTGGGATAGAATAGCTTTGGAGTTGTTTTGAAGGAGATTGGAATAGGTTTAGTCTGAGAAAAACTCTTTGCCAACAAGTCTAAAAAGGGTCTGATCTTATTTGTAATTCTGGAAATCCGACAGTAGGTAAAATATTTGGCCCTAATTTAGAAAATATACTTTAAAAAGCGAGCCGTGGCAGCTTGAACGGTTAAGCGAACTGCTCTTGAAGGAGATATGAATTTTTCAAGTTTGGCGACGAAATATATAAATCCGAAAATTCGACATGTTATTTTCCACTTTCTGAGTCAAAAATGAGGGTTTAGTAGATTATAAAAATGTGGCGATTTAACGAAAATATATTAGTTACTTTGATAAAACATTTGGAGAACTAAAATTGGAGTACATTTTCTTATAAAAGTTATATTCTCTTAATAAATCACTAAATGATTTTCGTCGGATATCATTTCAACATAAATACATACAAAGTAATTTAAATATGGTCAAGACGTTAAAAGATTACTTTTTCGACGAAAAGTATTGTTTTCAAAAATTCATAAGTGGTATAAATATCATCCAAATTGCATGCATAACATTACATCATAACTTATTATATATCATATCATTCATAATAGGTCCAGTTTAGAGATTCACGCTACATTTCGGTGTACTCACTTTTGTCATCGCATCATTGTACCAAGTGAGTTTCATAGCCCCATTTTCAATTGTTTTATACTATTTTTGGGGGAGATACATGCTCAACTACTTACTTTTATTTTTCATAAGTACTTTAAATTTTTAAGGATAACTTCTATCATGATCACCATTGTTTCAAAATCAAATGTTGTACTATATCAATTGTTCTTGTTTGCGTGCTATGGTTCTACGTCGTATAAAGTACTATATCAGTTGACTACTGATACATTGAGTCATGTACTATTGATTATGTGCTATAGTTCTATAGTATAATGTTAAATCATTGACTACGATACATTGAGTCTAGACCTATTGATTAAGTGCTATTGTTCTACGTCGAGTTAGGTACTATTGTGAATTCATTTGACATCATGTGTTTGAACATAAACTATATCACATTTTGGCAGTAGTTGTGAACCACAGGTTGCAAGTTTTGTATGGGAACTTGGAACGAGTGGTTTACAATGCCTTTTGCATAAACGATTTTAAAAAGGCTTTACATTTCAACTCAAACTCTATGAACTCACTCAACCATTGTGTTGACACTTTTTAGCATGTTTTATCTCAGGTATCTAAGGCATACACTTCATGGCATGCATGTGGACATATCATAAGTCGCGGTGACGAGCGTCTCTCATGGATTTATGCACTTTAAAACATCGTTTGAATTGTAACAAACTTATTTCCACAGAATGATTTTCATTTGGGACCTATCTTTTGTAAACTCTGATTATTTTATTAAATCAAACGATGTGTTTTCCAAACGACACTTTAGGTCGTTCAATATGTGATTGTGATGCTATAACAGTCAATCCCAGGAATTCCATTCCGCTGCAAAACAGGTAATTTGGGGGTGTGACAGATTGGCATCGAGCTTGGTTATAGAGAACTAGGTTGCATCATTGACCCTAGACTATAACTACATCATCATAGCATCTCATCATTTCATCATAAATGCATATTCACTTTACATGCGGTTTATACGTACATTTTTCGAGTTGTTTACTTTCATTTCAAAATCGATTGTCACATTGATGCCTTCAAATACCCATCCCATCATACTCATCATTTGACATGGAGAATGCCTGTCATTCCTATCACAATTTTAACATTAGTTGACTCAACACCAAACATCATATGAGTCGATAGTCCAGCATTGCATAGTTACTCCTAAATTATACATAGACTGATCACCTATGTCTAATTCAGGAAGAATCATGCAATGAAGGGAGTAGTAAGCTTATATGTGTAAGCAATTCATGACGAGAGCAAAATTTTCAAAAGATCCGTTAATCAAACCGATTTAGCCTAATCTCATGACAGTTCTTGTTTGATGAGTTGTGAGATTAAGTAAAATCGGTTACCTAAAAGTCTTTTGAGGGTTTTGCTCGAGAATGGGAAAGTTTGCCACATCAAACCCTAAACCGGAGAGACTAACACGAACTGAATTCAGGGACTGAATTCCTTTTTGGTTGGGCGAATGTGACAACTCGTATTTTCAGGTCATATTTCAAAACAATTCATGCCTCACAATTTCAGCATTTATCGTAAACTAGGTTTGCGTGTTCCAAACTCGCGTAACCTTAATGGTTTAGCGGCGAATTCATGATCATATCATCACGGACATTTCATATGGACTAAGTTTAGTCTACATTTCATTAGCATCACTGCATCACGTTAGTTCATTCATGACTTTGCATTTCACCTTAAACGTGTAAATTTTATATTAAATAAACGTTATCGCGTGAGTTATTATTTTGAACATTTAACCCGCTACTTTCAAAAATGATCCCGATATATTTTTATACTTACATTTAGTTTATAAAAACTATATTTTGAGTTTACCTAGTGTTTTAAATTTATTTTGTATATAAATCGTTAAATTTATATTATTACGACGGTTTTCTTAAAAACTACACGATAATTATTATATCACTCAAATTATGCAAGAAATATATTTTTACAATTTTTATGACTCAATATATTTTACTTTGACCAATTAAAATTTATTAGCTAAAACTATCCTATTGCACAAATATACACACAAGTTACAACAAACTTATACTTAACTACATTTTACTTACACATTTTATACATAATACATTTTATAAAAAATATATATATTTGGGAAACAATATCCCCCAAAAACCGGCCAAGAGGGGGGGGGGGGAAGTCTTGGTTTGGTGAATATTTTCTTACATATCTAGAGTTATACTCCAAACTCTCTTACACATTCTATTCACCTCAATAATTTTCACACATTCAAAGATATCTCTCTCTTTTCTCTTCCAAGAACCGGCCAAGCATAAGGGTAGAAGGAAATCCAAAATTTTCAAGATCAAGTTTAACAATCTAGTTACACTCTTAATCAAGGTTTTGAAATAAAAACCTAGGGTGTTTAGGTTTAAACCTTTGTTCTTATCACCTCATCAAGTAACTAGTAAGCATATCATTTTCATTTTTCATCTTTCATTATCATTTCATATCTATTTCATCATTTTTGAGCAAAGCATGCAAGACTTATGGATGTTTATACCATTTTTGCATTGTTTTTTTTTAGAGTTATACATATATAAGTCATCCTATAAATTATCCCTTGTTAGATATTAGTTTTGGTTATGTCTTGGAACCCATGACACCCTAAGAAGGTGTATGGTAGGATTAGAATAGCTTTGGAGTTGTTTTGAAGGGATTGGAATAGGTTTAGTACGAGAAAAACTCTTTTCGACAAGTCTAAAAAGGGGTCTGATCTTATTTTGTAATTCTGGAAAATCCGACAGTAGGTAAAAATATTTGGCCTAGATATTTAGAAAATATACTTTAAAACGAAACCGTGGCCGCTTGAACGGATTAAAACGGAGCTATAACGAAGGAGATATGAATTTTTCAAGTTTGACGACGAAATATATAAATCCTGAAAATTTCAGCATGTTATTTCCACTTTTTACGAGTCAAAAATGAGGTTTAGGCGTTATAAAAATGTGGCGATTTAACGAAAATATATTAGTTACTTTGATAAAACATTTGGAGAACTAAAATTGGAGTACATTTTCTTATAAAAGTTATATTCTCTTAATAAATCACTAAATGATTTTCGTCGGATATCATTTCAACATAAATACATACAAAGTAATTTAAATATGGTCAAGACGTTAAAAGATTACTTTTTCGACGAAAAGTATTGTTTTCAAAAATTCATAAGTGGTATAAATATCATCCGAATTGCATGCATAACATTACATCATAACTTATTATATATCATATCATTCATAATAGGTCCAGTTTAGAGATTCACGCTACATTTCGGTGTACTCACTTTTGTCATCGCATCATTGTACCAAGTGAGTTTCCATAGCCCCACTTTCAATTGTTTTATACTATTTTGGGGGAGATACATGCTCAACTACTTACTTTTATTTTTCATAAGTACTATAAATTTTTAAGGATAACTTCTATCATGATCACCATTGTTTCAAAATCAAATGTTGTACTATATCAATTGTTCTTGTTTGCGTGCTATGGTTCTACGTCGTATAAAGTACTATATCAGTTGACTACTGATACATTGAGTCATGTACTATTGATTATGTGCTATAGTTCTATCGGTATAATGTTCATCGATTGACTCTGATACATTGAGTCTAGTCCTATTGATTAAGTGCTATTGTTCATTCGAGTTAGGTACTATTGTGAATTCATTTGACATCATGTGTTTGAACATAAACTATATCACATTTTGGCAGTGGGTTGTGAACACACAGGTTGCAAGTTTTGTATGGGCGGAACTTGGAACTGAGTGGATTTACAATGCCTTTGCTGCATAAACGATTTTGAAAGGCTTTACATTTCAACTCAAACTCTATGAACTCACTCAACCATTGTGTTGACACTTTTTAGCATGTTTTATCTCAGGTATCTAAGGCATACACTTCATGGCATGCATGTGGACATATCATAGAGTCGCGGTGACGACGCGTCTCTCATGGATTTATGCACTTTAAAACATCGTTTGAATTGTAACAAACTTATTTCCGCACAAGATGATTTTCATTTGGGACCTATACTTTGTAAACTCTGATTATTTTATTAAATCAAACGATGTGTTTTCCAAACGACACTTTAGGTCGTTCAATATAACTGTGATTGTGATGCTATGACAGTCAATCCCCAGGAATTCCATTCCGCTGCAAAACAGGTAATTTGGGGGTGTGACAAACGGATTGCAATTTTGTTTGCAAATGGTTTTGTCCTTGTGACGAAAATGCTCCCCCTTGAAGATTGCAACTTTGCAATGGGGTATCATGAAGTGTAATCCAAATAAGGATTATGTTGCAAATGGTTTTGCAATGCATGGTTTGACACAAAGCTCCCCCTAGCTTAGGGTGTCAAGTTCTTCATGTGCATTTTGAAAATCTACAAAATAAAGGTTAGAAAACAAGAGTATAGTGCATAAATTCCTGCAAATAAGACTCAAGTTAGTAGAATTTTGTTCTTCTATACCACGGATCCCACGGTTCCCTCCTTTGTGGGATCCGTCTAGGCAATCTCCAGGGATCCATCTGTCTGATGACAAATTATTCAGCAAAGGTGGTATGCCAAACAATGCTAAATAAGATGGTGAGATAATTATACAAACAACAAGCATATACTCAAAGAAATATGGCAAATAAGTTATCATTCAATAAAACAAAGAGATAATCAACAAATCTCTGAAACTAAGAGAATGATCTAGCCATACATATTCTACTAATACTAATTAGTCACTAAAACTTAAAAAAAGCAACAATGTGCTTGAATCTAAGGATGAGTAGACTTGTTGATTTGGTCCAATCTTTCAAGAAGATGATTGAACATGAAATGTAACTCATTTCTTAATTTTTGAACAAGTCCTTAGGTTTTTAGACAATTTGAGCAATTGTTGTCTTGATTAGGAACCGGAGGAAAATGGATGTTTTGAGGAGGCTCTACGAATGATGGTGGGGTTTCATTAGGAGAAGTAGGGTGAGGTTCTACTAAGAATGAGGGTGGTGGTAATGGATATTCCTCCATGTGATCAAGTCCTTGGTGGTTCCTTGTTTCCAATGATGGACTAGTCAGTGTGGTTCCCTATTTAACGAGAAAGTTTGTGAGTTGGAAGTTCTCGGTGGTGAATGCTCCAATGAATAGAGATCTGGGTGAGGAAGAGGCTCGTTGAATGAGTGTAATCCATGCTCTAGAAATGAGGGCTTAGATGGTTTGCTAGAGCTAGCTATGTTTGGTTTTGAACTAGATGACCCTTTTTCTAGCCCAAAGGGTTTGATGCTAATTCTTACGGTTCTCTTAGCAATTGTTGAATGGGTTTGTTGAGGTGGGATTCTAGCATTGTTATCTCTTGCCGGAGACGATTCGGTGGAGGAAATCTCATGACTCATGTGACCCTTTCTTTTGGATGAACCTTTGGTTGAAGAGTTGTTGCTAAGTGCTTTGGTCATGGTGATGGTAAGGATGCAATATGAGCTTCTAACTACTGATTTTTAAGAGCTAGGTGTGAGTGATGATTTAACCTTAAGAGTGTTTGGTTTATGAAGAATAATTTTGAATTAGGGAATTAAATTCTTGACCACTAAGAGGATTAAGCATGCACTTAGGATATTGTTCAGCTCTAGAAATACATTAAATGGTAACTAAAAGTGGTTAGATAACCAAAAGGTGGCTTAAATTTGAAGAGGGAAGCTTATTTAAGTCTTTCTCTGAGACACGGATCCCACGGATCCCTCTCAGAGGATCCGTGGTTATAAACCAGGGGATCCGTCTGTCGAATGAATACTTGATGAGATGATTATGCTTTTTGTAAGGTTTAGTACCCATGTATCTCGAGGTTTTGACTTTCCTTTGATGTCTTGAGTAGTGGATGTCTTAAATGCTCAACCATAAGGGGTAAGGGTGCTTAATGATGGTTTTGGGTAGGAAAAAGGATTTTAGATAGTCTAACTAAGTGCTTGAGAAGGATACTATTTGATTTGAGATGAAAAAGTGATGGCAATTAGTCCTAGAAGTCAGATGATGGTCCAAGAAAAATTTAATAAAATCTAAAAAAATAAAGAAAAATGAAAAACTAGTTTTGAGCCTATTTTTGGGTTAAAAGTGACTAAACTCAATTTGCTAAAAATTAATGGATATATCAAACTAAGTGTTATGAGATTGTGAGAAATAAAGTGTGAGCGTTCGAGCGGAAATATTGGTGAGTTTTGATGAGTTGATAAATCAAAAACATTTTGAAATATATCCTAAGTAAACTATGGGTGAGTGTGAAGCTTTCAAATGTTTGAGGAAGACTTAGTTGGTTCTAATGTCTTATGTTTGACTAGTGTGAATTGATCTAGTGAGCTATTTCTTATTTAAGCAAGTCTGTATTGCTCATCTGTAGTCACGGATCCCACGGTTCCCTTTTGGGAGGGATCCGGCTAGTTATATTGCTGGGATCCGCTTCTGCAGATCGGAAGGCTTCCAGACAAGTGCAATTTTGCACTCATAGCAAGCGCTTCTAGTTGTTTCAACAAAGACTAAATGCAAAAACACATCAAGTATAATGCATAGCACATGTGGGGGGACTAAAGGTACCTAAAGATGAGTGACGACGACTACTTGAAGAAGTCGTAAAATCTCATCCTACATGTTCCTAAGTTAAGATTGTTCAATGCCAAGTTATGGCAATAGCTACATACTACATCCTACACTAAATAAGTATTTGTTTAGATGTTACAACCCATTGTTTCAAATTGTTTTCACAAATTAAGGTCCTATGACCTTACCTTACTCCTCCACCACTTCCCGTCTTCACCCTTCATCCACTCTTTATCACACCATCTCTACTTCTTTTTCTTCAAGAAGTTGGCGGCTTAAGAATTCCTTGGTTTGTTGCCATTCGGGTGATGGGCTAGGATTGTCCGGCAATTGGTTGATGTAATCCAAGGGGTCGAGATCGGTATTTTTGAGTGGGTTGCTACTACCTTCACCTTCTCTTTGCCTCTCCCTTTCATCCAAGGAATCCGTGGGTGGGTGAGGCCTTTTGCCTTCCACCATAAGCCTTGTAGTTCTACCCTCGGTCAATGACACCATAACTTTGTTGCAAAAGCTATGATCATAGGATTGTGGAGAAGGATCTAATGCAAAGATGAATTTAGCAAGACGGGTTAGGAGCATTGCGTACGAGAGCACCATTTTGTCCATGCTTCTTACACTTTCCATTCTCTTAATCATGTAGTAAGAAAGGTTGAAGTGAGTCTCGGTCACTAGGCAATAGATCATGAAACTTAGACATGCGTTGGGGTGATCCTTGTTTCCTACTAGGCATAACACATTCTCCCTTACCACATTTTCCCATTTCCTATACAATGTGTACATCTCGGAGAGCTCCATTTGGAAAGGATCCCTATAGATTACTTTCGAATTCCAAGTGACTCTTGATGGGGATGCTCTTTGCATGAACACGCTGTCCCTCACTGTGGCTGCTTTCGGGATTAACATGTTATAGATTTCATGATGATTAACCATAGCGTGTATCTCTTCCAAAGACCACTCATTAGAATACATGCAAACACCTTGATATGGAACCCCTACTATTCTTCCAAACTCCACAAGCGAAAGAGTGTACTCATGCTCATTTATGATGAAGACAATTGAGATGGACCCATCATCATTTCTAACTATCCTCATTGTCTTGTAGAACTTCGAGTACCGGGCAAATTGTTCGTTTATGTCCAATAAACAATCAAAGTCAATGGTCCCAAAAACTTGTCTTATGTCGGTGTTAACAAGAAATGATGGTTCTACTACTCAACCTTCATGAAAAAGTCTCTTTTCGAGCATTTTAAAGGCTTTCCTATCTTCCGGGCTAAGTCCATCTTTCCTATGGTACATTGGTATGTAATGAGCGGTATCTTGATAGTCTTGTTGTCGGTTACTTGGCATGATTGTTCCAAAACAACACAACCACAATATGGTGTTAATTGTGAATAGTAACCTAAAGGGTTTGATCACAATTTTGCTCAAATCATTTTTATTGAATTCAAGAAATGAGTTTAATTTGTATTAACAATGTTAATTCTTTGATTTGGATTATCTTAGAAAACAATGTGGTAACAAATTATGATAAACCCATTTGAACCCAACTTCTAAAAATGAAGAAATTGTAATCCTAGAAATCAAAGAATTAAATTAACAATGTAGTGAAGATTATACTTACAAAAGAGATTGTTATGCTTGAAGGAAATGAACAAATAGCTCCTATGAATAGTAATTGGGTTTTTGTTCGTGAGTCTTTGAAGGTAAAGTGATTGTGGAACTTCCACAGTGATCATTACTATCTTATGCTGCCTTCTGTTGCACGGATCCAGCGGATCCCTCTCATTTGGGATCCGGCTAGTTCAAACTCAGGGATCCGGCATGACAGCAAAAATTAGTTTAAGCATTCCTTGATAACTTTGGTTTGGGAGTTCTAAAACGCCTAGGGTTTGATGTTTAAGCTCTATAGCTTATGATTTGGGGTTTTGACGGTTTAATACTAATCATATTTGACGAGAATCCCTTTTTATGAATTAGTCATAATTCTTGGGAGGTTTTTCAAAGATTATGATAAAATCCCATTTTATCATAATATAAGAAATTTCACATGGATATTTATTGACATAGGTGAAGTGTCAATAATCCTTTTGCGATGAATAATGATTGAGGCTATCGAATAGCCGAGATATCATTATTATAGATTAGTAGTGTAGTCTATACAAATCAATCGAAGAGTACTATTCTTGATGATGGCTTTCATATAGATAACTACTCAGGTAATTACAAATAGAGATTAATTTTACAACTATGATTTTAACAATGTTAAAACAAATGTAAATTATTAACGATCATACCTTTGCTAAATATTCTTTTTAAGGGAAGAAGTATTTAGAGAAAATGCTTTGTGATCTTCTTGTAATCTCCATATCCATGTGTGAGAAAAACAATGCTAAACATTCTTTTCACGAAAAGAATATCTAGATAGTTTCTACATGATTTTCTTGGTATGCCCAAATCCAAGTATGGAGAATTCTTAACAAGGAAAGTATTAGAACATTCTATCATTGTCCAACAATAAACACTATAATGATTTTAAAACATGACTTGAAAAATCCTTCTTTGTAGTTTTCAAACATACACGGATCGTATCAAGTTTTTTAAAGTACAACATACTCTAAGAAACTTGCTAACGAAGCTCTGATGCTAATTGTGGAAAACTAGAATGGGGGAGGGTTGAATAGTTTCACCAATTTAAAACTTTCTTTTAAATTATTTAGATCGACTTATGTCAATCTACTTAGATATGTATGTTGGACTTTGATAGATAGATATATAAAAGTGTAATGAAAGATAAAGAGTAAGAAGCACATAACCACGTCACGAGTATTTATAGTGGTTCGGCTACAAGGACACCTTCCTTGCCCTACTCCACTCCCTGAGTCACCTACTCGAGATTTCGTAATCACTACACGACACCAACTCCTTATGGCGGAGAAGCCTTCACAACGTCGCCTACTATTTTTCCAGTACTAGGCTAACCACCGGGTTCTTTCACACGAAGGTGAACCATACCTACCACAACGTCTCCTACCATATATCCGGTACTAGGCTAAGTACCGAGTTCCATTACAATGGAGGAACTACTACCCAACACTACACAACACCTAATCCCAAAGGAGACCAACACTTTATTACAACACCATCAAGGATATCACCATCCTTGTAAACAAACTATTACTATATGTATAACGATGCACCTCATCGATTATACGACCTTGACATTCTTCACAAATGCCACTTGATTTGATTCCTAGGCATCCTTCACTAATGCCTTTGACACAACGCTTGGCACCTTTCACTAATTCCTTCGTCTTGACACCTTTTGCATTCTTCACTAATGCTTTTGACACGGACGTTAAGCACCTTCCACTAATTCTTTCGTCTTGATTCATTCGGCATCTTTCACTAATGCCTTCGACACAACACTTCTATGGAGGAAGAAAGAACTATCAACAAGAGAACCTCAGTAGTCTTGATGATGACGAAGCATGGCAACTCATGGACTTGAGCTTGCTTGATTTTAAGAAGTGGTGATCTCGCCTTTAAGAGGAACCTAGAGAATCACACAAAAACAAAAGACAAACTACATAGAAAGATCCCTTAGGATCAGTGGTTAGAGAGTTACAATACTTGGGGAAAGTATGTGTAAGAGTGGCAAGCCAAAAGGAAGAAATTGCTCACTATTTATAGAGGATAAATGCTTACTGTTCCCCGGATCCCTCCCACAAGATATCCGTCTAGTGTAAAACTAGGGATCCGTGGGACGCTCCTCTTTGCCCATGGGTATTTTGGTTATGGGTCATGGGTCATGGGTTATGGGTTGATCCATGGTTCTCTAATTAGATACAATGTATCTTATGAGTGCAATGTACCTAGTCAAATGGGTATGGGTCAATACCATGGGTTATGGATATGTTCCATGGGTTGTAGTTTTTACCCATTTATAATACATACTAGTTATGTATATATATATTTGTCCAATATGTAAACACTAGTTGTTGTACATATGTATTACTAAATCATAAAATCACTTATGCTTGTTTTAGTGTTTTATGTGAAAACGTAAGTGTGTTAGAAAACTATTGGCTCAAACTATTTACGTATTTTATTTGTTTCGTTAAAATGATTTTACGTTTGTTATCGACAAAACATTAGAAGATCGTAAAATATAAGTAAACGTTTTTACGGCTTATTTGTATTAACATTGTTGAAAGACGAAACTGTATGTTAGTGGAAGATGCAAGAACGATGTTAATTAATGCAAAAGTTCCAGATTACTTATGGGCAGAAGCCATGTCAATTGCATGCTACACTCAGAACCGTTCTATGATAACCAAACGCCACAACAAAACACCTTATGAGCTTATCCATAACCGCAAACCGAATCTCAAACACTTTCATGTATTTGGTGCTCTTTGTTACCCGAATAATGATCTTGATGACTCTGGAAAGCTCAAGGCTAAAGCTAACATTGGAGTCTTCGTTGGATACTGTGAAAACTCAAAGGGATACCGAATCTGGAATCGTCGTACAAGGGAGATTATGGAAATGATTCATGCTAATTTTGATGAGCCTACAGAAATGGCTTCTGAGAAAAACAGCTTGGAACCCAGACATAACCGTCTTAACTTCCCCCAAACCCCATCATCAGCTGAACCAAGCTTACAGCTTACTCGTCGTCAAATGGAACAGCTCTTTGCTCCTCTGTTTAGTGATGATATTGATCAACGTGCTCCAGATGTATCAAATGTTTCCGCTGCTACACCTGAAACAACAATAACTGTTGCTGACGCACTTCCAATTGATTCTACAACAACAGCCGAACAAACCGTATCCAATGACGCTGAACCAACTGATGATCTTCTGAATCATGATGTAGCTACACCCTCAGATTATGATGCAAATGCGTTCTTTAACCCTTTCACTAATGAAACTGCCACTTCAGATTTTGCAGAATCATCGACAAACCATTTGAATCCACCTAATCTGCATAATGTATATCAACATCAACCCTCTACACATCATTGGACTAAAGACCATCCTCTTGTGAACATTATTGGAGACCCGAATCAACCAGTCGTAACTAGACAACGCCTTCGGACTGATGGTGAACATTGCATTTATGCACTTACCGTTTGTCAATCTGAACCCAAAAACATTAAAGAAGCAACGACTTATGACAATTGGATTGAATCCATGCAAGAAGAACTGAATCAGTTTAAACGTCTTGAAGTATGGGAATTGGTTGAACGACCAACAGGGGTCTACGTCAGTGGTCTCAAATGGATTTGGAGAAACAAGTTAGATGTTGAGGGTACGGTTATCAGAAATAAGTCACGTCTGGTGGCTAAGGGTTATAGACAGGAAGAGGGGATTGACTTCGAAGAATCATTCGCACCGGTTGCTAGACTTGAGGCTGTACGGATTTTTCTGGCATTCGCGGCTCATATGAACATCACGGTCTATCAGATGGATGTCAAAACCGCTTTTATGAATGGTAAACTGAAGGAAACGGTATATGTTAGTCAGCCAGAAGGATTTGTTGATCCAGAGTTCCCTAATCACGTCTACAAACAGAACAAGGCTCTCTACGGTCTCAAACAAGCCCCTCGGGCGTGGTATGATGAGTTATCATCCTCTCTTCTATCCCATAATGTAGGATCATAACTATTATTGTGTTGATGATTCGGGTGGTCTTGCATGATGGAAATACATGTTAGCCATTTGAGAGAGAAAGAGATGAGAGGGTGTTTCTTGTTAGAGACTTGCTTTGTAAAAAAGAAAGGTTAGATTGAAAGAAGGACCACCCCTTCCAAGGATGGAAGGAGTATTTAGAGTTACAAATACATGACCTCCTGACGGCCTGTGGATCAGGTATACAGTAGGTAAAGACCCGTCCTTCCTCCACGGTGTTACACTAAACTAATCTGCGCTACTAACTAACTATTTAACTACTCAATAACATAAATAGCGACACGTCTACGAGCTAACATATGCTAGACCATAATTGGGGTGACTGACACTTTAACATGGAATTTCCAATTCCTAACAATCTCCCCCTAAGGGAGGTCACCCCATGAAATACATTTTGCATCCTAGCATTCTATCTTTGTCTTTAGTTCTGAGCTCGTAGACTTCTATTCTTCAAGTTCCGCAATCTTTGTGCTTTAGTAGCGATTCTTCAAAGTCCGCATTGATTTGTACTTTTAGTGGAGGCCTTTAACTGATCCACATCTTTGATGATCTTCGAGCTTTCATTGAGATCATCAACCACAGTAAATCTCTGGATCACCCTTTTGTTGTGTTGCCTTCATGTGACGTTGTGACTTTCGGACCGGCATGCTTACACTTCAGGATCATGACATCTTTTCATCAGAGTAGCGGAAGCTTTACTGGCTCATGATATTTGCAACAGGGTAACAAAATCATAGTATAAAAATATCAGAGCCAGGTTGTGTAGATATGCACAAGTCATGATTTCTTCAATTAAGTGTGGATGCTGTGAGCATGCGGCAATGGATTGACTCCTCAATTCTGATCAGCTGCTACCGTCCAAATGTACCTGCAAACAACAGTTAGCAATAAAGCACACGAAATTGTCTTCGATCACTTTCGTTGAATTGAGGTACACGGCCCACGGTTCCCCGTTGATCAGTACAAGTACTGCCTGTGAGCAAGTATAATTCCGAAGAATCTCCTTGACAGGGTTTCGCAGCTGTTCTAGCTGTTCTCAAACCGGAACGTCTCAAAGAAGTCAACACAGAGTGAGTGGACCAGCAAATTGAGATTCACTGATTGATGAAAAATTGATTTGAAAAACAATCGCGTATTGCTTAGAAGAAAGAGTTTTGCAATACGACGAAGGTTTTATGAGAAAGATCAATTTTCAATCATAAATACTTTTTGTATTTGAAAAGAGTACACATTCGATGTGCCAGAGAAAAGAAGAGATTCGCACATCGAACGGTTTTTCCAAAAGTATTTTTTTCAATCAGAGATACTTTTTGTGTTTGAAGATGAATACACATTCGATGTGCTAGAGAAAAGAAGATTTGCACATCGAACGGTTTTTCCAAAAGTATTCGTCAATTCATTTCCTGGACCAAGGTTGATTCAATAATGAATCTCCCCATTGTTTCTATCCAGTTGTCACAAGCTTGATCTTTAAAAAAGATCTCACATGTCACCCACCAAGAGCTTGTTTGATGTTGGCTCTAGAAGGATTTCCATCTTCATCGTGAATACTTTACATATCACTCAGATGTTCAGGCAATACCACAAGGATAATGCGTAGGACTCTTAATATATATATATATATATATATATATATATATATATATATATATATATATATATATATATATATATATATATATATATATATATATATATCATATATATATACTTACCTCCACATTGTGTGAAGCAACAAGTCTTAATGAATTTAGTGTCCTAATGAGATATTGTGGATGATCTCTTGGCTCTAGAATCAATTGTGCACATTTGGTTCCTATGCCGGAGACTAGGGAGAGGGTCTCCTTCTTCAATATCAACAATCTCTATGAGAAAGTCGATAGATTATGTCGGTTACCCGTGAGAATAAAACAAGCCCTTTTAAGAGGAACTTGAGTAGCTTGGGAAGTTGTAGTGCAGTGCGTCACTGGGTCCATGACGTCTTGTCTTGAATACCAGTGTTACCTTAGTAACCACCAGTAGCATATGTATTGAACCCGGTTTCTGCCCTAAGGTTCAATTATTGGAGGGCTATTTCTTTTCACCCTTTTCACATTCATTTCTTTTTCATTCTTCAACCCCTTCAGTGCTTACCGAGACTTCATAACTAGAACCTTGTTGGGTTTATTCCAGTACTAGCTTTGTCTTGGTCGGCACTCTTCCCATATTCCCATTTTTCTCCTTTTTTCATCATACCTAAGGACTCTACACTATCTAGTGGATTGTCCCTGGGTAGATCCTTCTGGTTCTGGCGGATTGTGGGAACGAATACCTAACCTAACCATCCTTATAACACCATGCATAAAGTAAATTGGTCGGTCTTTTGGTATTTTTCATTCTTCCATGAAACCAATTGAAAAATTATTTGGAAAATCAATCAAGGTACTTGTGATACGAAATCAAGGCATTTTGTACCTTAATAGTTTTGATCATTTTGAAATGCTCACCCTCAACATGTGCATATGATCTTGAAATTGTTTAGCACATGGAGGAAAGAGTTCTTTGAAATAATTTCTTGATCACAATTTCCGTAGAAAAGGCCATTTGATTTTCTTGGTAAATTCTCCTCCTCAATATGTGCATAGGATATTTGAAATCATTTTATCACATAGAGGAAAGAGTTCTTTTGAAGTACATCCACGATCACAAAGGCTATTAAGAAACCATTTAGAAAATCAATCAAGGTACTTTATGTTGAAACATAGAGATCAGTGTACCTTGAAAGAATATTTTCTTTATGAAATGCTCCTCCTCAATATGTGCTTCGAGATTCGAAAGCGTTTAACACATATGGGAGAGCAGCATGCACATTTGAATCAAAACAATCATCTTATATCAAATTTCATATTCAATAACAAATTCTCCCCCGATCAAAAATATCAAACCATTTGAGATTTTGGATCCCAAGTGACTTAATAAGGTTTGGAAAACATGGAGAATATGTGCCTTGTTTAAATACTCATCTAGTTTTTGGATAAATGCTCCCCCTCAACATGTGCATTATATATTGAAATCGTTTGGCACATGGAGGCAGGAGTGCCTTTAAAGGATTAAAACAGATTTGAGATTTAAAGAAAATCATCTGCTGATGCAGTGAGACCTCTTACGTTGCAGTTTTCCATGCTAACTCTCCATAGAAGTCAAATTAAGCTCCGTTTCTTCACTTGTCAACCCAAGATATAGTTACCCTTTCCTTTCGGCATCCAATCATCTTCATTTGTGGGATCCGGATAGGGAACATTCTTATGATCCATGATATCTGCATATGTTAGTGGACATACAAACAATTATATGGTGGTCGACAACACCCAAACAGCAATCGACTAATACAAGTCAATTCAACACATCAATCAGATCATATAAGGCATGGGATTAGTGTGTTCATCAGACTCTAATCATCTAATCCTATTAATCATATCCTAAATTCCTAGTCCTTCGATATAGGCAAATATCATTTTTAGTTAAGCACGTAGGATAATTAAGAAAGCCCGTTAGATGATATAGATTTGAAAACATTCTCCCCTTCAATCAATGACTTATTTTTCTGAAAAGTTTAAAAGCGCTGAAGTCATTGATTGAGTTTTCAATTTTATGAAGATTCTGAAACTGATTGTTTTTCAAGCAACTCATTTACCACCATGTTGTTAAAACAAATTTTTTTCTGAAGAATTTTTAGAAGGAAAAATATTTGAGTAGGAACAACAGTCTTTTTGACGAGGCTCCAGAATAAAAGATAGAACATGAGCCTTTGAGAATTGGTTTAGCGTAGCACTTTCCTTTCTTGAAGATCGGGTTGCTACCTGAAATAATAGCAAACCATGGTTTAAGCACGGGTTACAGTCTGAAGTAACTGTAAGCCATAGTTTTAGACATGTGATGAAAAAGAATATTTACACCTCCTGCTCGAACTTCATCTATGGTCCCGTGCCATTATTGAATGACATTACTAAGACCGCAGATGTTATCGAGACCAGAAGACATGTCTTGAGAAAACATATTTTTGGTCTTTTTCAAAATTTTCTGATTTTTATGGGTTTTTGTTGATTTTATATTTTTCTATTTTCTTTTTCCCGGTTTTATATTTTTGTATTTACTTTTTGATAAATATATACACAGATAGAGAAGATGATATAATTAAAGAAGATGATGATACGAGTACCGAGATAAGGATATCGAGCAGCACGTCGTAGAAGATAGAATTCGTCATCTCTTAAACTTCCACCACCAAAGCTTCCGAGGCTCCAGAATAAAAGATAGAACATGAGCCTTTGAGAAAGAGAGGCTTTGGAAGCTTCCCCCAAACCGAAGATCCATTAGATGAGCAGATTCGAAGCTCTATTTCAAGCTTGCCTTGGCCAGGTGCACAGAGAAGCACGCCATTATCATAAATCCCGTTGCTCCTTTTAAGAATAATCATCGTGATTCTTCGTTCGAGGTTATATCATCAACAAGAACAGCAACGTATCATCCCACTCATAAATAATCTTCTCAATTTTCATAACCACTGAAGTCTGAAGCGATCTATTCCAAAAATTTGTCAAGAGACCACTTCCCCCAAGTAGATGAATTGATGCAGTCAGTCTCTTAGACTAGAGCTCACAAACCCGAATACACATACCCGAAGACAAAGAAACATATACCATCGAAGTAGAAGATTAAGTCCAATAGCTAAAGAATAACCCCGATGTATACTTTTCTCTCCCCTAAAGAAAGTGCATGAAGCTCAAGAACCCGAAGTACCCGAATTCCCAAAGAAAGAATAACCGATAACATTGAAGAAGCAGGCTGAATCACTGATTATCTCTGCGGATGAGAATCTCTGCGGATGTGAACTCCGGAATAAGTGATTATATCTCTGAATCACTGATAAAGCACTCAAGTGAAATAGCTGAGCGCCCCCAATGTACACAATTCTCTGTCCCCTAATGATTGCGATAACATCGAAATCATCACACACTTGTGTACCTCTTTTATCTTCAAAAACTTACTCTTCCATCTCTTCCCCCACATAGTTGGAATTAGAACACTAAACGGCATGAGTCAAACCTTGAGTTTCTCTATGGTAATGAAATTAGTCTTCCCGGTATATCTTCAATCACTTAGAAGTATTAAGTTCATCAATGTTTACTCGCGTTTAGATGCGTGTCTCCTTCCCCCTTGCTGGTTTTGATGCTTCAGAATCAGCAACACATAATAAGCCCGTATACTAGAAATCTGTTGAGAAGAACACTCGAACTCTTGTGAGAATCAACTTGCTAAAGAATATGAGCAAGTCTAGTTGGGGATTAAATATAAAATTTCACTCTCCACCAATTAGTGCTCTCCCCAAAACTGACAATCTTTATGATGAATGCCCGGAATAAGAAGAAGTATTTAGATCGTTAAATGCAATTCGTCTTTAGTCTTCTAACATGCATCAGAAAATGTAGAACATACTGTAGACTCGAGCTTCTTCATGATTGTCCAGTTGGGGAATAGAAAGTCAACATCTTCAACTCACCAAATGCATTCCCGTTGACATACAAATAGCAAATCCCCTTAACTCAAATCCCTCCCAATCAATCCAGAACAGAAAGATGTTCATTAAGGAAATCAACCCGCAACGGAAGCAGTTTGTCATTAATCAAATCAGCCCATGTGAAGATGTTAACCAACCATTATGTTAGTAGAAAACTCCATGTGAAGATGACCCGATAAGAAGATCGGTTCTTACATGAGTTTGGAGCCGTTTGACCATTTATTCTTAGAAATCAATCAACCATGCAAAAAATTCACACTTCTTCTCCCCTCAAGAATTGCATACAGAGTTGCCATTCTTGATTGAATAAGTGAATATCTTCAACAAATGTAGTCTATTCACACTTCTCCCCCGCAAAATTAGCACATGATGTCGCCATCATTATTATAGTTGAGCAAGTGGAATAAGAAAAACAATCAACGGTAGTCCGGTTCACTTGATGTTTGAAAGCGCATGGAAAAAGCATGAAGCATGTTGATGAGAATGGTCATAATTGAGAGGATTTCTCTTCTTCAGAAGATAAAGCACACTGAAGCGTACACTTTTCTTTTCTTTAGAGAACGAGGCTTGAACTGTTGTGTTCAAACGTCATAAGAAGATTTCTCTTCTTCATAAGATAAAGCGCACTGAGACATACACTTTTCTTTTCTTTAGAGTACGGCTTGAAATTTGTTGTTCAAACGTCATAATCTCTCTCTTGCAATATCTCAAACAACTTGTAATCAACCCCATTATCATTCAGTTGGCTGGTGTGTGATAGCTGATGGAGAAAAACCCAATATGATGAATTTGACCATGAAGTAAACTAACCCGAACTCGTGACTTAAACTTGCACATATGTAACAAAGAGCGGTGCCGAGAATTCATCCACCATTGAATCTCTATGTACTCTATACTCTTCATCCAACCAACCATCAAGTATAAGACGTACATCACCTCTTGAAAATCCACAATTAAATGTGACGAAAGCACTACAACGTAACTCCTTAAAGTGATAGTTATTTTTGTGGCAATAAGAGCCCAATTTCCCCAAGTGGTAAAAGAAAAGGAAAAGACTCTAAAAAATAACTAGATTTCAAAGTCTTCGTTTTTTTGGAAAAAGCTCGAACAAGGATCTCGAAGAATCTTCATCCAACCATCCCCAATACCTTCAGATACTAGGTACACTCGCCCGTGATATATCACTTCAACCTCAAATAAATAATAGTGAATTAACCCCGTTGTCACATCTTCTGGTTAAAAGCGCAAATCTAGCCTCCTTTCACGTTTTAAGTGAACTATGATAATGGTTTTTATCCCGACCATGGTTAAAACCACATAACCCCGTAAAACCATGTAATAACCAAACTGACATGTCGAATAACCAAACACACATTCAATTGATGAAGTACACCCTTTTATCCCTTCTTCGAAGTAGAAACCGTAGCACCAGCATCAGATAAGATCCCGAAATACACTTTCCTTTCTACAGGATGGTTACATCATCACGGGATTTTACAATTCTATGGTCTAAACCGAGAAATAGTTTCTTTCGTGGGATTTTACAAAACCAAGAATAAACCATAAGATAGATCTGGAAATGCACTTTATTATTACCCGGATGTTTCCATTGTCACGGGATTTTACAAGTCTATGATTCAAACCGAGAAATAGATTCTTTCGCAGGATTTTACAAAATCAAGACAAAACTGTAAACAATGTCAGCTTGAATGTGTTATGACAACTTTGGTTTCAGTGAATATCTGTTTTAGGGGAACATGCAGCGGTTCATTATCCAACATCAACAACATCATCAACTATTAACCACTTTGGTAAACACATCATCCACGCATTCTGTCAGCTATTGTTGTGACAACATGGTGAAGTAAACCCGATATGCCAAACTTGATCATGAAGTGTAATTCCCCAGATTTGTTACTTAAACTTGTACTAATCCTTGTGAAGAAGAAACGGTGTACCCAATGTACAAAACCTCTTGACGTATCCACAACTGTATGAGACACCGAAGTGATAGTTACGTTATGAGTTAAGTGAGGAAGAATCACAACCGTAACTAAATAGCCAAGTCTTTATCACACTCTATAAATGCCCAAACAAGTCATCTTCGCGGTCGGGTAGATAGAAAGAAGACGAAATAAGTAAACACCCCCGGAAATACTCACTTCAAATCCAAATAAGAGATACCGTCCAAGCAACGTCGTAGTCAATCTAGTTCAAATATCAATTCAATCCGTGACGAAATATTATTCATGAAAATGTATACACCAAAGTACTAATCCACATACTGTTGGGTTTTGGTTCCTTGGATCAAGAATTATTCTAAGTGTTGGAACCACGGACAGAGTTGATGAAACCATGGACAGAAGAATGGACCCACTGCTGAAGACAAACCGCGGCTAGTAGTATTATGTAACCACGGATAATGTATTGTAACCACTGCTAGTCTTGTATAGTCGGTTTAATATTTTGTATTAGATAAATATGGAAAAGATATTTATCTTGTAGGTTACGTATTGTATTATGTAAAGGACTCCTTAGCCTATAAAAAGAGGTCCTAGGTTAGATTAGAGATACGTATGTTTTGATATCTAAGGTCGATACACTTCAAGGTTGTAAAACCCTAATACTGGTTAGAGTATTCGTATAAATAATAATATTGAGGTGTTGAATGTTTATTGTTCTTCTTCTTAAGATTAAGTATTAAATTCATGCGTGATACTTAATTAGTTGTTTGTTTAAGTCAGCTATATTAGATCGCTTTGCTCAACTGGATCAACAAGTGGTATCGAGCTTGTGATCTAGAAACTGAAACAAAGACGAAGCTTTGTTACGTTCTGTTTAAGTAAGTTAAGATGTCTGACGAAACACACATGGTTATCGCTTCAAGGTTCCCATGCTCAAGCATGGAGAGTACCAAATCTGGAGAATGCGAATAAGGAAATATATTCGTATGATTGATTATGCTCTCTGGGATGTTGTGGAAAAAGGTGATACTCTTCCTAAGAAGGGTGAGGATGGCAAAGATATAGCCATTGTTAGTGAGATCGACAAGGCTAAGAGAAAGATGGAGATTAAAGCTCATAGTATTCTCTATATGGGAATACCTAATGAATATGCTTTGGACTTTAAAAATATGAGTCCGCTAAGGAGCTTATGGATGCTATAGAAACAAGGTTTGCTGGTAATGAAGCTACCAAGAAATCAAAGAAAAATATGCTCAAGCATCAGCTTGAAAACTTCACTGCTCTGAGTGGAGAAAAACTTGATGGCACCTATAACAGACTTCAAAAGCTCATCATAGCCAACCTAAGTCATGGACTACAAAGTTGCTCAAGAAGATATTAATCTAAAGTTCATCGAAGTTTATCACCTGATGGCTATGCATACCGTTGTGTTGAGGAACAAGGATGACTTTGAAAAGATGACGTTGGACAATCTCTACAACAACTTGAAGGTATATGAGTCTGAGAAACACATTGCTGGTGCATCTTCAACTAGCCAAAACATTGCTTTTGTTTCCACTAATCACAAGAGTTCACAAGATGTATCCACTGTTGCCTATGGAATAACCACGGCTATTGCAAACAATACCACCGATAGTGATAATGTCGATGGTGCAATTTGTGCTTTTCTTGGTGATTTAACTACCAGTGTTACTGTTTTGAATCAAGATCTAGATCAAATTGATCCTGATGATCTTGAAGAGATAAATCTTCAATGGCAAATGGCAATGTTGACTCTTCAAGCAAGGAAGTTTTTGAGGAGGACTGGAAGACAGGTCAAGTATAATGGTCAAAGGAGAGTTGGATTTGATAAAAGCAAGATAGAGTGCTTTAACTGCAAAAAGAAGGGGCACTTTGCTAGGGAGTGTAGAGCACCTAAGAGGATTGAAGGCATCAAGAAGACCACTGAAGAGCCTGTTCCTTCTTCAGCATTGGTGGCTCAAGATGGTATTGGTGATTATGACTGGAGTGATGAGATTGAAGAAGGACCCAATGCAGCTTTTCTTGCTAGTGAAGCTTCAAAAGAGCATAACTTTGCTCTTATGGCTTATGCTTCATCTTCTGGTTCAGATTCTGAGGTATCTAATGATTCTAAAAATTCGACTTGTTCTTTCAAATCATGTCAAGATAACCTAGAATCACAAAGAGCTATTATTAAGAGTTTGAGAAAATAAGTAGAAAGACTGTCTCTAGATAACTTAGGTTATAGAGTTGGTCTAGAAAGTGTTGAAGAAAAGCTTAATTACTGTATTAAATGTGAGTTTGAGTATGTTGATAAAATAAATATATTAGGTGGTGAAATTGATCTTAAGGATAGAGAGATTAAGATGCTTAAAAAGAAACTAGAAGAGGCAGAAAGTGTAAAACAAGAGGCCCTGATAGAAATAGAAAAACATGTTGTTAGGGTTGCTAAAACACAGTATGCTTCTGATCTAGTAAATAAGCCAGTAGGTCAAAAATTGTTCAAGGATGGTAATCGGTCTGGTTACAATGATATGCCTCCACCACCTCTTATGAAACATGCTCCACCTATGAAAGAACTGTCATTTAGCAGTGAATTTAGTTTCAATAAACCTGTAGGTGAGACTAGCAATGCATCACCTAAGATAGGTTATGATAAGTCATCTGATTCTCCCATCATTGAAGATTGGGAATCAGATTCTCGGCGAGATAGATCTGAATCAACACAGCCTGAGAGGATAGAACCTGTTAAGAAAGTTGATTCTAAGCAAGCCAGCCTTGTGCCTAGATTTGGAGCTCAAATTGCTAAGAAAGTAGTAGAGTACAAGGAAGTACCTAGGGAACAGATGAAAAGATACATACCTAGGGGAAACCAGAGAAACTTCAATGGTCTAATTTCAAACAGATTAGGGTATGAGTTTCAATGTGTTAAAAAGGCTTGTTTTGGATGTGGTAGTTTTGAGCACTTACAGAGAAACTGTTACAAAAACAGACCACAAGTTTGGAATCAATGGAGAAGGGTAAATCACCAAAACTTTACAAAGATAACAAACCCTCATCCTAACAGAAACATGATTCCTAGAGCAGTGTTAATGAGGAATGGGAATACAAAATCAATTGTCACTGCTGCACCCAAATGGGTTCCAACCACTGCTAAGCAAAGTGTAAACACGGCTAAGCAAAATCAAACCATTGCTAAGCAAAATATCACCACTAATACAAAAGAAGTTTTAAAAATTCCAAAAGTGATAACTGTCACAGTGGTTGGAAACCATTTTTATGCTGTTAAGGCCTCAGCTAGTTGGCAATGGAAGCCTAAGACCAAGGTTTTACATCATGTCAACTATGCATCAATGGACCTAAACAAATTTGATTATGTTGATGACGATGCACCCAAGTCAAGATTGGCTTGGGTCCATAAAAGGAACTAATTTGTTTAATTTCATGTGCAGGGCAATCTACAAGATGAGCTAAAAGATAAAGGAGTTTTTGATAGTGGTTGCTCTGGGCACATGACTTGGGATGAGAGCAACCAGGAGGATTTTGAAGCTTTTGATGGAGGTTATGTGGCATTCGACAATGATCCAAAGGGAGGAAAAATACTTGGCAGAGGCACACTCAGAACAGGGAATTTAGACTTTGAAAAGGTCTATCTGGTACAGGGACTTAAGTATAATTTATTCAGTGTTTCTCAAATGTGTGATAAGAAAAACTAGGTACTTTTTGTAAAACTGAGTGTGTGGTGTTGTCACCTGATTTTAAGATGCCTGATGAAAAGTATATACAGCTAAGGGTACCTAGGAAGGAAAACATATATTGTTTGGATCTTAAAGATGTAATTCCTAATAGGTCCTTAACTTGTTTATTTGCTAAAGCATCAACTGATGAGTCTAAGTTGTGGCATAGAAGGCTAGGTCACCTCAGTTATAAAACAATCAATAAACTTTTAAAAGGCAACTTAGTGAGAGGGTTACCTTCTAAGGTTTTTGAGTGTAAGGAACTGTGTGTGGGTTGTCAAAAAGGAAAACAACATAGAGCTTCTTATAAGACCAAAACTGTCAACACCATCACACAACCACTGTTTATGCTTCATATGGACTTATTTGGACCTACCTTTGTTAAAAGTTTGAACCATAAGCAGTATTGTCTAGTTATCACTGATGATTATAGTAGATTTTATTGGGTATACTTTTTGGCTGCTAAGAGTGAGACTAGTGAGATCCTCAAGAGTTTCATTACTAAGATAGAAAATCTAGTAAATCAAAAGGTCAAGGTAATCAGATGTTATAATGGAACTGAGTTTAAGAATGATGTAATGAATCAGTTATGTGCAGCTAAGGGTATAGAAAGACAGTTTAGTGTTGCTAGAACACCACAACAAAATGGTGTAGCTGAAAGGAAAAATAGGACACTAATTGAGGCTGCTAGGACAATGTTGTCAGAATCTAAGTTACCTACTACCTTTTGGGCTAAAGTTGTAGGCACTGCATGTTATGTGCAGAATAGAAGTAAGGTAGTGAAGCCTCAGAACAAGACCCCCTATGAGCTGTTACATGATAGGAAGCCAATCATTGCATTCCGAAAACCTTTTGGGTGTCCTGTTACTATCTTGAATACCATAGACTACCTAGGCAAGTTTCAAGAAAAAGCTGATGATGGATACTTTTTAGGCTACTCTTCGAATAGTAAAGCCTTTAGAGTATACAATAGGAGGACTAGAATTGTTGAAGAGAACCTACATGTTCAATTTAGTGAAAAGACTCCTAGTGTTGAGACCAAAGGACCAGAATGGCTGTTTAACATTGAAATGCTAACCAAATCTATGAATTATGAGCCTATAATTGCAGGAACTTCCACTAATGATAATGCAGGTACACAAAAGGATTCTGATGCAGAAACAATTTCTAAGGAAGTTGATTCTCCACAGGAGTTCTATTTGTTTGAAAAGTGGAAAGCTAGTTCTGTCTCCCCCATCATTGATAAGCAAGGTCCCACTGATGATGATGTATTGAATAATGGAGCCAAAGTTGATCATCATCAAGATAAGGATGAGCTGTTGAAAGATAACTCAGTGTCGGTAGAAGAAATTGAAAAGAAGAAAAGGCATTCTGAAAGCACTGCTAAGCCAAATGAAAGCACGAATAGAAATAATGAAAGCACTGCTAAGCCAACTTCTACCACTGCCAGTACAAGTGAAACCACGGTTGTCAGTACTAATGATAGTACTTTCTTTGGCCCAACTGCAAAGCCATTATTTGGTGAAGAAGAGTATCCACATGATCCTACCATGCCTGCTTTGATAGAAATTGATACTCCTACTGATGATGAAGACATGGATGATTTCTTCAATGCTGATTTTACTATTTTGGAACATGTCATTCATGAAAGTCCAATTACTTCTACAAGGATACATAAGATTCATCCTAAAGAACTAATACTTGGAAATTTGAACACCCCTGTTCAAACAAGAAGCAAGGTTCAGAACACTAAAACCTTCCATGAGCAAGGTTTCTTTGCAAGATCACTTCACAAAAGAAATAGTCATAAAGATCTGCAAAATTGCTTGTTTGCTTGTTTTCTGTCTCAAAAGGAGCCCAAGAGAGTGGAAGAAGCTTTATCTGAAGAAGGATGGGTAGAATCAATGCAAGAGGAGCTTCTTCAGTTTAAACTTCAAGAGGTTTGGACATTGGTAGATCTTCCTAATGGTAAGAGGGCAATTGGGACAAAATGGGTATTCAGAAATAAGAGGGATGAAAGAGGAATTGTGGTAAGAAATAAGTCAAGGTTGGTTGCTCAAGGATACACATAAACTAAAGGCTTGGATTATGATGAAGTATTTGCTCCAGTTGCAAGAATTGAGGCTATTAGATTATTTTTATCTTATGTTTCATTCAAGAATTTTGTTGTGTATCAGATAGATGTTAAAAGTGCTGTTCTATATGACACTATTGATGAGGAGGTTCATGTTTGTCAACCTCCTGGTTTTGAAGATCCTGATCATCCTGACAAAGTTTACAGAGTGAAGAAGGCTATGTATGGATTGCATCAAGCTCCTAGGGCATGGTATGCGTTCCTGTCTACTTATTTGATGGACAATGGTTTTAAAAGAGGGCTGATTGATAAGACTTTGTTCATAAGGAAGCACAAGGATGATATTTTACTAGTTCAGGTTTATGTAGATGACATCATCTTTGGCTCAACAAACAAGGAGCTATGCAAGGATTTTGAGAAACTTATGCATGATAAATTTCAGATGAGTTCTATGGGAGAACTCACTTTCTTCTTGGGACTGCAGGTTCAACAAAGGACTGATGGTATTTTCATTAGTCAAGACAAGTATGTAGCAGATGTTTTGAAGAAGTTTGGGTTTCAGGATGTGAAGAGTGCGAGTACACCTATGGAGACTCGAAAACCACGCTACCGATGATGGAAGTTCCAAAGTTGATCAAGTTGTATAGGTCCATGATTGATCTTTGATGTATCTCACTGCATCTAGGCCGATATCATGTTCTCGGTATGGTGTGTGCAAGATTTCAAGTCACACCCAATACAACACACATGAATGCTGTTAAGAGAATATTTAGATACCTTAAAGGTCATCATAAACTGGGCCTTTGGTATTCTAAGGATTCTCATTTTGATTTGTGGCCAATACGATAGTGATTATGCTGGTGCTAGTTTGGATAGGAAAACTACAACTGGAGGATGTCAGTTTTTGGGAAGCAGACTAATTTCATGGCAGTGTAAAAAGCAAACTATTATGGCAAATTCTACAACTGAAGCTGAATATGTGGCTGCTGCTAGTTGCTGTGGTCAAGTTCTTTGGATTCAGAATCAATTGCTGGATTTTGGGTACAATTTTATGCATACTAAGATTTACATTGATAATAACAGTACAATTTGCATAATTAAAAATCCTGTTTTACATTCTAGAACTAAACATATTGAGATAAGCCATCATTTTATTAGACATTGTAATGAGAAAAGGTTGATTCAAATGGTAAAAATCCATACTGACTTCAATGTTGCTGATCTTCTCACTAATGCTTTTGATGTGGGGAGGTTTCAGTATCTTGTTGTTAGTATTGGAATGATTAATCTCTAAATCTCAACTTGTTTTGTAAAAGTTTGTATAAGTATTGGACTGTTATTATGTGATCTTAGTATTGCTATTCTTGTTTCTAACCATTGATAGTTATGTTCAAACCACTGTTTGTTGCTTTTTGTTCCCACTAACCATTTTGCAGTCAAATGAAAGTTAATTATTGATTCAAAAGAAGTGTTGAAGTTCAATTGTTCATTCATTCAAGAAACAATTTACAGCTTACAATTAACTTCAAGTGCAAATACAAGATCAGTTCTATACAAGATTTCCTACACCTACACTAGCCCATATCATCTATTCCAAAAGCTGGTACTATGCATGACCAGTACGATGAAGAAGCTGAAAAGGATGGATTGATGAAAACGAAGATGATGAATATGAATACAACAGATGGGTTTGTGATACGAGAAGTCTTCATTTGACCCATCTACTCGTTTCACCATAAAGCATCACTCCATCTTCCTTTTACCCTTTCCCTTGCCGATATGAGATGAAACACCAAAACCTGGTGCAGGAAGACCAAGCACCACCTCTCTGTTCTTTGGGAATGGTGGATTTCTAGCACGTGGCCTTGGTTGAGGTTGAGATGGTGAAGGTTGTGATTTCTTTGCTTCCTCATTCACCAATCTATTGAAGGTTGGCTCTAGGCGCTCAGTGGAATCATCTGATCCTCTTGATGACTCACTAGGATCTACCACACTATCATCTTCAGATGATGGAAGAAATGGGGACTTTCTAGGTCGTGGTTCTTATGGAGGAAGGTACAGACGCCATGGGTTAGAATCATCACTTGATGATGATGATGATGATGATGATGAGGAGGAGGATGTTAGATCGATGACCTCTGGTTGATTCCACATTCTGATTATGGTTGATTGTGGATGTTTGAGAAATTAGGGTTTTTAATTAATTGATATGTGTGTTATTTGGGGTGTGAGACTCTTTTATAAGCAGAGTCAAGGTATTAGTGAGTAAATGAGAGGAAGGTTTCAGTGGTTGAGAAGTTAATAAGGTCGTTTGACTTTGACTAAGAATTAATACCGGAAGATTGACCATATTGACTTAGCTTTAGCACATTGGCTAACCACGGATAAGTCTATGGAACCACTTCTATGTTTTGCTAACCACTGCTGACACTCATCTTCTCTGTGTTTGGTTTATGTTTGTGATTTGCAGGTATGAAGGATTGTGTACATTGGAGCTTATGATGTTTTTAGCTGCTAGTGATTAAAAAAAAAAAAAAAAAAAAGATTGTGTAATCCTTCATATTTTTGTGTGATATCACTAATTTTGACACAGATTTACTTGCTATATCTATTGGTCAACTGGTTGAAGTGAAATTCTGTATCCACTGCTAGTATTTTTATTACCACGGATAGAGGCAATCAAACCACTGCTAGCATGTTGCTGATTTTTGGATACATCAGGGGCTGTTTGGTACATTTGATAACAACACATTATTTCTCCCCAAATCACGGACATATCATTTAATTGATCTTCAAACCACTTCAACTTGGCGCTCTCCATAAACCCTAATCACTTTACTTTGCTTAAATCACAAATCCCACAACACTTACATCATCGATCACAATGCCGAACCAGTACTCTCAAACACATAACCTTGTTGCTAACCTGGTCAAAAACAATAGATCTGAAGGTTTTCATCAAATGATTTATTTCCTTATTCACAGTCCTATTCACTTTTCCTTAACTGTCACATCAACCATTCTTAAAGCCTACATACATCAGTTCTGGGGGAATGCTAAGCTTGAGGAGGTCGATGGAGTAGAAGTGTTTAGTTCTGTTGTGGATGAGAATGAAATTTTGGTTAATGAGGAGATCATTAGAAGGGTTTTGAAGTTTGATGATGCTGATGGTGTTGTTAATCTTTCAGATGCTGAAATCTTTACTGGTTTGGAGAGGTTAGGCTATACACACAGAGGTGATAAGGTAATTTTTTTTAAGAGCATGTTTTCACCTCAATGGAAGTTTTTAATACACACCTTGTTGATGTGTATGAGTAATAAGACCACTGGTTTTGATGACTTTCCTTCCAAGATTGCTACAGCTATTATATGTTTTTTTGAGGGGAGGAAGTTTAATTGGTCTAGGATGATTTATGATGGTCTTGTGCAGAACATTAGGAAGAAGGGTAAATATTATCTATATCCTAGGTTTGTGCAACTGATAGTGGAAAGTCAAATAGAGGAACTTGTTGAGCATACTATGGAGTATGAAGTGCATTATATGCTTCCTAAGGTCTTTGCACATATGAGGAATCAAAAGCCAAATGTTCAAATAAGAGATGTTCCTTTGTTCCCACATATGATCTCTTTGCCTGCTGTTTCTGAGTTTGATGAAGGTCTTGAAGCCCAACCCTTAGTACCTGAACCCACTGATGGTGACTCTCAAACCACTGCTAGTATACCCCAAACCACTGTTAGTACACTTGCAACAACTATTAACCCCATTGTGTGGACTAGGAGGAGGAAGGGCACTAAGGTGTTGCTCATGAGGTTGTCACAGGTGGTGGAGGTGACATGATTGGAAGGGCTTCCACTACTGTAACATGCTTAGATGCTGGTCATGATAGTGGAAACATTATTAAGACCCAACCTTTGGTAACTCCTAATGTGGAGAGTTCCTTGGAACTCAACACAGGTAGAGGAATCCCTAGCCAACTGGCTTACTCAGGGTGCATAGATGTTCAGGCAAGGTCTGATGCTATGTTCACTATATCCAAGGATTCACCTCTTGGAGCAGTTAACACAGCTCGAAGTGATGAGGATAGTTTGGAACATGAACATGAATTGACGGATACTAATATGGTACATGATGACTTTTCCAATGAACCACCTCTCGGACCAGTTAACACAGGTCGAAGTGGGGAGGATATTCTTGAACAGTTAAATGAATTGACGGCTAAGTGTACCAAGATGGAGGTAACAATCTCAAGTCTTCAACAGTTGGCTGCGTTTTAGGGTAAAGAGATAAGGAGACTGAAGCATAAGATGTTTGTTTTGGAGAAGGTACGAAGACCTGGGCTTGCTATTTTGAAGAAAATGAGGAAGTTGAAATGAAAGGTGAACTCCTCTCCAGCTGTGAATATGGAGGATATACCCAAACAGGGGAGGAGTGAAGGCATGAATTCAGGGGAGGCTGTTGATGAGCATATAGAGACTGATGTAGATAGTGGAGATAAAGGAGATCAATTTGTAGTATTTGATAAAGATGGGAATGAAGCTGTTCTTGAAAGTTTGAAGACTGTGGTAGAAGATGAAGTGATGCAGGACATAACCACTGATAGTGTGTCTGCAACCACGACTAGTACTTTTGAAACCACTGCTGCAGTTTCAGACATGGCAATTGTACCCACTGCTATCATAACTACTTCCACAATTGTTACAACCATCTCTGTGTCACCACCTACATCAAAAGAGGTTGAGAAAGAAGTTGCAAGTACACTGATCAATCTAAGTAAAACCTCATCTAATCCTACAACCATCATTGCACCTGTTTTATCTATTGAATCTGCTGCAACTAAACCTAGAGGTAAAAGCTTGGTTATTGGTGAGCCTTTGAAGAAGAAAGTAGCTCAACCAGACATTGGTAAAGGTAAAGGAGTTGCAAAAGCAGATTTGAAATTTAAAAGTAGAGAATAACAGATTGCTTATGATGCTGAGTATTCAAGAGGAGGAGGCTTCTCAGATATGGCTAGCTACATGGTATCAATCACAAAATTATTTGCAAGCTTCTAATCAAATAAAGGATGAGTATACTACTCAAGAATGGTCATTTTTGGATGATGAGGAAAGAGCTATACTTTTGGGTGAATGGGCAAGGAGGATTAGTAAAGAAAGGAAGCAAGTTATAAGAAAGAAACCTCCTACAATTAGAGAAATGAGGAATGTATTGATGAACATTATTAAGAATTCAGGCATACATATTCCTGATAATCTTAATAAATGTTCATTTGAAAGAATTCATGAGCTTTATCTGATGTGTATGAGGATTAATAATGAAAATTTTACTCCAATGAATTCTGAAAAAGATGAAGAGTGGATTAAAGGTAATTTAAATAGAAAATCTGAGCTTCAGGAGACATCTGGTTCTAAAATATTGAAAGATTTTGAAGATAGTAATAAAATCATCTTTTCTGAGTATGAGCTTAAAGGAAGTGAAGGATGCTGGAAAATTCAAATCTGAGTATAATACATTTTCACAGATGCTTCAGTATTTTGATAGAGATGATTTCTTTGAATCTTTGGGAGCTTTATAGGAATAAATTTGGTGATGTGCAACCAGATGATTATCATGAGACAATGGTTTATCATCACTTGAAGATTCTGTTTGAACCTACTCATGATGAACCTGAATGGAAAGGACTCTGCAATAGACAAGTTACAGAATGGTTTTTATATCAAACTTGTGGTGTTCATCTTTTAACTGTATCTGAAGAAGTTATTCATATGCTTGTAGAAGGTGATTATCCTCAATTGAATAAGTATCCAGAAGTTATTGCTTAGATGGTGAAGCCTGGTGGTATAAAGATGTTGATGCCCTATGATGGTCAAGCTTACAATTTGTTGCTGAAGTATGAGAAAATTCTTAAATCTAGTAAGTGTTTGGCTACATCCTCCAATTCAGATGTTTTGAGCTTAAAAGAAACTTGAGAATTCTATTTGAATGTATAAAGTTTAGGGGAGGATTGTTGTGTTTTTGGTTCCTTGGATCAAGAATTATTCTAAGTGTTGGAACCACGGACAGAGTTGATGAAACCACAGACAGAAGAATGGATCCACTAATGAAGACAAACCGCGGCTAGTAGTATTTTGTAACCACGGATAATGTATTGTAACCACTGCTAGTCTTGTATAGTCGGTTTAATATTTTGTATTAGATAAATATGGAAAAGATATTTATCTTGTAGGTTACGTATTGTATTATGTAAAGGACTCCTTATCCTATAAAAGGAGGTCCTAGGTTAGATTAGAGATACGTATGTTTTGATATCTAAGGTCGATACACTTCAAGGTTGTAAAACCCTAATACTGGTTAGAGTATTCGTATTAATAATAATATTGAGGTGTTGAATGTTTATTGTTCTTCTTCTTAAGATTAAGTATTAAATTCCGAGTGATACTTAATAAGTTGTTTGTTTAAGTCAGTTTCTATATTAGATCGTTTGCTCAACTGGGAACAACACATACCACAACGAATCTCATCCACATATCAAATCTCATAACCCAACGAGTCTCTTAAGCTCCATATCAACAAATCACATATTAGTTAAATCTCATAGTATATCAACTCTCATAATATCATTCAATCAAACTTATAAGAGTCAATAATCCGGCACAAGCAATTAACCCATGGTTAAACAATTCTTGATATCACATGGCATAATATCACTCGGCTAAGTAAGCTAAACTTGTGAAAGTAAATCATGTATTTATATTACTTGGCCTCAACGCCATATCACACGAGATTCTAGCAAAAACTCGGCCCAAGATAAACAAATTATGCAGCAAACTATTACCAAGCCTAGTCCATAAACTCGTCTAGCTCAATGAAAAGCTCCAACAGGCCCATGAACTCATGCATCATATCTATTATGATTCAACAACAATTATGATTCGGCACATGTGATTTAAAAGATAGCATCCGATCTACAACCATTAATGGTCCCCGGCCGATAACTGAAACATTAACCCTAATAATTCGGGGACTATATAAAAGACCACATAATTCCAACCCTAAAAATCCTTATATCAAAAACCTAAACATATCACTCAAAAATCCGCCCCCTTCTTTCTCAAAACAACTATCAAACCCTAAAAAAAACTACCATCCGCCTCCTAATAATCTTCTACCCCAAAAACGCATTTTAGTCTTCCCACAAATAATTATCTCCTTCCCCATCCAAAGTCTGCTACTCACATCATCCAAATAAATCCTCTTGAATCCAAACTCCAAAACCAACTGAATAATTAGAGGAACTTCTAGCTCGCCACAAAGTTGGCTCGAGCCTTGCATAAATGCCACAGGGATGGTGAATGGCAACACGATCAGACAAAGTGAATCAAGGGTAGGTTTTCCATTTCCTTTTTGAATATGAGACATTCATTTTTGTATATTTAAACTGAAAGAAGGATTGTTTATAAACACTTTTTTTTTAAACTTTCCTTCAATTATTTTCAGGAAATTAACAAAAAGAACCTTTGATCAATGATGGAAAACGTTTTGTGGGTATGACCTAATGAGGTTGGATGTAACAATTGAATCCCCAAAACAAATATGAGATTACTTGAATGAACTGAGTTGATAATGAGTCATACACGAACCAAGGAAACGATGTAACATAATTGTTATACTCTTTTCGTTAATTCGTATATTAACAACGATATAAATCAGTGAAGAGATTTGTACATCTCATGTGTGTAGCCCTTGAGGCTTGATGTCATTTCAAAAAATATCATGAGATACACGTCCGAGATCTAGTACTTAATTAATCCATTCAATTTGTTTTAATCGAATGACCAATCCAAGATAAGGAAAAACAAGCCGAGTAGTTTCTTTCATTCGATTTGATTGAGTTATTGTTAGAGAGTTATGCTTCTTTACGATATTATTTCATTTTATGATTTAATCGAGATTTAGATGAATGGATCTGTGATGATAGAGGTTTGAGAAGAAATCTTTAAAAGATAAACCTTGAACCTTTTCTGAGATCATTAATTTTATTAGTCATTTTGATTCTAGAGTAGTGAGGGTTCTTGAGGTGAGTCTAGAGTAGGATTGGTTTATGGTTTTGATTGTGTTGAGATATTTTGACCATCTTCTGTTCGTTTACATCTGCTCGTACAAGGACTGATGATGGTTGTTATAAACTGAAGTCGAGTAGTATTTGGAATATGGTATGTGTGGTCGTGGTCATTCCTTCTTTTCATCTTCTTTTCAAGACCAACTTAACGTCACCTCACTGAGGCTAAAAGAATCCTCCAATACATCAGGGAAACCATTAACTTGAGGATCTAGTATCTGAAGGATTCTGGTTTTGAACGAATAGCTTTTTCAGACGCTGATCATGCAGGATGCTTAGATTCTCGGAAAAGTACTTCAGGTGGTTTGCAATTCCTTGGTGATAAATTGGTGTCCTGGAAATCGAAGAAACAGGATTGTACATCGTTGTCCTCAACAGAAGCAGAATATATAGCCATGTCGGCGTGTTGTGCTCAAGTCATTTGGATGAGAACACAACTCAAGGTCTATGGTTACGTATTTGACAGAATCCCGGTGTACTGTGACAACCGAAGTGCTATTGCGATCTCGTGTAACACTATTCAAAACTCAAAGTCAAAGCACATCGATCTTCGATATCATTTTATCAAAAAGCATGTGGAAAAGGGTACCGTTGAATTACATTTCGTAGGTACTGAACACCAACTGGCGGATATTCTCACCAAAGCCTTGGCTCCTGGTAGGTTTACTGATTTGATCCACCGGATTGGCATGAGGTGTTTGACTCCAGAGGAACTGGATGAACTTTTAACACCATCTTGAAAAAGTCAAACACCAAAACCTCAATTGTAAATATAACTTTTCAAAAACAAAAATAGAAAAATATAAAATCTGATAAAATACAAAAATATTCTTCTATCGAAATTCTTTCAAACATTGCAAGTAAAAATCTTCCGTCAACACTTTGTTCTATCAAAACATTCATTATTTTTTATCGAACAAATGTTGAGGGGGAGAATGTAAATATTTTTCAGTCTCATAAAACCTTGTACTTGCATGTTACCAAAAGATGTTGTTTCTTCTGAAATGGTGGATACGTTTCTTGTTTAATACTCTCCTCGGACTCAAACTTGTAAAATTTCATCATTTCTAAAGTCGAGGGGGAGTGTCGTCAAGTTTCTTTCCAAACAATCACGTTTTGCTAAACCAAAGTGGAAGTTATGGGTCTTGGTTGAAAATAGTTGAGGTGGAAGGGCCATTCTTGTCAAAACTGAAAACTATTTTTTAACAAAAACTACACCTAACTACACTTACACATTTATTACACACATTTAATTCTTCAACCACCTCATCCACGCCTAAGATTCAAAATCAAAACCGTGTGTCTAAACCGAAAACTGTAAGTGTAAAAATCTTCTAATCGTTATTACAAACATTGGTTTTTAATTTCACACGATTCCAATGGTTTGATTTTTCAATATGCATGATTTTGTGTTCTTACGCATACACGTATAATCATGATCTTGAAAAATGGTGTTTTTATGAAATGGGTAGTGTTAAGTTGTTTTAATATCAATACTTAACCCTTTTTCATCAAAAATTTCAACCCAAAATCATGTTTTAATCATATTTGAATATTAGGGTTTATGCGTGGATTTAGGCGTTTTAATTTGAGAGTGTTTTAGGTTAATTAGATTCTTGTGTTACGTTTGTTACATGTTTAATTGATTAAATTCACCATGGAATCATGGCCAGAAACAACCAAATTGTAGAATCAAAGTTTAGGGTTTATACATGCGTTAAATTGGGTACTTTTGATTCAGTGTGTGTTTGATGTTAAAACTTGTTGGAAATAACTCATTTAGCATCTAAGATAACTCTGATAAAGTGTGGATGATTTCCCATGGGTGAATCTCTTACTCGTAGGATTTGAATATTAGGGTTTAAGTTTACGCCTAAACTGACTTACGCCTAACCGATTAGATATTGATATGCCATGTGATATTGAAAATGATTGAATAACATGTTTGATGATGTACCCTCCGAAAAGCTCGACGGACCCCCTTTGATATGTATTGAAGCCCTTCTGAACGAAGGCCCAAGTTAGGCCTCCTGAATGTTCGTGGGCATCAAACCATTCGTACACACGAAGGTTACCCACAGGGAATTTGCCATTCAAAGCCTTAAGCCCTTCGGGGTATGGTTGACGAAGGAGCAACGGATAGGAGAACTCCCTGACTTGGTCAAACCCATGATCTCCCTCTTTTTCCTGGCTTTCCTGCCAAGTTTGAGAACGTGGGTCACTAAGCCCTAGCGTTTCCCACAAACATGGGATACCCCCATGTTCTCTGACATTTGCGCAGAGGTGCCCTCAACCCTATTTCTTCCACTATAAATAGGTTGGACGGGCATAGGATTATGGTAAGCTCACTCAACACTCATCTCTTTACTTACACACACTTACATAACCATAACTCATACTTACTCTCACGCAAGGTCTAACCCCTACGTAATCACTTAACGTAGTGTCTTCGTATTTCTTATTCTTAGGTGAAAGACAATCTTGGCTGGAACATACATCCCTCATACCTTCGATCACCATTGAAGCCTGGTAGTGCAATTTATTGTACAATCAATGGCACCATTCGTGGGACCCGCTACTATTAGTCCCATAATCACCAAGTCTTGATACCCTAACTGATTACGCTACTTTTCTGGCATGGAACCAGGAAGAGAAGATACACCTCCACCAGGTTTCTCTACCCTGGTACCTCTCACCACAACTAACACCGATAATCTCGCCCCCATAACTGCTTCCACCTTCACTACACGCTTGGAAACCACTCCCATACATCATGCCTCAACTTCCCCTAACCCTGTTCCAGAAATTAGCCCTGCCTTCGTTGAGGCAAACTTCGAAGCGTTAGAGTCCTTGCTAAGGGCTCACAAGAGGCAAATTCGCAACACTGAGATGTGAAGGGAGCTAGAGTATTTGAGTGAGGAATATGACGAAGAGATCGAGGTAGATTAAAGGCCCCGACCAATTAGCTGGGGGCGTTCGGCCCTACGAAATGGTTCTCCTTCCATACGGAGACCCAATGGAAGAACTGTTGGTTTTGAAGATGGTCCCGGAGGAGATCCGGGAAGAAGGGAAAGAGTGTAAGGAGAAAGAAGTAGTGAGAACTCCAACGGAAGAAGCAACCCAGTACGAAATGGAGGGGTAAACTTACCACGTCTCCTGGCTGCCCACTTAGGAAGAGAAGGGCTGGGGGCTTCGATACCTCCATCATACGTCTCGAGTGTCGGAGGACCTCCTCCATACTCTAGGATGAACCATCTACCCCCTCAAGGCATGAATCCCTACCTACCTGCTCAGTCCTATAATACCTATCCTCCGAACGGGTCTCTCCACAAAAAGAGTTACCAGCAAGTGCCATACAGACACCTTCCTGTATACTCTACACAACCGATGGGGGGAAACCCTTCGTACCAACCTCCTGCGGCCTATGCCACAATCTCACAACCACTTCGTAACCCGTACTACCCTACACCTGTTTATCCACCTCTGTACAACCCTTTCTATGCGGAAGCCTCTGGAGCTTGAACACCTTTTGTGAAGTGGATCAAAGACTACCCTCTACCTTATGGTGTGAATATGCCTACTCACATAGGCACCTACGATGGGAAAGGCGATCCCGACAACTTCTTACATTTGTTCGAAGGCGCTATCAAGATGCAGAAGTGGGTCATGCCTATAGCATGCCACATGTTCACATACAGTCTCCGAGACTCTGCACGAATATGGTGGAATGGGCAAAAGGTGGGAAGCATTGTAAGTCTAGATGATCTCAAGGCTAAGCTACGATTACACTTAAGCCAGCAGAAGAAGTACACCAATGAAACTTTGCAAATTCTGGGGCTGCATGAAGAGCAAAGGATTTTTGGCTGCGTACATGGCTTACGAACTCGAAGCTTGGTGGAATTCCTGTCCACCGACCTTCCCACCACTTACAAGGCATTGATGGAAAAGACTTACACTTGGATCGAGTCCAAGAATAGGAAGAAGAACAGAGACCGCTTCACTCCCTATAACAAAGGCTCGAATCATGGACTCTTAGCAAACCTGGTCAAATCTCCTAGGGAGATCCTTGCTACTGAGAATGTCGCCAAGTCCTTCAACCCACCACCTCAGATGTCAGCACGAAGCAAAGCCAGGGACATGTTGAAATACTGCCACTTTCACGAAGACCATGGGCACGACACTAACAGCTGCAGAGAGCTGAAGAGGCAGATTGAAGAGGCAGTACGCTCCGGGCAATTGGAGCATCTGGTTAAAGGCATCAAGAAGGGGAAGGACAAGTTCTCCGATACTCAGCTGGCTGATTGGAAAGGGAACAAAAAGGAAGCTACCCCTGCAGAAGCTTCGATACTAATGGTGCACAAGCACGATCCAACCTTAAAGCGGAAAGAAGCAGATGGAGAGCTGTGAAGTGTAGGAGAGATAACATTCTCTTCCATTCTAGGGCAGACGCCTTCGACTGACCCCGTGGTCATCAAGGTATGGGTCTCTAACAGGGAGGTAAACCGAGCATACATGGATTGTGGAAGCTCCTGCGAGATCATCTATGAGCATTGCTTCCTAAAGCTCAAACCATCTATATGCTCGTAGAGGGTACACTCAAAAACACCTTTGGTAGGATTCTCCGGCGAACACTCATGGCCCCTTGGAGAGGTACCTTTGGAAATCACTATAGGCGAAGGGCCCTTATCCCGCACGGAAACGCTCACCTTCGTCATACTCAGGTCAGATTCTACTTACAATTTGCTAATAGGGAGAACAGCTATGCAAAAGATGGGCATTGTAGTTTCCACCATATACGCTGCCATTAAGTTCCAAACTCCATTCGGAGTGGGAACTGTTCATTCTAATTATGGGGCAGATAAGGGAGTATATGGTGTCAAGAAGGTCAAAGAAGGGCCGGAGGAGCCTCCGATGGCAATTCTAAGCTGTACGGATGTAGAAGAACGGGTCGTAGTAAACCCTAGCTACCCCGAGCAGACAGTGGTGATAGGAAAGCAACTCCCATAGAATTACAAGGCGAAGCTCACAGAGCTGTTACGGATTAACCTTGATATTTTTGCATGGAAGTATTCTGACATGACAGGAGTCCCAAGAACATTGCTAATAGTCGAAAATCCCTTTGTCACAGAACACAGGCTCAACGAATACAAGCATATTGAGCCCATTAAGAAGAAAAGAAAGAGCCTAGCCCCCGAAAGAAACGCTGCCGCCTGCAAGCAGGTCAATGAACTGACACAAGCAGGCATCCTAAGGGAAGTCAAATACCAAACTTGGGTGGCCAACCCAGTCATGGTAAAGAAAAGCGAGGGAGGGTGGCGCATGTGTGTTGACTTTACTGACATCAACAAGGTATGCCCCAAGGACTGCTACCCCTTTCCAGAAATTGATTGGAAGGTAGAGTCCTTAGCAGGCTTCCGACTGAAGTGTTTCCTAGATGCCTAAAAAGGGTATCATCAAATCTAGATGGCAAAGGAGGACGAGGAAAAGACAACCTTCTATACAAGCAAAGGTGTCTACTGTTACAGAAAATGCCCTTCGGATTGAAGAACGCAGGGGAAACATACCTGTTAGGATTTAGAAAATCCATAGTTAAGAGTCGGTCACCCCAAATCTAGTCTAGCATATGTTAGCTCATAGACATTACGTTATTTACTAGTTATTTTGTTAGTTATTTAGTTTAGAGCAACACCGTGGAGGACGGATGGGTCTTTACCCACTGTATGCCTGATCCACAGTCTGAAGGAGGACATGTAGTATGTAACTATAAATACCCTCTACCTCCCAAGGTAGAGGGTTGGACCTTTCATTCAATCTAACCTTTCTTTCTTTTGTTTACTTTCTCTCTCTAGAAAGGCTCCCATCTTCCACTTTCTCTCTCTAGAACCTTAAACTATTCAAACCATATTGTGTTATGTGATGTGTTTATGAAAACCAATATATTACAAATGGTATCAAGAGCCATGGTTTGATCACTCATCTTTCATGTTCTTGGATTTCTAGTGGTTTTCAAAAGGTTTTTGGGTTTGAATGAGTTTAGAGTAGTTTACATCATTTGGATCAGTTGGATGCGAGTTGAGTCTCGTTGTGCATTTCTTATATGCGAGTTGTCAGCTTATGCGAGTTGTGCTTTAAGCGTGTTGTCGTTTAAGCGAGTTGTCTTGGCTGCGAGTTGTCTTGACTGCGATTTGTCTTGACTGCGAGTTGTCTACGGTGCGAGTTGGTAAACAGGGTGCGAGTTGTCTTGTATTGCGAGTTGTCAGCCTATGCGAGTTGTGTTTTATGCGAGTTGTCTATTAAGCGAGTTGTCTTTTAAGTGAGTTGGTAAATAGGGTACGAGTTCTCTTGTACTGCGAGTTGTCTTGTACTGCGAGTTGTCTTCACTGCGATTTGATCAAGAAAACTGAGTTTTGACTTTTACGGTTTGACTACTTGCGATTTGATCACTTGCGGCTTGACCAAAGTTGACTTTTTACGTTAAAACTTCAAACGGCCATAACTTTTGAACCGTAACTCCATTTTGAGCAAAATACTTGTCAAAATGACCGGAACAGCCTGAATATTGTGAGGTTTCATGACAAAGTGGTGAAACAAATTTTTCGAGGCCTAAATCCCCTCCGAAAGGAAGTTATTAAGGTTTTAAGTTTTTAGACCTAAAATTTACCGTAAAAACGTGCATCAACCAATCCAAATCTCAACCGAACAACATCACAGCTAATCCTATAAACTATCATATGTCCTAACACACAATCTTCTATCATTGTGTCAAGCCATCAGTCATGTTAACACGTTCTATTGGTCATTGCTTAACGGTTTCTTCTTGATTTTGTAAAATCCCGCGAAAGATTCTATTTCTCGGTTTAAATCACAGACTTGTAAAATCCCGTGTACACAGCAACATCATGTCTTACACTCCTGATTCAGTGATTTCAGAAGTGCTTAAATTATATGATGCTGTGGACAACAATGAGAATGTATGCTACACTGAATGATTAAAGATGTTTGAATTAATCAATGAGGATGTGAGATCTTCATGTTCTGAGTACAATGAGAATGAATTGCACTTGCTAATGCTATAGAATGCCATGCAAAAGGAATGATGCATTATACCCTATCAACAACTTCACTCTCACCTCATGTTACTTCTACCCATAACAACAGAACGAACATGTATTGCCCTCTTCCGTCAGGACTTATCTACATTAATAGGAACTTTGCTGTTAAACTTAGAGCAATTGGAGCTACAACTTGAAAAAGAGAAGGTTCAAAAGGATAGTTCCAGTGCTGCACTTCAAGTGATCTACAAACAATTTCAGTCATTCATTAGAAGGGAATTCTCATCAGATTACGATCATCACATGACTGAAATGTCCTTCAAAAAACACACTGGAAAGGAAATTAACGCATTCACTGAGACATTTATCTAACACATGGATAATGTGGAAAAGTACATTGAGGAAGCTGCACAAAAGGATGAAAACGTGAATGAGTGTCAGGTGTAATCGAGAGATAGTTGTGATAAGTCGGGTAATGTCTCAGTTGTAAGGTCGGGTGTTGCTGAATGCAGAATATCAGAGACAAGAAAGAATGATGTAACTAGCTGCCCAGTAACTCCTGGCACACAAGAAGTGGATGATGTGATCAGAAAGGTGAATGAATGTCGGGTACAATCAATAGATTGTAGTTTTGAGACCAGTAAGGCATCGGATGATGGATCAGTTGACACTGAATATAGAGTCTCTGAGACAGTTAAGCTTGAAACAGCCGGTAGTTTAGTGACTCTTGTTACACATGATGTGGATGCAGATATCAGACCAATAAATGAACAAGTGTCATGTAATGAGGTACCCTTTACTGTTCAACATAGTGCATCTGCTAAAGTACTTAAACGAACTGATCATGATGCTGAACATGACTTTGATAAATGTTCTGTAACTGAGGCTGAGTCAGAGATTAAGTGTTTCAAAACAAAAGATATTGTTGATAAAAAGGCTTTTGATGAACTTTCAAACAAATTCTCAAATATTGAAAAACATTGCATTTCACTTGAAATTGCGATACAAAGTAAAGAAGAAAGTTTTCAACTTAACAAACCATGTATAAATCCGGAAATTCCTGAATTCAGTGAACTTTTTGAAATTAGCACTTTTAAAGCTCAGCTTCAAGACAAAGACTCGACCATTTACAATTTGAAGAAACATATTTCTATCCTGAATGAGAAAAGTAATTTAGTCAAGGTAAAACATAATATCAAAGTTGTCAAATCCAGAAATATTGAATTGGAACTTTGTGTGGCTAAATTACTTAAGGAAAATGAGACTTTGAAAAGGCATCAAAAGGACCTAGGTGACTCAATCAAAGAATCCAGGACTAAAACTGTAGAACAAACAACTTCTTTGATAGCCAAAAATGATGATCTCAAAGCTCAACTTCAGGAAAAGGGTTTCACAATTGTAGCATTAAAGAACGATCTTAGAAAAGCAACAGGGTAAAGTGAGAACACTAAGTTTACAAAACCATAAACCTTGGGGAAGCCAGTTTCTCATTCCATTAGAGACCGGTCTGTTGTTAGGCAGCCTACTGCATTTATATCTGAAAGAACAAAATTTTCAAAAACACGGTTTGCCTCCCGAGTTGATGTGAAACAAGTTTTGTCAAAACCTGTCACTTCACCTTATCTTCCTAAGAATTCACATGATATGAATGACTTGTTCAAGAACTATGATCTAGAAGAAGCTAGGAAAAAGGGTCAGATTCGAAAAGATGGAATTTTAGGTGCTAGACCTAGGGTGATGAATTCTACGAGATTTCAAGGCACTGGTAGTAGTTTTAAACCATTACCTAGGAACACTCAACTAAAGACTAGGGATTGACTTGGATCTAAGAGTATTTGCGTTTCGAATAAAGCTATTCCTCTAGCAGATCACTATAAGAACTCTAGATCATTTTATGAATCCAAACTAACTGTTTGCTCAAACTGTCTGAAATGCATCTTTAAGGCAAATCTTAATAATTGTTTTTCAAAATCCCTAAAAAAAGTAAATGCTCATGCAAAGGTTCAACATGTTAAGTCTAGGATTTTCACTAAGTCATCTACTGTGCATATGAAGCAAAACAAACCAAAAACTTTGCCTAGATGGATACCAAGTGCTAAATCTTTGGAAACTAGGAATAAGGATAACTCTTTGACTATGCATAAGAAGCCTAACAATCCTAGACCTTGCCATAAGTGGATACCGTTTGGTAGAATGTTTAAGGATATTGGACTCAGGTGGATACCTACCGGAAAGTTGTTTACCGATAGCAAAATCAAGGATGACCATGAAACCCCAAAGGGTTTGGATACTAATGTCACTAACCCATATATATGCAATCAAGCTTGTAATGTTAGTGCATGTAGTCCTTACCTAGTTGCAGATACTTCGATCCTTCAATACATGGACTGGCTTAAAGTATAGATAACAAAAGGATTGATATCTCAAAACTCACGGGTTCTAGTAACTCAACCTTGATATTCAATCGGCTATGACATTTGAACACAACAGTTCAAGCCTCGTACCTCAAAGAAAAGAAAAGTGTACGATTCAGTGCGCTTTATCTTCTGAAGAAGAGAAATCTTCTTATTAATGACCATTCTCATCAACATGCTTCATGCTTTTTCTATGCGCCTTCAATTATCAAGTGAACCGGGCTACCGTTGATTGTTTTCTTATTCCACTTGCTCAATTATAATGACGATGGCGACATCATATGCTACCTTTGAGGGGGAGAAGTGTGAATAGAATGAATTTTGATGATTTTCACTTATTCAATCAAGAATAGCAACTCCGTATGCAATTCTTGAGGGGGAGAAGAAGTGTGAATCTACTGCATGGTTGATTGATATCTGAGAATAAATGGTCAAACGGCTCCAAACTCATGTATGAACCGAGGTTCTTCTTATCGGGTCATCTTCACATGGAGTTTTCTTCTAAGAGCCATTGGTTGACATCTTCACACGGGCTGATATGATTAATGACAAAGTGCTTCCAGTTGCGGGGCTAATTTCCTTGAAGAACATCTTTCTGTTCTTGTTTGATTATGAGGGATTTGATTTAAGGGGATTTGCTATATATAAGTTAACGGGAATGCATTTGGTGAGTTGAAGATGTTAACATTCTATTCCCCAAATGAACAATCTTGAAGAAGGTCGAGTCTACAATCTGTTTTACATTTTTTGCTACATGTTAGAAGACTAAAGACGAGTTGCATTTGATTATTCAAAGACTTCTTCTTATTCATAGCATTTATCTAAAAGATTGTCGGTTTCGGTGAGAACACTAATTGGGGGAGATTGAAATGTCTGATTTAATCCCCAATTAGACTTGCTCACACTGTACTTCAGCAAGTTGATTCTCACACATACATCTGTGCTAATGATGTTCTTCTCAAAAGATTTCTAGTATACGGGCTTACAAAGAGTTGCTGATTCTGAAGTATCAAAACCAGCAAGGGGGAAGGAGACACGTATCTAAACGCGAGTAATCTTGATGAACATAATACTTCTAAGTGATTGAAGATATCCCGAGAAGACCAATGTCATTACCACAGAGAAACTCAATGTTTGACACATGGCGTTTAGTGTTCTTATTCCAACTATGTGGGGGAAGAGATGGAAGAGTTAGTTTCTGAAGATAAAAGAGGTACACAAGTGTGTGATGATTTCGATGTTATCACAATCATCAGGGGAGAGAGATTGTGTACATTGGAGATGCTTAACTGCTTCACTTGAGGGCTTAATCAGTGATTCAGAGATATAATCACTTATTACGGAGTTGACATCCGCAGAGATAATCAGTGATTCAACATGCTACTTCAATGTTATCGGTTATTCTCTCTTTGGGCATTCGGGTACTTTGGGTTCTTGAGCTTCATACACTTTCTTCAGGGGAGAGAAAAGTACACATCGGGGTTATTCTATGGCTATCGTACTTAATCTGCTACTTCGATGTTATAAGTTTCTCCGTCTTTGAAGCACATCCATATGTGTATTCGGGGTCATGAGCTTCATTCAAAGAGACTGGCTGCATCAATTCAACTACGTGGGGGAAGTGTTCTCGTGACACCTTTTGGTATGGATCGCTTTAGACTTCAGTGGAAAAGGAATTTGAGAATATTCATTCAAGCGTGGGATGATACGTTGTTGTTCTTCTTGTTGATGATATAACCCCGAACGAAGAATCACAAAGATCATTCTTAAAAGGAGCAGCAAGATCGATGATAATGGTGTGCTTCTTTGTGCACCTGGATAAGGCAAGCTTGAAATATAGCTTCGAATCTGCTCAACAAAAGGATTTTCGGTTTAGGGGGAAGCTACCAAAGTCTCACTTTCAGAAGGCTCAATTTCTCTCTTCGATTCAAGAGCCTTGGAAGCTTTGGTGGTGAAAGTTTAAGAGATGTTGATTTCTATCTTCTACAACGGGGCTGTTCGATATCCTTATCTCGGTACTCGTATCATCATCTTCTTAAACTATATCATCTACTCTATCTTTGTAAATATTTATCAAAAACCAAAATACAAAAATAGAAAACCAACAAAAAGAAAATATAAAAATATAAAACCAACAAAAAGCCATAAAAATCCAAAAATTTGAAAAAAAGACCAAAAATATTGTTTTTATCAAGACATCTCTTCTGGTATCGATAACATCTACGGTGTTAGAAATGTCATTCAATAATGGCACAGGACCATAGATGAAGTTCGAGCAGGAGGTGTAAATATTCTTTTTCAAAACATGTCTATTAATATGGCTTGCAGTTATTTCAGACTGTAACCCGGGTTTAAACCATGGTTTGCTATTATTTCAGATAGCAACCCGCTCTTCAAGGAAGGAAAGTGTTGCGCTAAACCAATTTTCAAAAAAATTCGAGCACTTATCCTTAAACAAAATGAGGAAAGTATGTCGAAGGACTGCTGTTACTACTCAAATATTTTTCCTTCTAAAATTTTTCAGAAAAATATTTGTTTTAACAAAATGGTGGTAAATGAGCTGCTTGAAAATCAATCAGAATCATGTTTTCATAATTTTGCAAAACCCAATCAACGACTTCAGCTTATTTAAAACTTTTCATAGAAAGAGTCATTGATTGAGGGGGAGAATGTTTTCAAATCTATATCATCTATCGGACTTATCTAATTATCCTACGTGCTTAACTAAAAATGATATTTGCCTATGTCGAAGGACTAGGAATTTAGGATATGATTGTTAGGATTAGATGATTAGAGTTTGATGAAAACATAAATCCCATGCCTTTTATGATCTGATTGATATGTTGGATTGACTTTTATTAGTCAATTGTTGTTTGGTGTTGTCGACCACCATATATCTGTATGTATGTTCACTAACGTATGCAGATATCATGGTATAAAAGAATGTTCCCAATCCGGATCCCAAAATAGAAGATGATTGGATGCCGAAAGGAAAGGGAAACTATTTCTTGGGTCGACAGATGAAGAAACGGAGCTTAATTGGACCTCTATGGAGAGTTGGCATGACAAATGCAACGTCAGAGGTCTCACTGCATTTGCAGATGGTTTTCTTCAAACCTTACAACAACAACAGAAGCAGCTTAATCACCTAACGTATCTTTGTGCAGGAAAAGTTGTGAATGATATCATTTATAAACAATTTTGAAAATATTGTTTTGAAGATGATAAAAATATTCTTTTGAAAATAAATTGGACAAAATTTTGGAAATCACCGGACTTCATTTTATCAAAACTTAAGTCACTCAATCATCGACTACGGTCATCGATTGAGGGGGAGAGTGATTTAAATTAAAATATTTTCATACGATATTTCTTCATAAAAGTCCGGTTTGTACGTAATAAAGTGGTGATCTAAAGATTTAATGTTATGTCATGGTATGATTTTTTTTAATACTCAAAGATCTTTCAAAATGAAATTTTTTATGTTCTTGTTTGATTATGAAATTCTTTTATTTTACTTAAAGATCTCTTAAAACTTTCATACCTGACACTAACAATCTTTAATGTCTTAAAATGATCCATTTCAGTTATTTTTCAAAATTAAATCAGGCCACGTCTTTCCCCAAACATTTCTACAATGATTTAAATCAATTAGGATCACAAATCTCCAAAGGTTTGAAATTTTTGATCGGGGGAGAGATTGTGATTTAAATCTCAAATCTGTTTTAGTCCTTTAAAGGCACTCCTGCCTCCATGTGCCAACCGATTTCAATATATGATACACATGATTGAGGAGGAGCATTTATCCAAAATAACAAGATGAGTATATAAACCAGACCACATTTTCTCCCATGTTTTCTAAACCTTATTAAATCACTTGGTGTCACAATTCTCAATTTCCGGTCATTTCTCAAATTTACTAATCATCGGTTAATATTCATCATTTATCGTAAACTAGGTTTACGAGTATCAAATTCGCGTAACCGTAAGGGTTTAGCTGCGAATTCATGAGCAATCATCGAGGACATTTCATATAGACTAGATTTAGTCTACATATCATTAGTAACATCATTTTCATATTTGGTCATACACATGTTTGCATATTTATTCATTTATATTTATTATGTAAATATACGCTTTCACACGATTTTTTATCATGAACCATATACCCGATACTCCCAACAAAGATCCTAATATATTTTTACACTTAATAAAAGGTTACAAAAATTTTAGAATTATTTTACTTGGCGTTTCAAATTCATTTATTATATATATATTTCTTAAATATATATACTTACGATAAATTAAGTAATTACGTAATTTCAATCGTTCGAGCTTTACTCGTAACCATCACAAGAATAAGATGAGTCTACGTATTCTAGGCATTTTAATTTTTTTAATAGTAATATTTTATATGAACTATTGCTATTTTATCATTTTTACGTAAACTTTGTACTTTTTACGTAGTACGCGTATTTGAACCAACGTTATTAGATTTTAAAAACATAAACGCACTCCGTCAAACTTATCACTCAACTAATATACTAATATATAGTATATTGGTATGTTTTAATATTTTTAGAAGTATTATATTTTTATGTTAACCGGTTTTAAGTTTTGTAACTTAAGAGCTTAACATTAGTAATTACCGGGATCAAACTATACCTTCTAATCACTAAATCTATCTATATAATACAAGATAAATACTAAATTTTCACTTTGATTCTCTTATTGCCACGTCTAAAGACTTGTCATAATATCTAACTCAATTTTAAATTGTCTTCATTTCTTATTATACTTGAGACTAAAATATCTAAAGGAAACTTATCATTTCCAACAAAATGAATACTCATCTTCTTCTTTTTTTCTCTCTTGCTGCCGAACCACAAGCCACCATAAAAACTTTTAATCTTTACTAATACTTGATCTCTCATTAAAGATTTATTGTTACTTACTTGATCCTTGGTTCAATTCTCTTCAAACAAAGTAGTATTATCGGGTTTTGGAGTATCATTCGGGTTTATTCGTTCTTGTTCTCATCATTTATCCACTATTATCAAGTAAGTATAAAAATTATTTTTATACTTTTTCATAAGTGTTTTTCATATTTACGTTATTTCATCATTTTTGCAAGAAAACATGCAAGTTATATGATTATCTATACAACTTTATTTGTTTTTAAGTACTATTAATGAATATATGTCATCCTATAATTATCCCTTGAAACATATCATTTTTGATGATGTCTAGGAACCCATGACACCCTAAGAAGGTGTATGGTAGGTTTAGAATAGCTTCGGAGTTGTTTTGAATTGGTTAGAATAGGTTTTGCGCGAGAAAAACTCATTTCGACAACTTTAGTTGAAGGTCTGATCTTATTTTGAAATTCTGGAATTCTCGACAGTAGGTAAAAATTTTTGGGCTAGATATTTGGAAAATATACTTTAAAACGAAAACATGGCCGCTTGAACGGGTTAAAACGGAGTTATAACGAAGAAGTTATGATTTTTCCAAATTTAACGACGAAAAACTATTTTCTGAAAATATATGTGCTGTTGCACGAATTTCGACGGACAAAACGAGGCGTTAGACATGATTTGTAGGAGCCGAACTACTGAAAATATATTAGTATATGTTAATACGAAACCGTGGATATAAAGAACGTAGAAAACAGGCTTATAACGACCAAGATATACACGTTTGAAACCCGACGAAACTCTATTTATTTTGACAGCTTCTAATAGCAAAATAAACCTAAGTCTAAAAACAGTTTTTGTAATACGTCATGTTGAGAGCCATTTTTCTCATTGATCGAGACCCGTATGGTCAAAAGTTAAATGATACGACTTCTAGACATTGTTGCAAGGTTTTCAAAAACGCCGAGTTTCATCACTAACCCTTAACGTACAATATTTCATGAGGCCATTTTGGGCATATTTTCAAAGTATGAAAAGTGTCATTTTACGACGAAAACATTATATTTACCAATAAATCACTAAACGACTATCGTAGGATATCGTTTCAACGTAAATACTTGTAAAGTAATTTATAAATTGTCAAGACGTTATAAGATTATTTTTCGACAATAAACTTTATTTTCAAAAGTGTACAAGTGGTATGGATATCATATGAGTTTGCATGCACGACCTTGTTTCATGACTTATATTAGAGCATATCATTCATTATAGGTCGCGGTTAGACTGCTGCGTCTCATTTCTGTGCATCCACTTTGTCATCATAACTATTGCAACAGGTGAGTTCGTAGCCCTACTTTTACTCGTTTAATTGTTTTATAAACTCTTCGGAGGAGATACATGCTCAACTACTTGCTTTTACTTTACATCTATATGAACTTAAATATCTTTTGTTTCACTCTATGTGCGCGTAAGTAGATTATGTCCGAACTAAATTGATCACTATGTTATGAACGCTATTAGTTGAAACACTTTCCTTGATTTTGAACCCTTCGACATGTATATTTGAGCTCTATTAAATTGATTCGAACCCTTTAACATATAAGTGAACACTTTGAACTTGATATGAACCTTTTGACATATAGTTAAGCTCTTTTAACTTGTACAAGGACCCTTTTGATATATTTTAAACTTGTTTGACGTGATTTTGAACACTTCGACTATCTTGAACCTTTTGATATTATTCGAGCTCTTTGACTGTTCTGAACTTGTGAACTCGACTTAAATCTTTGAACTTAATTACGAACTTTTGAACGGAACCCTTGAACTTAAATACAAACTTATGACTTGTTTGAACTTATTAAACCGGACGTGTTATGACCTTGACTTAATGTCTCCCATGATCGGAGCATCACTATAAAGTCTCGCATATTCGGAGCATCACTATAAAGTCTCGCCTTATTGGTGGAGCGTACAAAGTCTCCCTTGTTCGGAGCAACCTTAAGCCTCCCCGGTCCAGAGCAGAATGTCTCCCTATGGGAACGGAGCATTTTCAATCTAAGTCTCCCCTGTTCGGAGCAGTACAAATTCTCCCATGTTCGGAGTGTTCTTAATTGTGTATAATATTTGTATGATGTACTGTTCGTACATTCGCATTGTTAGTCTCCTATTAGTAGGTAGTATGGATAACGCTATTAGAGGTCGGCCAACCTCTCGTCCACTATGTTACGGGACGCATATTATTTATTCTAGGGGCTTTGCCTGGCATACATTATTATATACGTGGTGCAATATTGTGAATTATTATGGTAACTTATACTCGACTACTAGACACACTATATTTTGTGCAATGGGTTGTGAACACACAGGTTGCAAGTTTTGTATGGGCGGAACTTGGAACTGAGTGGATTCACAATGCCTTTGCTTTGTGACCTCATTTGACAACGTGTGCTTGAACATAAACTAGACATATTTTGGCAATGGGTTGTGAACACACAGGTTGCAAGTTTTGTATGGGCGGAACTTGGAACTGAGTGGATTTACAATGCCTTTGCTTTGTGGACTATTCTAAATGACCAAAAACTTTGCCTTTGTTGCATGAACTCTTTTTAAAAGCTTTACTTGTTAACTAAACTCTATGAACTCACTCAACCATTGTGTTGACACTTTTAGCATGTTTTATCTCAGGTATCTAAGGCATTCACTTCATGGGATGCATGTGGACTTATCATAGAGTCGCGGTGTCGACATGTCTCATATATATTTTTTTTATATGCACTTAACTATCGTTTGATTGAAACAAACTCATTTTGGTATATTAGAAATAATTTGGGACCTATGTTTTGTAAACTCTGATTATTTTACTTAATCAAACGGTATTTTCAAAACGACACTTTAGGTCGTTCGATATAACTGTAACTTTGATGCTATGATAGTCATCCCCCAGGAATTCCATTCCGCTGCAAAACAGGTAATTTGGGGGTGTGACAGATTGGTATCAGACCATCGGTTATAGAGAACTAGGTTGCATCATTGACCCTAGACTATAACTACATCATCATAGCATCTCATCATATCATTATAAGTGCATACTCCTTATACATGCGGACTTATGACTCAACACCAAACATCATATGAGACGATTAGTCCAAGCATTGCATAGTTACTCCTAAATTATACATAGCCTGATCACCTATGTCTAATCCAGGATGAATCATGCAATGAAGGGAGTAGTAGTCTCATATGTGTAAGCAATTCCGTAATCGAGCCAAGTTTTCAAAAGATTTTCTTCAAACCACTTGTTTCCAGTTTGATCCGAGCGACAGTTCTTGTTTTATGAGTTGCAAAGATCAAGCTAGAAACAAGTTGTTGCTCAAACCGATTTAGCCTAATCTCATGACAGTTCTCGTTTGATGAGTTGTGAGATTAAGTAAAAATCGGTTACCTAAAAATCTTTTGAGGGTTTCGCTCGAGAATGGGAAAGCCTGCCTCATCAAGTCTAATCATAAGAGAGCATGTATTTTGGACGGGAAATGCTCACGATAGCACGAGAACATATTTTAGTTGAACGAGGAACCCATATGCATGAACATTGACGTGATCATTTAGACTATTTGTACAAGCATGAACTTTTAGAACCCTTGTCGAGGTTCGGACCATAGTATCATTAATAGAATCACGAGGACGTGATTCCTCTAACCGGGGAAGAATGTCACAATTCTCAATTTCCGGTCATTTCTCAAATTTACTAATCATCGGTTAATATTCATCATTTATCGTAAACTAGGTTTACGAGTATCAAATTCGCGTAACCGTAAGGGTTTAGCTGCGAATTCATGAGCAATCATCGAGAACATTTCATATAGACTAGATTTAGTCTACATATCATTAGTAACATCATTTTCATATTTGGTCATACACATGTTTGCATATTTATTCATTTATATTTATTATGTAAATATACGCTTTCACACGATTTTTGATCATGAACCATATACCCGATACTCCCAACAAAGGTCCTAATATATTTTTACACTTAATAAAAGGTTACAAAAATTTTAGAATTATTTTACTTGGCGTTTCAAATTCATTTATTATATATATATTTCTTAACTATATATACTTACGATAAATTAAGTAATTACGTAATTTCAATCGTTCGAGCTTTACTCGTAACCATCACAAGAATAAGATGAGTCTACGTATTCTAGGCATTTTAATTTTTTTAATAGTAATATTTTATATGAACTATTGCTATTTTATCATTTTTACGTAAACTTTGTACTTTTTACGTAGTACGCGTATTTGAACCAACGTTATTAGATTTTAAAAACATAAACGCACTCCGTCAAACTTATCACTCAACTAATATACTAATATATAGTATATTGGTAAGTTTTAATATTTTTATAAGTATTATATTTTTATGTTAACCGGTTTTAAGTTTTGTAACTTAAGAGCTTAACATTAGTAATTACCGGGATCAAACTATACCTTCTAATCACTAAATCTATCTATATAATACAAGATAAATACTAAATTTTCACTTTGATTCTCTTATTGCCACGTCTAAAGACTTGTCATAATATCTAACTCAATTTTAGATTGTCTTCATTTCTTATTATACTTGAGACTAAAATATCTAAAGGCAACTTATCATTTCCAAAAAATGAATACTCATCTTCTTCTTTTTTTCTCTCTTGCTGCCGAACCACAAGCCACCATAAAAACTTTTAATCTTTACTAGTACTTGATCTCTCATTAAAGATTTATTGTTACTTACTTGATCCTTGGTTCAATTCTCTTCAAACAAAGTAGTATTATCGGGTTTTGGAGTATCGTTCGGGTTTATTAGTTCTTGTTCTCATCATTTATCCACTATTATCAAGTAAGTATAAAAATTATTTTTATACTTTTTCATAAGTGTTTTTCATATTTATGTTATTTCATCATTTTTGCAAGAAAACATGCAAGTTATATGATTATCTATACCACTTTATTTGTAAAACCCTAAAATCTCAAACGCGTGAAATGACAATTTTGCCCTCAAACTTAAAATTATACAAACTCGGAAAACACGTCAAACATCATTTAACTATTTATCTCATCAATAATATACACAAACAATGAAAGTATTTAACTTATGTTATTAAGTAAATGTACACAAATAAAATAAACTCTAAGTTACCAATATATGTTACAATATGTACACAATTAACTTGGACTACAAAGGAGACTACATACATAATAGGAGATAAGATTGGAAAGTCAAAAATTTAGTCTCCCCTCCCCCTTGATGGCCGGCCACTTATCACCTCCCCATTACTATCCATATCAATTTCATTAAATCTCATTTACACATATCTTTCATTTCAAAAACACACCAAGAAAACCCTAAGTCTCTCCTTCTCCAAAAAGTGGCGGCATACATATTATTTTCCCATTTCCATCCGAAAATCAAACAACCAAGGTGTTCCTAGGAGGCTTGTGATCGTGTGTGATCGATTGGTGGGCGTTGTGATCGTGTTTGGTTCGAATTAAAGCTTGGACGTGGGTATTGATTTTGGGTCGTGGGGTTGTGGAAGCCAAGGAGGCTTGGTTTTGATCGTGGTGGTTTAATTCTTGTTTCCTTGTCACGTACACGCTACTAGGGTAACGTATCATCATCTTACGTCTTCTCTCTTGTGTTTTCTTATTCAATTCGTGGCTATGGAGTCCATTCTAGGGCTTGTTATACGAAAATATGTTACATGAAATAATGAATATGTTGTCACATAAAATGATGAAATGGACTACATAAAATCATGATTCTAAACCTATATGATTTGAATGATATGTGGCATGTAAATATGAATACGAAACTGAATTTGGGTTCCTCTATATGTCGACATATATGTATTGTATTAAAGGGTTTAATGAGCTTGTGAAACTATGCGTATACGTATGTGATAAATGGAATCGATAACGAATGATTTACGAGTGTGTTTTGATTTGTATATGGGGCGTACATATATGGTCTTGGTGAAGGATGTCACGTACCAAATGGGGTGTTGGTTAATATGTTGTGTAATCTTGTGATAATCGAGTTTACATGTGTTAAAACCTATACGTTAATCATAATCAAAAACTAGGGTTTTGTAATTGATGATTTAATAAAGATAAGGGGTTAATTTATAAATTATGAAACTTGATGGATTAACTTGTTAATATGTTAACTAAATGGATTAAATGAGTAAAATGAGTAAACTTGCTATATATACACTTTTAACCCTAAACTTTGCAATATTGACATTTTAAACCCTAAACTTTTATAACTTGTCATAAATGATCCTTAAATCATAATAACACTCATTTTCACTATTTAACTTAAGATAAGTAACTAAACCTGCTAATTATGGAAACCTGCTAATTATGGATAGTTACTAAAATAGAAAGTTGCCTAAAATAGAAAGTACTTAAAATGGAAAGATTACTAAAAGTGGAAACCTGATGAATATAGAAAGCCGTCTTAAACGAGTTATCTGATTCTTATGGAACGTTATTTAATTCTTAGGTTCCGGACGGCGGCATTGATTCATCGTGTGACTTACGATTTTAGTTTACTTGCTTCGAGTGAGGTACAGATATTCTGACCTTACCTCTTAAGGTTTCTCATGATTCGTATTTCATCTTTCGATATTCGTTTGAACTGTTATGCTTCACTCTAAGCCTCTTTATTAGGGCTTCCCTATGACTTTGCTATGCTTCCTCTGATATGAACTCTGATATAAACTCTGATATGAACTCTGATATGAACTCTGATATGAACTCTGATATGAACTCTGATATGAACTCTGATATGAACTTTGATATGAACCCTTATGATATGATTATGCTTTGACCCGTCAGTTTGATACCCGAGCCAAATATGTGTTCCTAGTCGGGAAGGTAACTGACCGTGTCATTGATGCACCAATGGCATGACTCCGGTGTGTACGAGTGATGATACACACCGTCCCCTATTATGATATGATATGATTATGAGCTCACTATATGTATATGATTTGGCCACTGGGGGGCGTATGGATGCATCCTAGATATGATATGTTTCGAGGGATTTGATTTGTTTGGAGATATATATGGTGAATGATGTCGGGTGCAATCCGCGTCTTCACATTCCGGAGCTAGCTACTCCCTTTGTTACTGAGGTCTTCCCTCCTATGATATATGGTATTCCGAGGTCACCCTTCCGAATACAATGGTTACTTATGATATGATATGATATGATATGTTCCGGGCTCGTGGTAGATTTCTGACAACCCTTACACCTTTGATATGCTATATTGTACCTTTTGTATTCCCAACGCACTATATGCTACGTTAATTGTTCATTACTCAGTACCTTTATATGACTCACTCTACTACCAAGATATATATATTCCATTGCTTTGATCTGTCACACTCTCATTCCGTTAATTCAGACTATCGTTCCATTCACGTACCGGGTTATTATATGTTAATTGGATTTGATTATGATATTCATGTTTTATGCGACTACTGATTACCCTGCTATGATGTGATTAATATGCGGTTATCTGAGTTACCTGTTTTCATCTGATGATATGTGATCTTATTGTTATGTGACTCTCTGAATTGTCTGGTGACCATACTAAGGTGTAATCGATAGTTTTATCAGTTTATTTTGTGTGCTTTGTTCGGTATCTCGTGGACTATGATTATTCCGTGGTATTCTCATCTGGTTATTTTTGACCTGTCATGTTTACATTTCTGCCTATGCTACGGTTTGATTGGGTAAATGGGTCATCTTGTGACATCTGGCTTGTTAATTTGTTTAGTTGCCCTGCTAGGTCTTTAATTCAGTTAATTATATATTTTATATTGTATTCCTACTTATTACGTGTGACTGCCATGTGTTGACTGCCGTTAGTACTTCCGCTGTTATGATACTGGTTATGTTTTCAACTAAGGGTTTTGACCTGTGTGAATTGCTATGCTCACTTATTAATTAATTGCTTCCGCTTTCCTGTAGATATCTGTTTGGCTTTTATGCCTTCTGATTTCCTGAATTGATTGTATGATATATATGTTGTGTTGATGCTACGCCTGCTATGCTTGCTTATGTTTCAGTTCTTGTATGTCTGGTTTGTATGTGCTTGTTTATATGTCGTCGATGCTTTGCTTTGTTTCGTTCTCCTTGTTATCTGTTCGTATTGGATATCTGTATAATTTTGTTCTGCAGGATCCTCATTGACTCATTGTTCTCATTTCGCTGCAACTTTGTTATCCGTTTCCTTTCTTTCATTTTGCATTTCAGATTTTATTTAGCTTTTGTTTTGTTATATCTGTTCACTGGGCTTTTTAAGCTCAGCTGCATTTCTTTTCCTGCGGCAGGTTTTAGATTTGAAGATGGGCTTTGATGGGCTGAGAGTTGGATTATCTGAGTGGACCAACCCTAGTTTCCTTTCTAGTTGGACTTATTTTGGCGGGCTATTGTTTTGAAATTTTGGACTATTTTAGACATTTGGATTTTGTAATTTCCTTGTAAATCTTTTGTTTAAAATGACTTGGTATGTTATTCTTTAAGACTTCCGCTTGAAGAATTTTATTTGTATGTTCTGATATGACACCAGAATGTGACACTTCTACCCTTGTCGGGTTGGGGTGTTACAATTATGGTATTAGAGACAGGTTTCGTCTTGTTGGCCTTAGGATTGACTTGTGAGGATTTGGGTAGACACTAGGCTTCCGTCTGTTCTGATCTCTTCTGATTCCTTTTGATTGTCATTCAGATTTGGCTCCGATATTCTTTTGTCTTCGCCGATTTCAACTTCTCCTTTTCGCATTTGATTTTGTTTGTTTACCTTCGCCCATTTGTTTGTCGATCGTTTAGCTGAAGGCTACTCGTGGAACCGAAGATGATGGTGCCGACCTTGCACTGCTGCAACAATTTCTGGAGAAGTTCGTGAAGCGGAAGCCGCACCCGATCGTGATGTTGCCGGAGACATCAAGATGCTGCTTTGGAGATGGACGGATCAACCAAAGACGCAAAGACGAAGACAAGATTCAACGGTGGTGAGGAGATTCATCTACTTCACATGACTGGGCGACACTGTGTTACTCCGATTTATTTGTCATGCGTTTGTGGCGGTTTGATATTTTGCTATGTGATTTTGATCGGCATTGCTCTTCTTTGATTTGTTCGAACTTCGGTTTGAATCGTGAAGTTTCATCGTCTAGCATTTTGGTCTTATCTCAGCTTTGTATTTGAATCGTCAGTAATGAGTCATGAGGAACCGTTCCGAGCAAGTTGGTGGCCTTCTTTCTTTTCTGGTATGGTAAGTTGGTTTGATGTATTATATGCTGCATGTTTGTGAATCTGGTCGGCTTTGGTTTGTGCTTGCTACCTGTATGTTATCTGTTGTGATGTCATATTGGTTATGTGATTTGTCATGACCGAGACGAATATGATGACAATAAGGACTTATTATGTGATGCAAGTATTATGACGCCTGATCACCGTGATAATACCGAGATCATATAATTTGAACTTATTGAAATTGTGCGACGTCTTGGGAAATGCCTGGGTTGGTACGTGAATGGACTATGACCTATATCCGTTATTTGTCGACCCACATGTTCATTTGAAATTCTGTACCTCTTTGTGAGATTCTCATCGACATCCGTTACGTATAAGTTTGGTACGCTTTGGAAACCGAAATCGGTATGATTTGTGTGGAACTATGGATTGCTACGTTTGCCTTAAACTCGTACGTCTCTGAGTACTTCGGCGACTTCAATTTTCGAGGACGAAAATTTCCTTTTAGAGGGGAAGAGTTGTAAAACCCTAAAATCTCAAACGCGTGAAATGACAATTTTGCCCTCAAACTTAAAATTATACCAACTCGGAAAACACGTCAAACATCATTTAACTATTTATCTCATCAATAATATACACAAACAATGAAAGTATTTAACTTATGTTATTAAGTAAATGTACACAAATAAAATAAACTGTAAGTTACCAATATATGTTACAATATGTACACAATTAACTTGGACTACAAAGGAGACTACATACATAATAGGAGATAAGATTGGAAAGTCAAAAATTTGGTCTCCCCTCCCCCTTGATTTCCGGCCACTTATCACCTCCCCATTACTATCCATATCAATTTCATTAAATCTCATTTACACATATCTTTCATTTCAAAAACACACCAAGAAAACCCTAAGTCTCTCCTTCTCCAAAAAGTGGCGGCATACATATTATTTTCCCATTTCCATCAGAAAATCAAACAACCAAGGTGTTCCTAGGAGGCTTGTGATCGTGTGTGATCGATTGGTGGGCGTTGTGATCGTGTTTGGTTCGAATTAAAGCTTGGACGTGGGTATTGATTTTGGGTCGTGGGGTTGTGGAAGCCAAGGAGGCTTGGTTTTGATCGTGGTGGTTTAATTCTTGTTTCCTTGTCCGCATTACACGCTACTAGGGTAACGTATCATCATCTTACGTCTTCTCTCTTGTGTTTTCTTATTCAATTCGTGGCTATGGAGTCCATTCTAGGGCTTATTATACGAAAATATGTTACATGAAATAATGAATATGTTGTCACATAAAATGATGAAATGGACTACATAAAATCATGATTCTAAACCTATGTGATTTGAATGATATGTGGCATGTAAATATGAATACGAAACTGTATTTGGGTTCCTCTATATGTCGACATATATGTATTGTATTAAAGGGTTTAATGAGCTTGTGAAACTATGCGTATACGTATGTGATAAATGGAATCGATAACGAATGATTTACGAGTGTGTTTTGATTTGTATATGGGGCGTACATATATGGTCTTGGTGAAGGATGTCACATACCAAATGGGGTGTTGGTTAATATGTTGTGTAATCTTGTGATAATCGAGTTTACATGTGTTAAAACCTATACGTTAATCATAATCAAAAACTAGGGTTTTGTAATTGATGATTTAATAAAGATAAGGGGTTAATTTTTAAATTATGAAACTTGATGGATTAACTTGTTAATATGTTAACTAAATGGATTAAATGAGTAAAATGAGTAAACTTGCTATATATACACTTTTAACCCTAAACTTTGCAATATTGACATTTTAAACCCTAAAGTTTTATAACTTGTCATAAATGATCCTTAAATCATAATAACACTCATTTTCACTATTTAACTTAAGATAAGTAACTAAACCTGCTAATTATGGAAACCTGCTAATTATGGAAACCTGCTAATTATGGAAAGTTACTAAAATAGAAAGTTGCCTAAAATAGAAAGTACTTAAAATGGAAAGATTACTAAAAGTGGAAAACTGCTAAAAATAGAAAGCCGTCTTAAACGAGTCATCTGATTCTATGGAACGTTATTTAATTCTTAGGTTCCGGACGGCGGCATTGATTCATCGTGTGACTTACGTTTTTATTTTACTTGCTTGAGTGAGGTATGCAGATATTCGACCTTACCTCTTAAGGTTTTTCATGATTCGTATTTCATCTTTCGATATTCGTTTGAACTGTTATGCTTCACTCTAAGCCTCTTTATTAGGGCTTCCCTATGACTTTGCTATGCTCCATCTGATATGAACTCTGATATAAACTCTGATATGAACTCTAATATGAACTCTAATATGAACTATGATATGAACTCTGATATGAACTCTGATATGAACTCTGATATGAACTCTGATATGAACTCTGATATGAACTTTGATATGAACCCTTATGATATGATTATGCTTTGACCCGTCAGTTTGATACCCGAGCCAAATATGTGTTCCTAGTCAGGAAGGTAACTTGACCGTGTCATTGATGCACCAATGGCATGACTCCAGTGTGTACGAGTGATGATACACACCGTCCCTATTATGATATGATTATGAGCTCACTATATGTATATGATTTGGCCATTGGGGGCATATGGATGCATCCTAGATATGATATGTTTCGAGGGATTTGATCTGTTTGGAGATATATATGGTGAATGATGTCGGGTGCAATCCGCGTCTTCACATTCTGGGAGCTAGCTACTCCATTTGTTACTGAGGTCTCCCCTCCTATGATATATGGTATTCCGAGGTCACCCCTCCGAATACAATGGTTACTTATGATATGATATGATATGATATGTTCCGGGCTCGTGGTAGATTTCGGACAACCCTTACACCTTTGATATGCTATATTGTACCTTTTGTATTCCCAACGCACTATATGCTACATTAATTGTTCATTACTCAGTACCTTTATATGACTCACTCTACTACCAAGATATATATATTCCATTGCTTTGATCTGTCACACTCTCATTCCGTTAATTCAGACTATCGTTCCATTCACGTACCGGGTTATTATATGTTAATTGGATTTGATTATGATATTCATGTTTTATGCGACTATTGATTACCCTGCTATGATGTGATTAATATGCGGTTATCTGAGTTACCTGTTTTCATCTGATGATATGTGATCTCACTGTTATGTGACTCTCTGAATTGTCTGGTGACCATACTAAGGTGTAATCAATAGTTTTATCAGTTTATTTTGTGTGCTTTGTTCGGTATCTCGTGGACTATGATTATTCCGTGGTATTCTCATCTGTTTATTTTTGACCTGTCATTTTTACATTTCTGCCTATGCTACGGTTTGATTGGGTAAATGGGTCATCTTGTGACATCTGGCTTGTTAATTTGTTTAGTTGCCCTGCTAGGTCTTTAATTCATTTAATTATATATTTTATATTGTATTCCTACTTATTACGTGTGACGCCATGTGTTGACTTGCCGTTAGTACTTCATTGTTATGATCTGGTTATGTTTTCAACTAAGGGTTTTGACATGTGTGAATTGCTATGCTCACTTATTAATTAATTGCTTCCGCTTTCCTGTAGATATCTGTTTGGCTTGTATGCCTTGATTTCTGAATTGATTGTATGCCATATATGTTGTGTGGATGCTACGCCTGCTATGCTTGCTTATGTTTCAGTTCTTGTATGTCCGGTTTGTATGTGCTTGTTTATATGTCGTCGGTGCTTTGCTTTGTTTCGTTCTCCTTGTTATCTGTTCGTATTGGATATCTGTATAATTGTGTTCTGTAGGATCCTCATTGACTCATTGTTCTCATTTTATTTGCAACTTTGTTATCCATTTCCTTTCTTTCATTTTGCATTTCAGATTTTATTTAGCTTTTGTTTTGTTATATCATTCCTTTGGGCTTTTTAAGCTCAGCCGTATTTCTTTTCTGGCGGGTTTTAGATTTGAAGCTGGGCTTTGATGGGCTGAGAGTTGGATTATCTGAGTGGACCAACCCTAGTTACCTTTCTAGTTGGACTTATTTTGGCGGGCTATTGTTTTGAAATTTTGGTCTATTTTAGACATTTGGATTTTGTAATTTCCTTGTAAATCTTTTGTTTAAAATGACTTGGTACGTTATTCTTTAAGACTTCCGCTTGAAGAATTTTATTTGTATGTTCTGATAGGACACCAGAATGTGACACTTCTACCCTTGTCGGGTTGGGGTGTTACATTATTTGTTTTTAAGTACTATTAATTAATATATGTCATCCTATAATTATCCCTTGAAACATATCATTTTTGATGATGTCTAGGAACCCATGACTCCCTAAGAAGGTGTATGGTAGGTTTAGAATAGCTTCGGAGTTGTTTTGAATTGGTTAGAATAGGTTTTGCGCGAGAAAAACTCATTTCGACAACTTTAGTTGAAGGTCTGATCTTATTTTGAAATTCTGGAATTCTCGACAGTAGGTAAAAATTTTTGGGCAAGATATTTGGAAAATATACTTTAAAAGCAGCGTGGCCGGCTTGAACGGGTTAAAACGGAGTTATAACAAAGAAGTTATGATTTTTCCAAATTTAACGACGAAAAACTATTTTCTGAAAATATATGTGCTGTTGCACGAATTTCGATTGACAAAGCGAGGCGTTAGAGCGTGATTTGTAGGAGCCGACCTACTGAAAATATATTAGTATATGTTAATACGAAACCGTGGATATAAAGAGCGTAGAAAAGCAGGCTTATAACGACCAAGTTATACACGTTTGAAACCCGACGAAACTCTATTTATTTTGACAGCTTCTAATAGCAAAATAAACCTAAGTCTAAAACAGTTTTTGTAATACGTCATGTTGAGAGCCATTTTTCTCATTGATCGAGACCCGTATGGTCAAAAGTTAAATGATACGACTTCTAGACATGGTTGCAAGGTTTTCAAAAACGCAGAGTTTCATCACTAACCCTTAACGTACAATATTTCACGACTAGTTTTACGAGGCCATTTTGGGCATATTTTCAAAGTATGAAAAGTGTCATTTTACGACGAAAACATTATATTTACCAATAAATCACTAAACGACTATCGTAGGATATCGTTTCAACGTAAATACTTGTAAAGTAATTTATAAATTGTCAAGACGTTATAAGATTATTTTTCGACAATAAACTTTATTTTCAAAAGTGTACAAGTGGTATGGATATCATATGAGTTTGCATGCACGACCTTGTTTCATGACTTATATTAGAGCATATCATTCATTATAGATCGCGGTTAGACTGTTGCGTCTCATTTCTGTGCATCCACTTTGTCATCATAACTATTGCAACAGGTGAGTTCGTAGCCCTACTTTTACTCGTTTAATTGTTTTATAAACTCTTCGGGGGAGATACATGCTCAACTACTTGCTTTTACTTTACATCTATATGAACTTAAATATCTTTTGTTTCACTCTATGTGCGCGTAAGTAGATTATGTCCGAACTAAATTGATCACTATGTTATGAACGCTATTAGTTGAAACACTTTCCTTGATTTTGAACCCTTCGACATGTATATTTGAGCTCTATTAAATTGATTCGAACCCTTTAACATATAAGTGAACACTTTGGACTTGATATGAACCTTTTTGACATATAGTTAAGCTCTTTTAACTTGTACAAGGACCCTTTTGATATATTTTAAACTTGTTTGGCGTGATTTTGAGCGCTTGACTATCTTGAACCTTTTGATATTATTCGAGCTCTTTGGTACTGCTGGTGAACTCGACTTAAATCTCTGAACTTAATTACGAACTTTTGAACGGAACCCTTGAACTTAAATACAAACTTATGACTTGTTTGAACTTATTAAACCGGACGTGTTATGACCTTGACTTAAAGTCTCCCATGATCGGAGCATCACTATAAAGTCTCCCATATTAGACATCACTATAAAGTCTCGCCTTATTGGTGGAGCGTACAAAGTCTCCCTTGTTCGAAGCAACCTTAAGCCTCCCGGTCCGGGCGAGAATGTATCCCTATGGGAACGGGCATTTTCAATCTAAGTCTACTTGTTCGAGGCATACGAATTCTCCCATGTTGGAGTGTTCTTAATTGTATATAATAGTTGTATGATGTATTGTTCATACATTCGCATTGTTAGTCTCCTATTAGTAGGTAGTATGGATAGCGCTATTAGAGGTCACCAACCTCTAGTCCACTATGTTACGGGGGCATATTATTTATTCTAGGGGCTTTGCATGGCATACATTATTATATACGTGGTGCAATATTGTGAATTATTATGGTAACTTATACTCGACTACTAGACACACTATATTTTGTGCAATGGGTTGTGAACACACAGGTTGCAAGTTTTGTATGGGGAACTTGGAACGAGTGGATTCACAATGCCTTTGCTTTGTGACCTCATTTGACAACGTGTGCTTGAACATAAACTAGACATATTTTGGCAGTGGGTTGTGAACACACAGGTTGCAAGTTTTGTATGGGCGGAACTTGGAACTGAGTGGATTTACAATGCCTTTGCTTTGTGGACTATTCTAAATGACCAAAAACTTTTCCTTTGTTACATGAACTCTTTTTAAAAGCTTTACTTGTTAACTAAACTCTATGAACTCACTCAACCATTGTGTTGACACTTTTAGCATGTTTTATCTCAGGTATCTAAGGCATTCACTTCATGGCATGCATGTGGACTTATCATAGAGTCGCGGTGTAGACGCGTCTCATATATATTTTTTTTATGCACTTAACTATCGTTTGATTGAAACAAACTCATTTTGGTATATTAGAAATAATTTGGGACCTATGTTTTGTAAACTCTGATTATTTTACTTAATCAAACGGTATTTTCAAAACGACACTTTAGGTCGTTCGATATAACTGTAACTTTGATGCTATGATAGTCATCCCCCAGGAATTCCATTCTGCTGCAAAACAGGTAATTTGGGGGTGTGACACTTGGGATCCAAAATCTCAAAGGGTTTGATATTTTTGATCGGGGGAGAATTTGTGATTTAATTATGAAATCTGATAAATGATGATCGTTTTGATTAAAAGTGCAAGTTCTCTCTAATATGTGCTAAACTCTTTCGTATATCGATGCACATATTGAGGGGGAGCGAATGGTTTCTATTGGCAATCGTGGAATTTATTCAAAACCCTCTTTCCTCTATGTGCAAAATGATTTCAAATATCCAATGCTCATTTTGAGGGGGAGAATTTACCAAGAAAATCAAATGGCTTTTTCCACGGAAATTGTGATCAAGAATATATTTCAAAGAACTCTTGCCTCCATGTGCTAAACAATTTCAAAATCATGTGCACATGTTGAGGGGGAGCATTTCTAAAATGATAAAAAACAATTAAGGTACAAAATGTTTTGACTCTATATCACATGTACCTTGATTGATTTTCCAAATGATTTTTCAATTGGTTTCGAGAAGGAATGAACTATACCAAAAGACCGACCAATTTACTTTATGAATGGTGTCATAAGGATGGTTAGGTTAAGTATTAGTTCCCACGATCCAGCCAGAACCGGAGGGATCTACCCAGGGACAATCCACTAGTTAGTGTAGAGTCCTTAGGTATGATGAATAAAGGAGAAAAGTGAGAAATGGGAAAAGTACCGACTGAGATAGAGCTAGAACTGCAATAAACCCAACAAGGTTCTAGTTATGAAGTCTCGGTAAGCACTGAAGGGGTTGAAGAATGAAAAAGAATTGAATGTGAAAAGGGTGAAAAGAAATAACCCTCCATTAATTCAACCTTAGGGCAGAAACCGGGTTCAATACATATGCTACTGGTGGTTACTAAGGTAACACTGGTATTAAAGACAAGACGTCATGGACCCAGTGAAGCCTTTGCACTAATGTAACACCCCAACCCGACAAGGGTAAAGATATCACAATACGGTTTCATATCAGAACTTTAAATACTATACAATAGCGAAAGCCTTACAAAAATATTCAGAAAAGCGTAAATAACCAAACTTCAAAATAAATCTAAGATCTCTATTATCAAATCTCGCCGTCTACTCTCAACCCAGATCGCTATCCCATAAGCTTATCTTGAACGCTTAATACCCTGCCGCAGGAAAGAAAAGTGTAATTTGAGCTTAAAAGCCCAGTGAGGACAGATATAACTTGAAACAAAAGCTAAACAAAACAAAATATACAAATGACGAAATCAAAATGAAATAATGATAGGGATCTTTTTAGGATTACTCAAGGAACTCAAACATACGAGAAATCCAAACAACCACAAAACAAGTTAAACATCTCATAACACATAAATGACACAAACGCAAACACATCAGAACAACCAAACACTTAGCATATCAAGAGCAAATAGATTACATATAAACCAAACGAAAAGTCTAAGACTAACAAAACACTTTCTAGAAAATAATCCGGCATTAAACAAATTAATTAACCTTCACTTAACACATTTAAAACATTAAAGCGCGCCTTAATGGAAAATAGCAGTCCAAAACATGGCAGTCTCACAAACAATTAGAACATATTAGACAAACTATAATTAAATAGACCCATCACAACATAGCATAATCATTAGAAATTATCAAAACAACTATCATAAACTAACCCAGTTCTAAGATGAAATCCTAACATCAGCAGAGTTCAAACATGGCAGGTCACATAGGCAATAAAACACTAATGTATAAGCAAAGTTCCCAAAATTAACTGATCAAATTATACATACTAAACTTATAGAATACTCACTTTCATACTAGCACATTCACCTCACAGATTAACGAATCCATATAGCGATAAACTAACATAATATCCGATGGCATGCAAATCATATTTAAACATATTAATCATATCCTAGCATAGTAGACGGCAATCACATAAACATACAAAAGCATAAGCACATATAATAGCATATAATAAGCCTTGCACATAATCATAAACATTGAACATACCAAATCATATCAGAATACTTATCATAGAAATAACAGATAAATATTTAGTTAACTACCTCAAGCCCAGAACATATCATATCAAAACATCATACATATCAGAAATAATCTCGAGAAAATAATTTGGAGTAGCTAGCTCCTGAAGTTGTGAAGACGCGTATTGCACATGACATCATTCACTTTAACAAATCATATCGGATAACAGATCGGATCTAGGATGCATCCATACGCCCTTGAGACATATATAGGTAATATAATACCAAACTGAGCTCATAACAAATAACAGTGATAAGGGACGTGGCGAGAACTTCACTCTACGCGCCTAGAGAAATTCATGTAATCAATGGTGCATCACTGACACGGACATGGAACCCCATGACTAGTTAATAATTTGAAACAAGCTCGGGTGTCAAACTATCTTAGGTCAAACAAATTGTCATAAATGACACAGATCATAATCAAACACAAAGTTCAACAGATATCATATCAGATAACTCATATCATAAGGTTCATATTCAAATATAACAAGGTTCAACAAATATGCACATCAAAGTCTTCCTAACATAAAGTTCAAATCAGATAACGCATGGTTCAATAAAACATAAGTTCGGATAAACAACGAGGTCAAACAAACAAGAAAGGGTTCATAGCAATGGCATCGAAACCCTAATAAGAAAGTAGGAAAGCTAACGAAAAGAACATCATAAGGAACCTTTACGAAAAGGTCAGAATATCTGCGATAACATAAGTGTCTTAAAGTAAGAGAGGAATATCCGTACCTTAGAGCAATTGAGAGAAAAGTAACGAATGAACGAATACGAAGATGTAACGTCGCGTCTCCTCCAACGAATCTACACGGATTATGATTTATTTAATATTTATTAGCATCATTAATATTATAACGGATTTATCGCATTAATACTTTTAGAGTTGTCAGAATATTCTCATTTTAGTGACCGATCGAATCTCAACATTTTAGGGTATTCCTCATTAATTCACCAACTTCCAATTTAGGTTCTAGGGTTTCCCATACTCTTTAAATATTACTAAATAAGCATTAAATTCACATATTACTTCTTTTAATGATTTCCCAATTTAACCTAGAACGTGAATGATAACAAACCGAAATTAACTCAAACTCATGCGTCTCTCTACCAAATCAATTTACACTTGTTGAACCCATAATTACTCAAAATTACAAATTACACCCTTGACATCTTTAAGTTTCACAATCTAACCTTACTTTATCAGATTTTACACTTTTAACCCAAAGGTTTTAGAATTTACAAAACGTGCATTACCTTCTAATAAATTAAATACAATTGAATGGCCTTTAAATATCCAAACTTACATGTTTAACCCCCACACTTATTTTTATACGTTTAGTACCATTATTTTACTCTTCCCAAAAATAACCCTTAAGTTTCATAATTTACAAAACCAACCCAAAACTTTTATTTAGGACCGAAAAGACATAATTCAAGTAAAAGCCCTAAACCTAGGTTTAACCAATCATTAGCTCATCATTACTACTTCATTAATCACCTTTAATGATTACAAGAAAACCCTAGTTTATGCAAAACCCTAATC
>OU343223.1:181949746-182090931 GCA_910596185.1 Chrysanthemum makinoi
GTTAGGTCACTAGTTTTACAACACAAGCTTATAAGAAAGAGAGATGAAGCGATTGACAAGTATCCACACCACAACGTTAATAAGAAGACCGGTTATCGTAGAGAGTATGTGTGAAAAGAAATTGAACAACAACTCAAATGAAGGTTTACAAAGTATTTATAGGAGGGAAGCTAGGGCAACACTCCTAGTTCCCTTCCTTTCCTTATTGGGCTTGGGCCAAAGCTCATGGGCCTTCTACATAAGCTTGACCTTAAACAAACACTAAGGCCATAATAAAGCTACCTATTACATATGAAATATAAATACTTGAAATCCTGTTTAGGAGTGATTCCAACAATCTCCCCCTCAAGTATATATGAATATGAAAGCGGTGAAAGGCGTTGATGTAAAAGTAGCTTTGGCGTCTTCTGACATTCTTCTTTCTTGTGAGAAGAATTGCCTTGATTCGAACAATCTCGGTGTAGAGATAGTTATCTTTGAACAGTTATGCTTTGGCGTCATCTTTAACTTTGTTCTTTGATCATTGTTCTTTGTGGTGAGAGTGATAGTATGTTGTTTATGCGCCGGTCGCTTCAGTGCGCCGTTGCTCCAGTGTCTCCACGTCATTCTTCACATGCTCACGCGCTCTTTGGCGTTGGATTCAATCTTGATGAAGTTCTTTAAGTCTTTAACTTTGTAGATTCTTTGGTTTGTGAAGAATCATTACGACGGTTGTGTTGCTTTTGGATAGAACTTCCATTAGTGATGATGTTGGCGTGAGCATGAAAAGAATCAGCACGATCACATCGGCTCGGAGCTTCCATAAGAAGAAAACATTTCAAGCGGTTAGTAATAAGCGGTTTCCGGCACTTACAAGTTTGAACCCGAGTGTTAACAGCATAGTGTGAAAACACAACTCTAATTCTTACAAAGGCGTTCTGAATTGGAGTCCCACAAGTGAGATAGCGATGTACGAAGTACATCTGATTCGAGATGGTCATTGAGGTACACCGAAGCATCACCTCACGACTGTAGACCGTTTGAGACCACTCAGCGTAATCCACGGGGAGTTACCGAAGTGCCTGCAGGGTCTTTTTGATGTTGACCACTGGCGGAGTTTCCATTCAATCACTGAGGATCACAGATGTGAACCTCTCATAAATGTTCTCGACAGATTGCTAAGATCGGTGAAGGACTCGATATGAACCACTGATGATCTTATTAGTTGATCATCAAGTGATTAAATGTCAAGTGTTCCTAAGAGATCTTTTGATGAATCTCGTGGCTCTAGACTCAATAGTGCGTTTTGGTTTTCTGGAGCGGAGACTAGGGAGAGGGTCTCCTTCTTCAATACCAGCAATCTCTAGGAAAGCCGATAGTTTCGTAGGGTTCCCTGTGAGAATGAAACAAGCTTCTGTTGAGAAAACTTGAGTGGTTAAGAAGGTTTAGTGCATGCGTCACTGGGTCCATGGCGACTTTTAATCTTCAATACCGGCGTCACTAAGTGACAACCCGTGCATATGAATTGAACTTAGGTGCCCTAAGTTGAATAATCGGGCTATTTCTTTTCACCCTTTTCTTTGCATTTCTTTTTAATTCTTCAACTCCTTCTTTCTCCGATTCTCATTTTCTCCTTTTTACAATCATACCTAAGGACTTCTAAACTAACTAATGGTAGAGTCCTTGGGTAGATCCCTCCGGCTCTGGCGGATCATAGGACGGTTATTCTAACCTTAGTCACCTTATAACTCCATGACTAACCTATGTTTGCCATTAAAACCTCTGTATGAAAAAATGTCTCTCAAAGGGTTTGTTAATGAAAAAACATGTTTGAACCATTGAGAGATGATGTTTTGCATAAGTACTCCCCCTCCACATGTGCTTAATAGTTTTAATGGTTAAATGCAGTGAGGAAAAGCGGCGCGCACAGAATTGATTCACTTGAAGATAGACAATCCCCCGGAGACAGTTGTTGCATAGTTAAAGAGATGCATTGTCAACTTTTAGGTGACAACTAGCTCTAATAACTACCTTGAAGGTGTAGACAAACCTTGGAAGGTTGTCAAACCCGTCAGAGTTCATGTCTATCAAAAGTTTCTCGAATGGTACATTCTACTCGAACAAGTCCTTTGCGAGACACGTTTACATCACTAGCGAACTAGCTTGAAATTATTACCGTCGGGACAAGTCTTTTCGAGTTACTAACGAGTTTAATACCGTCAATTCGTTGGTTAAGTCGAGGTACCAGATTCATTTGCATTTTGTACAACATATTTCTTATCACACAATTTTCTCCCCTCAAAAATGGCATATTAAAGTGTTATTTTTGAACGTTTGAGAATAAATATGACCATTTCGAGTGTTGCGGGAAGAATGACCACTTGTGAACAATTTGTGAACAAAGTTTCAAATACTCCCCCTCAACAAGTGATATAAGCGGTTGAGGTTTTGAAAGTCTTAAGGGAAAGTACTTGTTCTTTTGAGCAAAACCTTGAAAAATGAAAGGTTTGATAGGTTTTACTCAAAAGTAAGCTTTCGCTCCTTTATAAGGATTGTGGCGTACCACGGGTCCTTTCTTGACACTTACGGGTTGTACACTGTTATGTGTGCACAAGCCATAGACATATTATATCATACATCCAAAATTATGAAGGAAACAATTCAAGGGGTACGGGAAGTGCGATGATGTTCAGTGCGTGCGAGCGTTGAAAGCGGTGATGTTTCTCACGGGTGGACCACCAACATAGCTCTCAATCGTCTGAGCGATCGTCACGAACAACCGTTCATCAATCATGGTGATGATCCCTCACATCCCTCCTTTCACGAGAATTCCAGCGCTACGAGATCCACTTTCGGTATATCCCAACACGTATGCTAATCCGTCCCTAACCGGCTTCAAGTATGATCCCAATTTACGAAGATCACTACGCCATTAAGGATTTCTTTGAAGTTCACTGCTAACAACTCCGAAAGGTTTCTGATGGCGTATATTGAGGTAGGCTGATTGAGATCGGAAGAGTAAGCATTGGAGGAGTGAGGTTGACAGCGTCGATAAGATTCAACACCCATCTGGATATCTTCAACCGTTCTTTGATCACAATCGTCTAATGAAGATGAGAACGACTTGATAAATTCACGTTGAACTTGATCGAGAATTGTCTCACGACCACGTACCTTGGCAAGGTACATGTCTTCGATGTCGTTGAAGGACAAGTTCTCAAAGTCAGCCTCGGAGAATCCATAGTCCTGTTCATCTTGTCGTTTGACTATGATATTCTTTAAGAATGAATAGTCCCACAGACTTGAGATCAATGTGTTTGATGGCCACGATGTCCTTAGAACTATACACGCATGTTGAGACTTGAACCGAGGCGGCTTCTGTAGTAGATTCTTACGTTCGGGCCAATGATGAATCCCATACAATGCATCTTGGTCGTATGCTTGCGCGTTGTCGAAAAACAAGTGATTTGCACGTTCCTCGATAGCTATGCAGTTTGAGTAAATAGCCGCTAGGAATGGAAGAGTCAATGATGTAGCGTATTTTCGCGAACCATCGCTACCGTGTAAGAAAATCAGTCTGTTGAAAGTATCGGAAGGGAATCCGTGGTTCGTCTGTTTGGCCAATGGTGGTAGGGGTTTGGTCAATGGTTGTAGTATGGAGGGTTGTCCCTGTGTGTGAAGTCAATGTTTGCTTCCGGATTGAGCCAATCCATAATGGTTAGACATAGCTAGCGATGTTCTCAAGATGATATTAGACCTCGGCCGGCTTTATCTTTTAAGAAGGAATGCTTCATTCTTGATTCGCTTCAATTAAGATTTCGTCATTTTCTTCACATGGAACTTTTCTTGCAAAAGTTTTGCGTGCTCCAATGTAGAACCGTCTACCAATTCTTGACCTTCATCGGGGTAGGGAGTTTGATTGACAAGTGTGGAGAACCATTCAAACTCTTCGATTTTATCGTCATCTAGCCATGAGACAACTCAGTACGTCTTCTTCTTCTTTTGGAAGGCCTTGATGATGATCTTGGTTTCGCACTTGTTTGGGTGAGGTGGGTTGTTGTCGGGGCTCAAGGACCTCTTCATCGTCACCCCCCGTATACTCAAAGTAATCACTTGTTTTATGAGTCGGGGTGGTAACTTCGGAATCGTCAGGTTTATCGATGAAGACGAGGTGGAGGAGACTTTGTTGAGAAAGAAGTTCGTGGTGGAGGAGGTGGCATAGAGGTAGATTTACAGGGCTGCCGGCGTTTAGGTGCAATTCCTTATCCTTATCATCGTCATCTCTTGGTCGTTTGGGTTGATCGGTGACTCCATGATGATGACAGTTGAAAATCAAGTAGATTTTGAAAAATTTAGCTTCATCCGAGTAAGCGTTCGAATCGCTTTGACATTTGTATCACAAGTTGAGCGATTAATTCAGGAGAGATCACTTCTTTGGCCATTGTATTTTTAACCAATGCTCGATGTTAGGGGTGAGTTATGGAAAATATTTCTCTAGTCACACCGGGGAAAGTGTCAAGAAGAAACTTGTGAGTATGATCTCTTCTTTGTCTTTTCGGTTCCTTTTGGATTTTAGGAGCGATATCCTGAAGGTACTTGTTAGTGTAACCTTCGATCATTTCGTTCAGTTCCTCTTTACGATGACTCTTCATGAACTTCGGAACAAATTCCCTTTCTTTCTCCATCTTGTCATGCTCGTCATACATATCTTGTATGTGATCGACAAAGAAATTTAGCTTTTTGTAGAGCACGTTTTTCTTTCTGACTTGTTTGGCAGCTTTGTGAATCCGTTTATGAGCTTGAAATCCAAGATCGAGTGGTTTCTTCAGATTTGGATGATGATTTTGTTGATCTTTTTGTTGATGGTGGTGGTGATGAGTGAGATGAAGAATCGATGAGGAGGGACATGAGGAGATTGGGGTCCTTTGGAGGTGCAGTATCCTCCTTGGAGCAGTTGAACTTGCGAGAAGAAAGTCATCATAATCTTCTTCGTCATCATGTCAGTTTTAGCCTTTTCTTCGTCGTTCCTTAGCTTCTTCATCAGGTTTCTCTTTCTCGGTCTTATTCTTTTCGGTTCCTCAATGTTAAGATCGTAGACTCCTTCACGCGTTTTGTTGCACAAGTGGTGGCACGGATCCTTATCGGGTTGATTAACGCATCGGGACACGGTGAAGAGTGGACAGCACCACTTGATCCTCCGGGGCCACCCATTTGATCTTTTGCAAATTCTTGAGCTTTTTGAATTTGTCTAACTAATTTAAACTTCTTCCTGTATGTTTGATCCAGTTGCTCTTCTTCTTCTTCAGAGCTTTCATCATGAGACTCAAGTACAGGAGTCTTTCCTTTTCCATGTTCGGCTTGTTGGACTTGTAGATTTAGGCTGGCGGAGGAGGGATCGGTTGCGAGATTCAGAGAAGGTAATCTCTTCATCGTGTGCAGTACCTTGAGCTTTCGTCCACAAGCTTTCTGCGGTTGGGTTTGGGAATTGGGATGGGAGCGGCTTCCTTAGATGAAACAATCCTCTTTGAAGGAGGGTTCCTCTTGGGGAACTTCCTTTGACTCACGATTACTTGCCGTACTTCCGCACTTCCTCTTTTGGTTCTCCTTCAGGTGTTCGAAGATTTTTCGTCGAGATGACCAACTTTGCCTTGTCTAACGCTTCGGATACCTTTTGTACGTTTGAGCTTTCTGACATCTTAGTTAGAAGGAAATCTGGTAGCACGACACCTTGTTTCTTTGTAGGCGTTTCCTTGATTCTACAGATAGAATGGGTTACGTCAACATGTCGTGATTGTTGGGGTCATTGAGCCTCTTGGGAATGTCAGGATGAAGTCCAAGTGCTCTCTGGATCAACAATTTTGTATATCGGATGTAGGGAATCTTTGAGCCAAGTTTGTTGAGAAATGACATCATGTCATCCCAAATCGAGCCGATAGCGATGTGTTGCTTGTTGACCAATGCCCAGAATATTTGCAGTTCCATGAGCTTAGGGTGCTCATAGCATTTATCCGACGAAGCGAGACTTGGTGATGATCATGTAGAGTGTTCTCCAAGGTTGAGGAATACTCTTAAGCTCTACGTGAGAATGCTTGGTGATTACTCCTGTAGCCTCGTCATAACGGATATTGATTAAGAATTGGAGAGTGAGCTCTTGGCAGGTGTGGCATATAGTTTGGTTGGATCGACATCGAGAATTAGGAGAACAGCACTTAAGTCTGCAGGTGTAATGGTGACTTGTTTGTGATTCAGAGTCACCGTCACGGCAGTTTGTCCTTTGACCTTTCCATAGTGTTCGGAAGCGTTGGATGTAGATCTCAGGAGATTGCGAGTGTGAAAGCATGTTACGTACGGAGTCTTCAGAATGTCAATAGCAATTAAACACGAAGATTCAGAACAAGTGAGGTTGTCAAAGTCAACACGGAGATTATTCTTTCCTATCTTCATTGGATAGCCATGAGGATAGATATCGGCAATGGAAGAACTTCAGTGCATCCATATTCATTTGTTGACCATGTCGTGATCGAAATAACATTAGCCATAAGAACCAACATATCGAAAGACATAATGTTAGTCAACAGAAGGTCTTATTGTCTAGTTATTGAATGAGCAGTGTCAATGATTGTTACGAGTCCTAAGTCACTTGTATATTCAATAGTCCAATGACGTCGTGAAATGTTTAGTGAGTTAGTTAACTTTAAGTTTTAAAGTTTATTTTATCACTTATTGTTCACAACATATCAAGCGATTTGATTTATTAGTGACATTTTAGGATTCATGATGATATGATTAGTTTATTTACAAGTTTGTACAAGTAACAATTCATCATGAAGGTATCAATCGGTTAGCGTAGTTTTGGCAAAGTTATGCGTGAAGCAGGGAATGATATATGCGTGAAGCGTGAACTAGCGTAGGATCTAACTACGGCGTAAAGTGTTCGCGTAGGAAAGGAGACCTTATGCGTAGAGCTTATGCGTAGGCATATATTAACCTTACGCGTAAGGCTACTCGTGAGAGTTGACCTTATGCGTAGAGTCCTTGTTTCGCATATCCTTCACAGGATACGCGTAGTCCATTGTAGAACCTTACGCGTAGGTATGCGTAAGTTATTCTTACGCATAACAAGACTACGCGTAGGGTGATCCTTATCGCGTAGAGTGCAAATGACCTTGATTATGATTTTCACGGTAACAAGCACGGAAAATAAGTTTATCAAACCATCAAAGTTAACACAAAACATCATTTTATCACAGATTACAACATACTAGCTCATTTTAACACATTACAGCGTAGAATACATACGCGTAGCTAAACCCTAAATCTCGCGTATGGATTCTAGCCATAGATTATGCACCAAACTTTTACGGTAGCTTAAGAGTTGAGGAAGTCTTTATACGGTTATAACACAATTCATGGTGAATCAAAAATACCCAAACTTATGAACTTTAAACCCTAATTCCAAATTGTTGATTATTTAGAGTTTACGGGTGGTTATAAAGCAAGGAAATCATCAATTCATCACCATAAGACCATAACCCAACAATCTTTTGACCAAAAACACTTCACATTTGAAAATACCCAATTCGACTCATAAACCCTAATTTTCAAAAATCATCAATTCGTGTTTTCGGGTGGATTTGATGGTAAAAATATATCATTGATGTATTTTGAACGTTTTGACACAAACCATTACACCACAAACACACACATGTTGATTGTGTGTTCTTACGCATAAGCGAAGAACACATATCACGCTTAGAAAACGTTTTAGCCGTAGGATTTTCATGAAATTCAAAACCTTGATAAAAACATGTTTGTGATCACAAAAACACTTACAAGATGAGATCAAAAACGGTTTCTTGGTGATTTTATCGTAGGATGGTTTTATGTTTGAGTAATAAATGTGAAGTGAAAGTTAGGTGGGGGTGTTATTAAAAATAACTTTAAAGTTTTGACAGTTTTGGTCCCTCCACCTTTTCCTTTTTTTTCAAACCAAGCCATTTAACTTCCATTTTGGTTACCAAACGAAGATTTTAGGAAAGAATTGCGACACTCCCCTCGACTTGAGAAAATAATGAAAGGTTATTAATTTAAGTCAGTGTCTTTGAACGAAAATGTACCACCATTTGTAAAAAAATCAACGAGAGATATGATAACATGCAAGTACAGATGTTTTGAAGCGTTAAAGTTTATTTTCTCCCCTCAACACTTGATCGGAAAAATCTTGAATTTTGAAAGATTAAAGTGTTGTGGAAAAATGTACTTGCAATGTTTGAAAGAAAAATAGATTAGAAGAATATTTTTGTTGTTTTATCAGGTTTTATAATTTTGTATTTTGTTTTTGAAAAATTATTTACAAAAGAGAATTTGGTGTTTGACAGGGTTTTAAAACATTTTAGGAGATCATCAAATTCCTCTTGAGTCAAACACCTCATACCAATCCGGTGGACCAACTCATTAAACCTAGCGGAAGCTAAGGCTTTGGTGAGAAGATCGCCAATTGGTATTCTGTACCCACAAAATATAATTCAACAGTACCTGTTCCACGTGATCCTTGATGAAATGATATCGAAGATCGATGTGCTTTGATTTAGTCTTTGGCTGAGTTGCAGAGATTGCAATTGCACTCCGATTGTCGCAATACATGGGATTCGTCAAATACGTAACCAAAGTCTTTGAGTTGTGTTCTCATCCATATGACTTGAGCACAACATGCGGACATGGCTACATATTCGCTTCGGTTGATGACGCGATGTACAATCCTGCTTCGATTGCCAAGACACCATTTATCACCAAGAAATTGTAAAGCTCACGAAGTGCTTTCCGTGAGTCTAAGCATCCTGCGTGGTCAGCGTCTGAAAAAGCGATTAGTTCAAAACGAATCCCGGATACGGATCCCAAGTTAATGGTTCCTTTATGTATCGGAGGATTCTTTTAGCCTCGAGAGGTGGGTTTTGATTGGTGCATGATAGCGGGAGCATAGATAAGCGGCAAAGACAATATCGGTCTGCTGGTGTTAGATACATGAGAGACCCAATGATACTTCGGTATTTGGTAGGGTCCATCAATTTCCCATGTAAATCAGCGTCTAGCTTCTTGGTATGAGCCATTGGTGTGGCATAGGTGTCACAGGTTTCATTCCAAATTTGTTTAACAATTCAAGGGCATATTTGGGTGACTCAAGAAAAATACCACGGGGTGATTGATGAACTTGCAGTCCGAGAAAGAATGTAAGTTCACCCATCATGGACATTTCAAAATTTTTCTTCATTAGTTTTGCAAAAGCGATTGAAAACTTTTTATGTGTAGACCCAAAAATGATGTCATCCACGTAAATTTGAACAATTAAGATATGTTCCCGTGATATTGTATAAAAAGAGTTGGGTCAACCGAACCTTTGGTGAAATTATTAGCAATGAGGAAAGATGATAGCTTATCGTACCATGCCGAGGAGCTTGTTTGAGACCATCTGAGCTTTGTTAGGTTTGTAGACATGATTGAACTTCGGGATCAACGAATCCATCTGGTTGGTGACATAAACCGTTTCTTTAAGTTGTCCATTGAAGCGGTTTTGACATCCATCGATAGACCGTTATATTCATATGAGTGCGAACGCTAGAAATATCGAACGACCTCAAGGCGAGCAACGGAGCAAAAGATTCTTCAAAGTCAATCCCTCTTCCTGCGATAACCCTTAGCGACCAGGCGTGACTTGTTTCGGATGACGTTCCTTGACATCAATTTGTTTTCCAAAATCCATTTGAGACCAATGACGTAGACTCCTGTTGGTCTTTCAACCAGTTCCCATACTTCAAGGCGTTTGAATTGGTTGAGTTCTTCTTGCATGGATTCAATCCAGTTGTCTTTTGTCATTCCGTCTTTGATGTTTTTAGGTTGGATTGGCGGTGGTGAGTGCATAAATGCAATGTTCACGTCACGTGTGAAGAGCGTTGTCTCGTAACGGTTGGTTGATTGGGTTGCCAATAATATTTTCCAGAGGATGGTCTTTTGTCCATCTATGTGTGAAGGGTTGATGTTGGTATACATTGTGCAGGTTCTGAGGATTCAAATGGTTTGTGGAAGATTCCGCGACATCTGGTGCAGCGGTCTCATTAGCAAACGGGTTGAAGAACGCATTTGGATCAAAATCTGCAGGTGGGGGTATTTCATTCAGAATATCATCAGCTGGTTCATCATTGTTGGGAGCGGTGTGTTCAACTGTTGTGTTGGAGTCAACTGGTGTAGGTGCTTCTTCAACATGGTTGTTGTAGCAGGTGTATCGGTATAGGAATATTATCGGGTTGTGCTGCGGCGGAAGCGGCGGATACACAGAGCACGTTCATCAATATCGTCGAACAGAGGGCAAATAACCTTTCCATTTGTTGGCGAGTAGGCGAGGGCTTTCTTGGTGATGATGGGGTTTGGAGAAAGTTTAAGCGGTTGTGACCGGGTTCTAAGCTGTTATACTCAGAAGCCATTTCGGTAAGTTCATCGAAATGAGCATGAATCGTTTCCATCACTGTTTTGTCGACGATTCAGTTCGAACCTTTGGAATTATCACATTATCCGATAAAGACTCAATGTCAGCTTTGGCTTTGAGCTTTACAAAATCATCACGATCATTATTCGGATAGCAAAGGGATCCAAATACATGAAAGTGTTTTAGGTCGGTTTTTCTGTTATGGACAAGCTCGAAGGTGTTTTGTTGTGGTTTGGTGATCATAGAACGGTTTTGAGTATAGCATCAGATGAATACAGCTTACGCCCATAAGTAATCTGGAAGTTTAGCATTGATTAACATTGTTCTTGCAGCTTCCACTAACGTTGGTTTCGTCTTTCGACAACTCCGTTTTGTTCTGGTGTGCGTGCAATAGATGTTTGATGCTGAATTCCCACTTTCTCATAGAATTCACGAAGGGTTTGTTAACAAATTCAGTTCCTTTATTCATTCGATGATTCGGCGGTTGTTGCGAATTTGAACACTATTTTTTTGAGAAAGGTGATGATCATTTGTGGAGCTTGGTCTTTGCTACGAAGGAAGTAGACCCAAGTCCATCGAGAGTAGTCATCAACAATTACTAAGATGTAGCGTTTGCCATTGATCGTTTTACGCGCGCTCGGGCCACACAAATCCATGTGAAGAAGATGAAGCACATCTTTGAGAGTTGTGTTCCACCTTTGAAGGAAAATGAGCACGAGTGCTTTTCCTTGTTCACAAGCTGAGCAAAGGTGATCTTTTGAATACCGGAATCGTGGGAGTCCTTCAACTAGTTTGTGTCGAGCAAGGTTGGTGATGGTTTGAAAGTTTAGATGTGAGAGACGGCGGTGCCATAGCCAGGATTTTGTTGATGTTGCCTTAGAAAGTAAGCAAATGGGAGAGGAAGCAACCATGTCTTGCATAGAGATAGTGTAGAGACTAGAATTACGCGAGCGAGACATAAGGTCATTTCCTTGTAGATCACGAATGAAACAAGTTTTCTCCTGAAAGAACCTCAAATCTCCATCACAAAATTGACCTACGAAAGCAGTTGTGACCGGGCCTTCCACATAGTAAATTCTGCTAATTTCGATGTTCCCATTGACATAATCTCCGTAGCCCATGATAGCTGCGAGTGATCATTCGAACCTGACAGTGCCAATGAACTTTGCAATAAAGTTTGATAACAGTTTAAGATTGCACTCGTAATGCGGAACATCCGCTATCAACAATCCAGAGAATGATCGTATCACGCATTACACCACGAGGCGACAGATGGAATAGAAGTAGATGTGGAACCCGAAATGTTAGAGGGTTCCATAGCATTTTTAGTAGATATACACACATCAATAGCTTTAGGTATCCACTTAAATCCTAGTGTGTTATATATCCATTTCGGCCATCTATAACTACTCTTTGCTTTAGTCTTAGTGAATTCACTAGGTGGTACTACATTCCTAGGAGGTGAAACTGGAGCTACGAGAGGCAACATGCGTTTCTTAGAATATAAAGATGGCGGTCTACCAAGCACAGACTTAGAAAGATTAGTTGGCCTAGAGGTATTCCGGTTCTTAGGATTCCTTAAGCGAGAGATTATAGCTTTAGCAACACATTTATCATGGCAATCAGAATTCATACTTTTACCACAAATAACACAAGGTGCATCAAACTGAATATCAAAAGTACTTAATGGTTTAGCATTCGTTACATCACTATTTCTATTACATTTGCGGACCAATATCTATAGTGGAGGCAACGTGTGTCTTATTCAGAGTCCTAGGGTGTTCTTCTACTTTAGCATTCTTGATTGATCTTTTCTTGGGTCGCCTTCCTATTCTTGATTGAGTGCTCTTAGGTACGTGAAGTCGGAGGTTTGGAAAAGCTCAACTATTCTGTTTCATAGAAGGAAGCACGTTAGCTACTTGTGATTTGGCGTAGAATTCTAGGTGCATGATTACTAAGTGTTACGGGGGCTAATCTCTTAATGATTGTTGGCGGAAGTTGTTCATACTTTCTTAACATTTCTCTTAACTTGATGATAGTGTGAATCAGATCTTGATTTTCAGACCGAACATTTCCACCAAAATGCATAACTTCTTTAGTGTGTGCAAGATAATGATCAAGTTCATTTGATGCTTCATCACGAGTCTTTTTAAGTAAATCAAATATGACACCATATTCCTTTTTAACTTTTACAAGTTCTTGTTCATATTTTGAGATTTGACAGGACGTTTTGATCATCCAGTTGCTCAATTTTAGAATCGAGAAGGTTTTGCATGCTGGTTTGATTTTGTTTTGAAAAACAAGTTGTTGACCGTGAATATCTTTTTGACACCAATTAAGACGGCGTATTGCATTTGAAAGTTCGTTTGACAATCGTTTGTTTTCAACATTTAAGGACTCGATCTGAAGCACATTATCAGTGTTCTCAACATTTACCACAGGCCTTACAGATATCAGCAGAGATATTATTAAATGCATATGACAAAGAATTCAATAACACAACATTTTGAACATCCGCACAGATAACATCTTCCAAGAGTCGATCAACATCTTTTCTTAACATTTTCTTTTACGTTTAGTATTAGAAATAGATGTTTCTTTTTTCTCGAAAACGTTTTTCATGACCCCAAGTTCCTTATGAAAATCCTTTTCCCAGGAAATTGCACAACTTTTCAAGTTTTTAACATTAGGTAAAAGATTTTTCTGAAAAATGTCTCTTTGTTCTCGCGCCAGGTGATTGAAAATGTTCAAATTTGATTTCAGATCGATATTCTATCTCATGTTGTAAAATTTTGAGGTCAGCCATGAAAATGTCAAAATATCGAAGAATTTTTCGATTTTCAGGTTGTGAGTTTACTTCACTAATGGAAGGTAAAGGACCATAAGTTTGTGCAAAGTCGGTTTTGGGATTAACAATAGAAGACTTAGGTGTTCGATGATAACTCTTGGTGTGTTGGAAGAATCGTTGGTGTGGCGAAAGTGACCGGTTTAGAATAATTAAAAGGTTTGTTGTAAACAACAGTTTTTAATTTTGATCGACTCTCGTCTCCTGCATCTAATTCCTCTTGACGATGATATTCAACAACATTCATAACAGAATTATCAATTTTATATTCACTGCTTTGGAAACTTGAGTTTGGTTTGAATGTTTTGGTTGAAAGCTTAGGTTTGTAATCGGCAAGATTCGGTCCATATCCATTTGGATTTGGTTTTAAAGTAAACTTTTCAATGGTTGTTACCGACTCGCCATGTTTGTAAACAACAGTTTTAAACTCTTTAAGTTTGTTTTGCAAGCGATGATTTCTTCAAGATGATCATCTATTAGTTTAGTTGAATGCTTTTGTATGCATTTTGACAATTTAACAACTCACCTTAGCTTTTTGATTTTCCAAGGTGAGGCGTTAATTTGCTTTTTATGTTCATGTTTCAGTTGTTCTATTTCAGACAACAAAGCATTCTTGGCGGCTAGATCCGCATCATCGTTCTAAATATTTTCGTTTTGATAAGATTTGGCAAAGGCGCTTCAAAACCGTTTTCCGCGTTTTCTTGAGTTTTGAAAAAGTTGAGTTGCTTTTGTAAACATTCAAAATCCTTTGTTAACATGCATTTTACTTTTCAAGTCCGATTTAATGCAACACATGCGGCAATTTGGGATTGTTGGTCTTGAAATAAGAGAACAAGATCGGATGGGGCAAAGTTCATCTTGTTCAATTTGAGTCACAACATGATCATTATTTAGATCCTCAAGTATGACCACGGAGTCAATTTGATTATCAAGGGAAACTGGTTGGTCATCTTGATCGTCAAATATAACTCTGGGTCTAGTTGAAAATCGTCGAATGAGATGTGGATGACTCATTTTGAACATTCGAGCCTTGCGGATCAGATGTTGGCGGAGATATGGATCAGAATAAATATGGTTTGTTGGTGCACGAGACAAGCCATCGATTATCACTGGGGGCACTGTGTCACTCATGTGTGCCTTTGCATAGCCATCAACATAACAGTACGCATTGGCCCGCAAGTCCTCCATATCATCATCGAGCGGCATTTGCCATAAAGCTCGTTCTTTGTGCAGAGTTCCACGGCTTCATCCTTAAGAGCCAAAGAAGAGCCTCTTTGAAATAAGCACGCCCTTAGTCCTTGGCTTTGGGCATGCATGTAGTGTCCTTCTCATTGCAGTTGTAGCATCGAAGACCATTCAACCCATGCTGAGCATTTCCTGTTCCACCACTTGAGCTCTGTTGTTATTCCTACCCATAGCATTAAACCCTTGACCACCGCCCATCGGCGACCATAATCCACGATTGAACTTCAACATCCATTGTTCTAACAGCGAGTCGTGTGTTAGATGAGGAGCGAATCGATTGTTGGATTTGTTGGTATAACGGCTAAAGGTAGCAATCATACAAATCCTTGTTGCAATGCTTGACGGATCGGTTCTCATGGCTTCAGCGACATATGCTTGAGCAATGTTGTTGTATGGAACCAATTGATTTTGTTGAGGTTGTTGTTGTGAAGGTGTGTTTGAAGCATTTGGTTGAGTTGCTTGGTTGAGGAGAATAACGCGTTTTGAGCATATAAGGCAAGTTGTTGTGGATTTTCCGGATGTGTTGGTGGAGCAATTTGAGTACGGAGAATCCTTTCTCGATCAACTTCCTTTTCATGAGGTTTCAAGTAATCGTACAACAATCCGTAGGTAGAATGATGCATGTTCTTAGCTTGACGGAGAAAAATGACATACTTCTCCCATTCAGGACCAAGACTACTCGGGAACTTAGTATTCACTGCAATTCTTGGCATGATGATGTTGTGTTTATCAAAATCATTGATGATGTCTGAAAATCTATGATGATAGGACTCTAGTGTCTCTCGAGGTTCAATCATGAAGTGTTCATAAGCCAAGTAAATTTTGGATTCCAAATCCTCGTGATTGAGTACAGATCCTTCCATAAGAAGGCGAGATGATCCCACAATTTCTTTGCAGTCTTTTGAGCATCAACACTACGAAGAATTGGGTTTGGTAATCCTAAGAGGATGTATTCCATTGCAAGTTCATCAACTTCATAGTGTAGAAGTTCGTGGGATTTAAATCTTACTTGATAGCAATGTTGGTTTGTTCATCTCTTGGTGGAATGGCATTTGGATCTCAGGGTACAATGATAGTAGGCATCTCAAATGGACCTTCTAAGATAACCTTCTTTAAGAACTTTCCATGTGGCTTCTTGAGATCACAAAACCTAAAGAACCTGATCACCCATTGATCGTAGTTTCCTGGAGTGAGCATTGGAGGTCTATCAAGTGATCCAGCCTCATGAATTGATTGTTGGCTGCTTAAAGCTTCACACATCTTTGCAAACCAAGTGGGTTCCTTCATAGTGTTCCTTGATGGATGTTGATTGAATTCATTTGTTATGCGGTTGAACTTGAGGACTTGGTGGTGGTTGAACCATTTGAGGTTGTGGATTTGCAGCCAGTTGTGGAGTATGTTGTTGATTAAATTGTTGTTGATAAATTGCTTGTTGTTGATTCCATGCGTGTGGACTTAGTTGTAGTTGTCGTTGAGGATAAGTGTAAGGGAAATAGTTAGAGTATGGTGGTTGTGACATGTTGAAAAACTTGTGTGGTAAAAATGGATCTTTGTAGTCGAATGAACCTTTGTTGATGAAGTGTCCTTAGGCGTTAGAAAAGACAAGAACAAGTAGCACTTATGCGTAAAACACCAAAAGTTCGCGCATAACAATGAGATTCGCGTAGGTTTTAGCTTACGCGTAAGTAGGATAAAAAGCACTAAAGTTATGCGTAGACAAAAGTTAGGCGTAGAAAGTTAGGCGTAGGATTACCTTATCGTAGACCTAGTTTGGCGTAAAGTGAAATCTTATGCGTGGATTTCTACGTAGCTTATCTTATCTCGTAATTTTAGGGTTTTTTCCCAAATGATCTTTTACACTTCCGTGCAAAAGATGTCGTATTTTCAGAAGGTCTATAAACGAGAAAAATGAAAGATCAAACCAAAAGGAAAATCTTACAGCGTAATTTTAGGGTTTTGTCGCGTAGGATTACTCGTAACTTTGATTTTGCCCAAATGTGTTTCTAAACCGGATTTTTGTTATGGAATAGCTTCAATAGTACCAAAAGAACACAAAAGTGTGAATTTTGATGTACCAAAATCTGCTAAGCGGGTTACTGCGTAGAGCGACACCCACGAACAAAAACAAGCTTAAAAACGTAAATCCACGCGTAAAGTTTGAAACTTTTGCCAAAAACAAGTATTTTAACACCTCAAAACATTGAAAGTACAAGAATCTTGGATTAAAAAGTGTAAAAACGAGTTTTAAGATAACCAAGGTTGCGTTATCTTTCTGCGTAAGACCACAAAACAAAACTTCAAAACAAGCGAGTACCCAACTATTTGGCGATTGATACCCTTTGTAAGGTCACTAGTTTTACAACACAAGCTTATAAGAAAGGAGATGAGGCGATTGAACAAGTATCCACACACACACGTTAATAAGAAAGACCGGTTATGCGTGGAAGTATGTGAAAACTTGAACAACCAACCTTCATGAAGGTTTACAAAAGTGTATTTATAGGAGGAAGCTAGGGCAACACTCCTAGTTCCCTCCCTATCCTTATTGGGCTTGGGTCAAGCTTATGGGCCTTCTACATAAGCTTGACCTTAAACAAACATAAAGGCCATAATAAAGCTACCTATTACATATGAAATATAAATACTTGAAATACTGTTTAGGAGTGATTCCAACATGCCCTAGAGTCATGTCAATGGTGCATCACTGACACGGACATGGAACCCCCATGACTAGTTAATAATTTGAGAAAACAGGGTGTCAGCTAGCAGGTCAAACAAATTGTCATAAATGAAACAGATCATAATCAAACACTGTCACAATTCTCATTTTCCGGTCATTTCTCATACTCCATATTCATCATTTCATAACGATTCATTCATGATTTTTGCATTTCATATGCTTAGCGTAAATTTCATATTGATAAGCGTTATGGCGTGAGTTATTATTTTGAACATTTAATCCGTTAATTCTAAATGATCAGGCATATTTTATATACAATTAGTTATAAAAACTATATTTTGAGTTTAACTAAGCGTTTTGAATTTATTTAGGTATATAAATAGTTAAAGTTATATTATTCGCGGCATTTTTTCTTAAAAACTACGATAATTATTTTTATCACTCAAATTTTACAAGGAATGTATTTTTACAATTTTTATGATTTCATTATACCCTACTATAACCTATTAAAAATTTACTTGTATCTAAAAACTACCATTTACCTTACAAGTTACATTTAACTACACATTTACTTACACTTTTTCTTACAAATTGTTACAAGTATTTACACAACACATTATATAAAAAAAAATATATATATTGAGAAACAACCCTCCCCTAAAAACCGGCCCTATGGGTTGCATTTAATGGTTTGATAGATTTTCTTACCTAGAAAGATTTATATACAAACTTATACATTTCATTCATTCAATCACACTAATAATTCAAGACTAGCTAAATTTTTCTTCTCTCTTCTTTTCATCCTTCAAAGAGCCGGTCAAGCATAAGGTCAAGAAGAGATCATCAAGGACTTTTCCATTTTAAGTTTAGCACAATCTAGATCACACTCTTGTTTAGGTTTTGAAATAAAAACCTAGAGTGTTTAGAGCTAACAACTTAGTTCTAATCACCTCATCATATCACTTGTAAGCATCTCATATTTATTTTCATCATACATATTCATTTCATACTCATCTCATCATTTTTGAGCAAAAACATGCAAGACTTGTGTTAGTTATACCATTTTTACATGATTTTTAGAGTTTATTATATATAAAGTCATCCTATAATTATTCCTTTGGTATATTTTGGTCTTGATGATGTTTAGGAACCCATAGAGCCCCTAAGAAGGTGTATGGTAGGATTAGAATAGTTTTGGAGTTGATTTGAAGGGATTGGAATAAGTTGAAATCACGAGAAAAAACTATTTTCGATAAGTATAAAAAGTGTTCTGTCCTTGTTTTGTTTTTCTGGAAAATCAACAGTAGGCACAATTTTTAGCCTTGATATTTAGAAAATATACTTTAAAAGCGAATCCGTGGCGCTTGAGCAGTTAAAAAGCGGAGTTATATGAAGAAGTTATGGATTTTCAGTTTGGCAGCCGAAATATATATTTTCAGAAAATTCAGCAACCTATTTTGGTTTATGCGAGTCAAAAAGCGAGTCCCTAAGCTACAAATTATTTGAGCTTATCAAAATATATTAGTATACTTTGATCTGAGAAGCTAAGGGCGTATTATCGTAGAAAGGGATTTGAAAGCGACAAAGATATGCGTTTTCATAAGAGTGCCGTAACTTTTATTTTAGAAAAACTATATTATTTATCTGAGACAGAATATTCACGGTAGCTGAAGCGACCATGTTGGAGGCTGTTTTTTTAACTATGATGTGGAACTTTTGGAGCAATGTCTTAATAAAATGAGATCATAGCATATTTTTCAAAGCGACTAACCCGTTTGTATAAGCGGAGTTGTAATAAATTATTTATGGATGCTTAAACTTGGCCGAAACTCATTTTTAAACAACATATTAAACAAAATCACCATCTTTAGCTTAACTATTATTTTATGTTGAGACCTTTATGTGAAAACTCTGAACTAGAAAACTTTTAGATTTTGATACAAACTTTCCAAAACCGTCAGTGCGTTTCCTAGCGTTCAGCGTACACCATTTTCTGACTAGTTTTGAAACCATTTTTGTCACTTTCATGAAAATTCAGCTGTCATTATTATTCACGACGAAAGTGATAATTTCACAATAAATCATTTTGAAACCATTGTAGGATGACATTTTTGGCGTAAATACTTGTAAAGGGATTTTAGAATGAGATCCAAGGCGTCAAAGGGTATTTTAAAATGATAAGTATTATTTTCAAAACTCACAAATGGTATAAATAACATCTGAGAAATGCATGCATAACATTACATCATAACTCAAGTCATAACATTCATTCTAGGTGTGAGGATAGTTTCAGAGGTCCAGCTTCGTGCACATCATTACATTAGCATATCAATCATACCGAGGGTGAGTTTCATAGCCCCTACTTTTATCGTTTTTATACTACTTTTGGGGAGATACATGCTCAATTACTTGCTTTTTACAAATACAAATGCTCAAAACATTTACACTTTACATGCTCGCTATTCTTTTTATACTTGATTGCATTATACTTGATTGTATTATACCAAACTTGAAAGTCTCCTTGGATAACACTGCGCATTGGGTTTAGGAGATGAAGTAGAACCAATGCTATTACTTTCCTTGTGAGTTAAGTACCCCACTTTACTCGTTTGAATTCTTATAAACTATTTGGTGAGAGATATATGCTTATTTATCCAAACATTTAAACTCTTTTGCCAAACAACATTACTTATACTCTAGACTTGGTGTGTGTATTGACTAGACTTAAACAAACATCGAAGCATTTATATGTTGGAAGGCGTATTTGGATCTGACTAGCGTCGTCGTTGGAGAACATCCAACATTTATATGTTGGAAGGCCATTTATATGGATCTGATAGCGTGGCGTTGGAGGAACATCCCAACCGTGTTGGAAGACCCTTAATGGTAACATTTATACTTTTTAACTACTATGATATAGCACAAGATTGACATACTATTTTTAGCGGTGGGTTGTAAACACCACAGTTTACTGCAGAGATTTTGTATGGGGACTTGGGCGAGTGGATTCTGATGCCTTTGCTTTGTGAACTATTCTATATGACCAAAAACTTAGACTTTCTTTGCATGAGCGTTCTTTAAAGGCTTTTACATTTCAAGCACAAACTCTATGAACTCACCAGCCTTTGTGTTGACACTTTTTAGCATGTTTATCTCGGTATCTAAGGCATTGGCTTCATGGCATGCGCCATGGACATATCATGGAAATTAGGTAGTGACGGCCAGCGTCTCACATGGGATTTATACGCTTTAAAAACATCGTTTGGCTTGTAACAAACTTATTTCCGCTAAGTTGATTTTTCATTTGAGACCAATACTTTGTAAACTCACGATTGTTTTAATAAATCAAGCGATGTATTTTTCTAGCGACACTTTAGGTGGATTCGATATACTTGTAACTTTGATGCTATGGCCGGTCCTCCCAAGGTATTCATTCATTTGCCAAAACACGTAATTTGGGGGTGTGACAGTTGGTATCGGCGTCGGTTATAGAGAACTAGGTTGCATCGGCCTAGACTATAACCACATCATCATAGCATCTCATCATATCATTATCAGTGCACATTCTTTATACATAGGTTATGACTCAACACAAACATCATATGAGTCGATTAGTTCAAGCATTGCATAGTTACTCTAAATTATGCATAGCACGATCACCTATGTCTAGTGGGAAGAATCATGCAATGAAGGAGTAGTAGTCTCATATGTGTAAACAATTAAAGTAATCAAGCCAAATTTTTCAAAGATTTTCTTCAAACCACTTGTTTTCTAGTTTGATCAGGGTGGCAGTTCTTGTTTGATGAGTTGCAAAGATCGAGCTAGAAACAAGTGGTTACCTAAACCGATTTAGCCTAATCGTATGGCCAGTTCTTGTTTGATGGTTGTGGGATTAAGCAAAAATGGGTTAAAAGTCTTTTTAAAATTTTTGCTTGAGAATGGGAAAGCTTGTCTCATGAGGAGCCTAATCATAGAAAGCATGTATTTAAGATGGGAATTGCTCACGATAGCCTCGAGGCAGCGTATCTTGTGGACTGATGGCACTCATATGCATGAGCCTTGACATAATCATTTAGACCATACACAAGCATAAACTTTTAGAACCCTTGTAGGGTTAGAACATAGTAGTATCATCGTCCGAGATCACGAGGGCGTGATTCATTGACATGGGAAGAATGTCACAATTCTCAATTTCCGGTCATTTATCGTACTCCATATTCATCATTTCATAGCGATTCATTCATGATTTTGCATTTCATATGCATGGCGTAAATTTCACTTATTAAATAAGCGTTATGGCGTGAGTTATTATTTTGAACATTTAATCCGTTAATTCTAAAAAATGATCGAGCATATTTTATACTTACAATTAGTTATAAAAACTATATTTTTGAGTTTAACTAAGCGTTTGAATTTATTTATTATATAAATGCGTTAAAGTTATATTATTCACGGCATTTTCTTAAAAACTACGATAATTATTTTATCAACTCCAAATTTTTTCAAGGAATGTATTTTTACAATTTTTATGATTTCATTATACCCTACTATAACCTATTAAAAATTTACTTGTATCTAAAAACTACCATTTACCTTACAAGTTACATTTAACTACACATTTTACTTACACTTTTTTCTTACAAATTGTTACAAGTATTTACACAACATTATATAAAAAAAAATATATATATTGAGAAACAACCCTCCCCTAAAAACCGGCCCTATGGGTTGCATTTAATGGTTTGATAGATTTTCTTACCTAGAAAGATTTATATACAAACTTATACATTTCATTCATTCAATCACACTAATAATTCAAGACTAGCTAAATTTTCTTCTCTCTTCTTTCATCCTTCAAAACCGGTCAAGCATAAGGTCAGAAGAGATCATCAAGTTTTCCATTTTTAAGTTTAGCACAATCTAGATCCTCTCTTGTTTAGGTTTGAAATAAAAACCTAGAGGTGTTAGAGCTAACCTTAGTTCTAATCACCTCATCATATCACTTGTAAGCATCTCATATTTATTTTTTCATCTTACATATTCATTTCATACTCATCTCATCATTTTTGAGCAAAAACATACAAGACTTGTGTTAGTTATACCATTTTTACATGATTTTTAGAGTTTATTATATATAAAGTCATCCTATAATTATTCTCTTGGTATATTTTGGTCTTGATGATGTTGGAACCCACTTGACACCCTAAGAAGGTGTACGGTAGGATTAGATTAGCTTTGGAGTTGATTTGAAGGGATTGGAATAGGTTGTGAAAAACTATTTTAGATAAGTATAAAAAGTGTTCTGTCCTTGTTTTGTTTTTCTGGAAAATCCAACAGTAGGCACGAAATTTTGGCCTTGATATTTAGAAAATATACTTTAAAGCAGATCCATTGGCAGCGAGCGGATTAAAAGCGGAGTTACTCCTTGAAGAAGTTATGGATTTTACAAGTTTGGCGGCCGAAATATATATTTTTCAGAAAATTCAGCAACCTATTTTGGTTTATGCGAGTCAAAAGCGAGGTCTAAACACCACAAATTATTTAAACCCATCAAATATATTGGTATACTTTGTCTGAAGCTAAGGGTATTATCATTAGAAAGGGATTTGGCTTGGAAACAAAGATATGCGTTTTTCATAAAATTGCGTAACTTTTATTTTACGAAAAACTATGTATTATTTATCACGAGACAAGGGTATTCACGATGCGTGAAAGCATTGACCATGTTGGAAATTTGTTTTTAACTATGATGTGGAACTTTTGGAGCGAAATGTCTTCTAATGCGTCGAGATCACCAAGCATATTTTTTCAAAGCGACTAACGTTTTGGCATAAGCGGGTTATGTCATTATTTATGGATGCTTAAACTTGGCGAAACTCATTTTAAACAACATATTAAACAAAATCCACCATCTTTAACCTTTATTATTTTTTATGTTGAGACCCTTTATGTAGAAAACTCCTGGCTGAAACTTTTAGATTTGATACAAACTTTCCAAAACCGTGAATTAGGTTTCCTAACGTTCAGCATTACACCATTTCACGACTAGTTTTTGAAACCATTTTTGTCACTTTCATGAAAATTCCGGCGTCATTTATTGATACGACGAAAAGTGATAATTTCACAATAAATCATTTGAAACCATTGTAGGATGACATTTTAGCGTAAATACTTGTAAGTGATTTTAGAATGGTCAAGGCGTAAAGGGGTATTTTTAAACCCGATAAGTATTATTTTCAAAACTGCATAAAATGGTATAAAATAATATCTGAGAATGCATGCATAACATTACATCATAACTCAGTCATAACATTCATTCTAGGTGCGGATAGTTTAAGTCCCTTTCATTAACACATCATTCTGTTAGCATATCAATCATACCGAGGTGAGTTTCATAAGCCCTACTTTTATCACGTTTTTATACTACTTTTGGGGGAGATACATGCTCAATTACTTGCTTTTACAAATACAAATACTCAAAACATTTACACTTTTATACTCACGCTATTCTTTTTTATACTTGATTGCATTATACTTGATTGTATTATACCAAACTTGAAGTCTCCTTGGATAACTGCAGCATTGGGTTTGAGATAAATTAGAACCAATGCTATTACTTTCCTTATTAGTTCATACCCCCACTTTTACTTTCGTTTGAATTCTTATAAACTATTTGGGTAGAGATATATGCTTATTTATCCAAACATTTAAACTCTTTTTGCCAAACAACATTATATACTCTAGACTTGGTGTGTGTTGAAGCTAGACTTAAACAAACATCCAGCGCATTTATATGTTGGAAGGCCATTAATTTGATCTGAACCCAATGTGCACTGTCGTTGGAGGAACATCCAAAATACAACATTTATATGTTGTCAGGCCATTTATATGGATACAGCCCAACGTGAGCGTTGGAGGAACATCCCAACATTTTAGCATCATTAATATTATAACGTGTAGAAAACTAGAAGGGGGGGTTGAATAGTTTACCGATTAAAAACTTTGTTTTGAAACTTATTGAAAGATCAATTGATATTGATCTTGAGTGTGTTAATGAAATATGCAAGCAATATGTAATGAGTAAATAAGGAAAGAAATGATCAAACCACAACAAGTTGTTTATAGTGGTTCGGCCTACAAGGACTCTTTTTCCTTGCCCTACTCCACTCCCCGAGTCTCACACTCGAGAGTTTAACTTCACTAGTCAACAAGCTCCTTTCACCGGCGGAGAAAACCTTTACACTTCGCTTACACTATTTCCGACACTAAGCTAGATGTCGAGTTCTTTCCAAGGGTACAACTACTCCCACACACAATGTATTTTGAGGACTAAAATACTAACCACTCACACTCACAAGATTATGATGGTTTGATACAACAATGAAGTATGAATCAACACTAGATCATACAACACTAAACAAACAAGACTTCCAACTTCTCGTTGAAGCTTGAATATGACTTGATCTTCTTTGCTACAAAGAGATCATTGGCTTAGCAACATTGCTATTTATAGCCAGTATTTGGACAGAGCGTCCTACGGACCGCGGACCCCTAAAAGGGTTACGCCCGTGTACCAAATTGGTACGCCGGTTGACAGTCAAGATATCACATCTTGTCTAAAGTCAACTCTATCTAAGTAAGATTGTGCAAGATATGAAGAGTACAAATCTTCACAAAATATCTAATGGAATCTTCCAATGATCTCCATGATGTAATACATGATGTCAAATGTTGTATTACTATTAATAGAAATATGCAAATGCTTAAGTAGTGTTTGGTTTTAAGAACCTAACACATTCTACAAACTATTATCATACATAATGATTAGAGTCATATCAAGATGTTACTAATCATAAATGTAAATGCTTGAATGATGAATATATTGTTTAAGAAAGCTTGTTTTAATATCTAATAAACTTGACAAGCTTTAAGCTTTTATAAATTAAATTTACTTTTGTCGTTAACAAAACTTAGGCAAAGATCAAAAATATAAATAACGTTTAATGACGATATTTGTATTAACAATCTCCCCCTTTTTGTTGAGGACAAAATATAAATTTTATTTTTATAAAAGAAACAAAGTTTGTACAAGAGTTATAAAAATATTAGTTTTAGAGCTTGAAAAGAAAATGATAATGCAAGTGTATGAAATTTGACTTTTTATGAAAGTCAAAGAATTCACTAGTTGATGCATGATGTTTGACTTTTTCAGAAAGTCAAAGTATGCAGTTTGACTTTTTCAGAAAAGTCAAATATAAATAATTTCCAAGTTCTATATTTTCTCCCCCTTTTTGTCTCAACAAAAGAGAGGCTATGCTGAATGGCTATTATCTCCCCCTAGTGCAAAGCTCCCCCTAAATTGGGTGCTTTTGTGGGAAGATACATGGATTGTGACAATAAAGCAAAAAAAAATTGTTAGTAATAATGAGCATTCACAAGCATTTCCAAACACTATGTAATGACACCAACAATATAAGAAACAACATTCATTAGTTAAAATTTTCATGAGTAAAGATCATGAAAAGAGAACACAATGATGTGTTTCTAGTACAAGAAAATGAAAATTATCCTAAAAAAAAACAAATAAAAGAAAGACTATTTTAAAACCATCCTAAAGTGATGGTGGATGGGAAAGAGCGTTGAGACGCTCAAGAATGTGGTTGAGGATGAACCTCATTTCTTCGTGGAAGTCATGGACCATAATCCGGGTCCGTTCCACGGTTTGACCCGTTGCTCACAAGTTGAGCAACCATGCCTTGGAGGGAAGAAAGTTTGGGAGGTTGTGGTGGTGGAATGGTGGATGTGTTGGTGGTGTTGGGGATGTTTGGAGTGGTCATGATGGATGCAAGCAAAGCACTTTGCATTTGCATTGTCTCACTTAAGTGAGAATCCACCATGCCTTTGAATTGGTGGAGGTTGTGAAGTTCGGCTTGAATCTCCTCTCTAGTGGGATTGTCATCCCACATGCTCTCCGGAATGTCCTCAATATGAGGGAACATTGATGATGGAAGTGGATGATCCCCGTATAAAGGACCATGAATGTCCTTGTAATGGGGTGGAAAGGAGAGGTCTTGGCCCTAATGGGGCGTTTGGGTCAATGGATGACCGGGGTGATTCATGAGCGATTCGCTCAATGGTGCCAAAGGATGGCAATGGTGGTGGATGACTTGGCCTAGGAGGCAAGTCTTCCAAGTCCTCTAGGAAAGGATTTGGTGATGTTGGTGGAGTTGAAAATAACTCCATGGGAGTGAGAGTGGGAGACCTTGGTGAAGGTGGTGAGGGTGTTTTGGATGTTTGGATGGGTGCCGGTGGAGGTGAAGTAGGTGTTTTTATTGGTGGTGGAGTGGTGATCACAATGTGTGATGAAGTAGGTGTAGCTAAGGTAAGGTGTGTATCATCTCTAATGGGAGATGAGATTGTGAGTGGTGAAGATTCGGATGATGAGCTAAGATTGACAAAACAACAAGGCCTTACGCTCATTCTAGCGGTTTTCTTGCAAGGTTTTGGTGATGATTTAGTCATTTTTAACTTGGGTTTTGATTTGTTGAGAAAAGGTTTGATTTGATGTTGAACCATTGAAGAGATGAGGTTCCTAATGATTTGGAAGTGGGTTGAATGCTAGTCATATCACCCAAGTCAATCCATACAAAGAAGATGGAGTGAAGAAGAAAAGATATGCAATTAATGTGTTCTAGTGAGTGGAATTTCCTAATATTCAGATTACCCACGGATTTGAAGGTACCAAAAATTTGGTTCCTTCCTTTATGCCAAAGGGCTCCTTGGGTGGATTTTTCAAATTTTTGAATTTTGGTGGGAAATGGATTTCTTACATCCCTTAGTGAATAATACTAGTTCTAATAACAGTATAAACTAGTTAAGGTTGATTTTTAAGTGATGGAAGATAATTTGGAATCACGAAAGAGTCGAAATTTAGAAAATTACCTGGAGGATCCACGGCACCAAAATCATACACGGACGGAACCCAAAAAGGGTGCCGTCTGGTCCGCCTGTACAGATATGGCGGTACCAAATTACATAAAGGGCGGTACCAAGATAATGGTGCCGTCTGATCCGTGGAGTGCTGAAATTTGGACAGAATGTTTCTTAAAACCTGAAATTTTTTCTCAAAACTTGTTATACTAAACATTTCTAGTTAGGAAAAGTAAATAACACATATGTAAACATAGTGGAGCATAGATTAAGAGCAAGGCTTATTGATTTTCACAATATAGTGAAAATGGGTAAAATTTGATAGCATACTTGTGCTATCCCCTGCATGAGATTGTTAGCATACACCATTGTTTTAAGTTATATTATCATCCTACATAATAAAACAACTAAATAGTATCAAACATTAATGATAAAGCATTGTTCCAAACACTCCTTAAAGTACCCTTATTTGTCCAATTTCTTGTAAATCTTGTTCATCATCCTACCAAGGCACTTGAACATTCCCTTAGTTTGCTTGAATTCTGTTGATTCATTCTCAATCTCGGGAAGAGATGCGTAATACTCATGAGGTCGAAGATGAGAGCTTGGAAGACCATCCTCGGAGCTATTTGATGATGATGATGAAGGAGTTGGAGGTTTAGCTCTCTTGCCTTTAGTCTTAGCAACTCGATCATCACTTAAAGGTACAAAGATGTGAGGGATGAGTTCATAGTGAAGGTGCATTCCTTTTGGGGTTGGTGGAATTGGAGCGAAGTTTCTATAGAGACGGGTGAGAAGCATCCCGTATGGAAGAGCAACGGATCCTTGAGTTGGAATATCAATCATTCTCCTAGCTATGTAGTAGGCTAAGTTGAATGGTTGTCGAGTGGACAAGTTGTAAAGCATGTGGCAAAGACAAGCGTTTATGTGATCCCTATTCCCTATGGTGCTAATGACGTTTGCTCTAAGTAACTCCTCCCATTTCTTAAATTCGTGCTTAAGTTCATTGAGCTCCATTCCATATGGATCTCGGTCTACCTCTTTTCCCTTTCGGGTTACTCGGGTTGTATCCGTTTTGGGTTAAAAAGATGTTCACGGATGACATCCTTATCGGCTAAACGGGTTATGTAGGGAAGAGAGCGGTCATTGATTGCATCAAGGGCGGTGAGTGACCACTTATCCGTGTAGACACAAGTTCCTCGGTTGGGAATTCCTAGTACTCTAGCAAATTCACTTAAAGTGATGGTGTAGTCATTTTGGTTGATTCTAAAGCTAAGACAAAACTCATCATCTTCATCACTAAAACCGGTCACACTAGCATAGAATTCTAACACGAACCTAGGACAAATTGGTTCATCAATGTCAAGAAGACAATCGAATTGAATGGCGGCTAGTTCTTCACGAAGATTAGTATGCTCAAGGAAGGATGAGTGAATGGTTCTACCCTCGTGGAAATACCTTGATTCTAGACCCCTAAATATTTCTATTTGTTCCTTGGTGAGTCCTTTGGTTTTGTGGTGTTTGGGAATGTAGTTAAGAGTGTCTTTGTGATCATAGAATCTTGCGGCTACCATGGTTATTCCTAAGGACAAGAGTTAACATGTTAAAAAAATTAAGATAAATTTTAACGTTTTTGATTCTAGTGTGTGCCTATATGAAAACAATTTGGAGTTGCGGTTATCTCGACTCATTTTATGCACAAAATGGTTTTAGTGGAGTGTTTGGCAAATACCATGAGATAACCCAAATGCTCCTAATTCAATGTGGCTATATTTGAATATACCCGGAAGTGCATATTAGTTATGCAATACCTTTAGTATTCAAGAGCATGCAAGTGATGAAAATTCTACCGTTTCTATTTGTATTAGCAATGAAAGAATGTTTTCCTATAAGTGAGAAGCTTTTCAAAACTTTTGACATGGGGTGTTTGGTTGTTTGAATAAGGCCTTATATTTATTATCTATCAATTAGTGGGAAACATGATTTTGTTTATGCAATATGATAATGTAGTACCTAATTTGAATGACTAGTTATGCAATTTGCCAATTGAATTCATATTTGGTATAGAAGCATACATAAAACCCCATGTAATGATTTGTGATAGTTTTGTGCATAAATAAGAATCCTAGACTCAGAATTAAGAGATGAAATGTAGTTAGGATACTTACAATGATGTTATCTTCAGTGATTAGTGAGTGGGAAGATGACAATAATGAGCTTGGTTTAAGTTTTGCACGTTTTGGTAAAGTAAGTTGTGAGGAAGAAGATGTTATGTATAAAGCTTTGTTTTGCTTCGTGTAGACACCACGGACCAGACGGCACCAAATTTTTGGTTTCGTCCGTGTTGTCGTTTGGTGCCGTGGCTACAGTAGCAGAAACAAGACAAAATTGTTTTGGTTTGACTATTCTAATGTTTTAGGCTATGTTTATCCTACATGCTTGGTTCCATTAACCCTAAACCAAGTCTAAGAAGATTAAAAGGTTCTCGTTTAAGAGGTTTAGTAAAGATGTCGGCAATGTTGTCTTCGGAGGATACTTTCTCGATTGAAATGTTTCCTTTTTGAACATTGTCGCAAGAAAGTGATGCGGATTTCAATGTGCTTTGTACGAGCATGTTGAGCGGGATTCTTGCTGAGATCGATGGCTCCTTTGTTGTCGCAAAGTATCACAATGTCGTTGAGATGAATTCCGTAGTCTCCGAGAGCTTGCTTCATCCAAAGAGCTTGTTGACATGCTTTTCCGGCTGAGACGTATTCGGCTTCAGTAGTAGAGATGGCTAAAGCCGTTTGCTTCTTTGCAAACCATGAGGTGAGACAATGTCCAACAAAAGTGCAAATACCACTTGTACTTTTTCTATCGACATAATCACCGGCATGATCCGAGTCGGCATACACTATGGTTTCTATACCCGTTCCTTTGGGATACCATAATCCTAAACACGTTGTTCCCTTAATATATCTAAAAATCCTTTTTAATGCTTCTAAGTGTGATGCCTTTGGGTTTTCTTGAAAGCGAGCACATAGACAAACACTAAACATAATGTCGGGTCTACTAGCCGTAAGATAGAGTAGGCTACCAATCATTCCTCTATATTTAGTGTTATCTACGGATTCACCTTCTTCGTCCTTGATGAGTTTAGTGTCCGAGGACATGGGTGTTTTAGTTGGTTTGGAATCTTCAAGACCAAATTTCTTAAGCATGTCTTTTATATATTTAGATTGATTAAAGAAAATACCATCTTCTAGTTGTTTAATTTGAAGTCCTAGAAAGAAGTTTAACTCACCCATCATACTCATTTCAAACTCGTCATGCATGATTTTAGAGAAATCATTACATAATTCTTGACAAGTTGATCCGAATATAATGTCATCAACGTATATTTGAACAATAATAATTTGTGATTCCTTTTTCTTAGTAAAAGGAGTATTATCTACTAATCCCATAGTATATTTGTTATCAATAAGAAAAGTCTTAAGGCGGTCGTACCAAGCTTTAGGTGCTTGTTTAAGGCCGTATAATGCTTTCTTGAGTTTGAAGACATGATGTGGTTTCTCAAAGTCGGTAAAACCGGAGGTTGAGCAACATACACTTCTTCGTTAATAAACCCATTAAGGAAAGCACTTTTAACATCCATTTGAAATAATTTAAAATCATAAGCACATGCATAAGCAAGTAATATTCTAATAGATTCAAGTCTAGCTACCGGTGCATAAGTTTCATCATAGTCAATTCCTTCTTGTTGATTATAACCTTGTGCAACAAGCCTAGCTTTGTTTCTAGATACTACACCATTTTCGTCCATTTTGTTTCAAAAGACCCATTTTGTTCCAATTATAGTTTGATCTTTGGGTTTTGGAACTAGTTTCCAAACATCATTTCTAACGAATTGGTTTAATTCTTCTTGCATGGCAATTACCCATGATTCATCTTTTATTGCTTCATTTATGGTTTTGGGTTCAATGGTGGATACAAAACAAAAATGATTACTTTGATTTTGAGCTTGTGATCTTAAGGTTCTTTGATTAAGTTTTCCTATGACCTTTTCTAATGGATGACTTTTAGATTCTTTTATATTGATAATTTCCTTATTTAATGGTTCATCCTCCTTGTTATTATTAATTTGACTTTCAATTATTTGACTTTCAACTAAGTCATCATCTACCAAAGGTGATGTTTTAGAGGGAGGTGGACTTTCGTCAAATGTTATGTTCAACGATTCCTCGACTATCATTGTTTCTTTATTTAGGACAATGTAAGCTTTACTAGTTTGAGAGTAACCAAGAAATACACCTTCATAAGACTTTGGGTCAAACTTGGTGAGATAATCCTTAGTATTAAGAATAAAGCATTTACAACCAAAGACTTTAAAATATCCTAATGTTGGCTTTTTACCTTTATAAAGTTCATATGGTGTTTTGTTTAGGAAAGGACGTATTAGGACTCTATTTAAAATATATGTAGAAGTGTCAACGGCGTTACACCAAAACTTTTGAGGAATGTTTTGTTCATTAAGCATTGTTCTACTCATTTCTTGAATTGTTCTATTTTTACGTTCTACTACTCCATTTGATTGAGGTGTTCGTGGAGCCGAAAAGTTATGTGTTATACCATTTGTATCACAAAAGTTTCCAAATTGAGTTTCGTTGTCAAATTCACGACCATGATCCGTTCGGATCGACACAATTTTGACACCTAGAAGATTTTGAATTTTCTTGCTAAGTATTTCAAATTTATCAAAAGCTTCATTTTTGGTTTTCAAAAATAATGTCCAAGTAAACCTTGAGTAATCATCTACTATGACCAAAGTGTATAAGTTGCCTCCATAGCTTCTTATAGCGGATGGTCCAAACAAGTCCATATGCAATAATTCTAGACACTTAGATGTGGATACCATATTTTTAGATTTGTGACTACTATGTGTTTGTTTACCAATTTTGCAAGCGTCGCAAAAGTGTTGGTCATATTTTAGTTTTGGTAAATTCCTAACCAACTCTTTTGAAGATAGGTTTTGTATAAGTCTCATATTAGCGTGACCTAAGCGTCTATGCCAAAGAGATGAGCTATCGTCTAATGTTGTTAGGCAAAGTTTGTCATTATATGTTTTATCTATTTTCATGACGTATATGTTATTTTTCCTAACTCCTTTAGCTATAGTGATACCATCTTTTAGTATTTTACTACCATTTTCATCAAATAGTACCTTATACTTTTTATCACATAGTTGGCTAATACTAAGTAGATTAAATCCTAACCTATCCACATGAGCAACATTTTCAATAGTTAGAGAGTTATGAGCAATGTTACCTTTGCCAATGATCTTGCTTTTGAGATTGCTACCGAAAGTGACATTACCTCCGTCATACTCTTGGTATGATGAGAAGAGACTTTGTTGCCCGTCATGTGTCGTGAGCATCCACTATCTTTTATCCATTCATCGGGTTCCAATCCAACTTTCAAGCATACCTAAGAAGCAAATAACTCAAACATTTGGTCCCCAATATCTCATGGGTCCGTTTGGGTTAAACATACCATTTATTTGATTCATGTATGGAAATGATGGGTAAGGGTTCCATGACATGTAATCTGGAGTTTGATATGGTCTAGGAAAGTTTTGATTCCAACCGTTGTGTTGGTAGTTAGGTTGACCGTTGTGGTTGCTCTTAGGAAAGGCGTTTGGCAAAGAAGTTTTATATCGTTGTTGAGTAGCTTTTGATCTAAATTCATTTTTAACAAGTCCTACTCCTGATATAATGGCTGGTTTTAGTTTAACATTATCATTGGTTTTCTTTGTTATTTTAACAAATTGATGCGGTCCGTATTGCGAACATTCTATTCTGCTGAAGTACCCGCGGTACCATTTTGCACAACGGACGGAACCCTTATTTTGGTTCCGTCGGTCCGTCTGTATCTGCAGCAGTTTTGATGAATGTTCTTCTTTCGGCCGTTTTGTTTTTACTCTTTGGAATTAATACTTCATTAAAACCTAGCCCATTCATGTCTCATGGTGTTTTATGAATTTTAACTATTTCATCGGCAAGAGCGATGTTTTTGTTAAACCTTTTAAACTTAGAATTATTTTCTATTAAAACTTCTTGTGTGAGCTTTAGTTTTTCTATTTCAAGATTAAGCTCTTGACATGATTTACAATCATCGTCATTTGCTTTTCCTTTTCTAGTCGTTTTGCTTTTTCTTTTAACTCATATACTTCATTTTCCAAAAACTCCTTTTTGGTTTTTAGAAATTTATTTTTAGTTATGATTTTTAGACTTAGCTCACACAATTGATTATATTGTTTTTGCAAGGTGTCATCATCTATAGAGGAATAAGAAGAGTCGGAAAATACCTCATTTGACTCATGTGCCATTAGAGCGATCTCTTCCTTGCTTGTTTCCTCATCGTCTTCACTATCACTCCAAGCACCACTTACAAAAGCTCGTTGAGTTTTGTTTTTAGGTGGCTTGGGACATTCTCCTATGAGATGACTTGCATCACCACATCTAAAACACTTTCTTTCACCTTTAATCTTCTTATCATCCCGATCTTTTCGAAATGGCTTCTTTTCTTCTCGAGGTTGTCTTACAAACTTTCCTCTTCTTCTAAAGAACTTCTTGAAATCTCTAACGGCCATAGCATACTCCTCATCTTCACTATCGGAACAAGATTCACCATCATCGCTTGATTCGCCTTTGCCTTAAGAGCAACGGATTTGATCTTCTCCTTTCTTCCTTTGATGATCTCCGAATCTTTCTCCATTACCATTTCGTGAACTTTGAGGTTGCCAATTAGCTCGTCTAGTGACATTATTGAGAGATCTTTTGATTCTTCAATAGCGGTCACTTTAGCTCTCCATTTGGGATGGAGTGCTCTAAGAAATTTCCTGACAAAGTTCTTACTACGAAAAGATTCATCAAGTGCTTTAAGTGATGTAATGATAGTGTTAAAACGAGCAAAGCCACAATCAATGGTTTCATCTTCAGGGATAACAAATTGTTCATATTGTTGAACAAGAAGATCAATTTTGTTATCCTTGACTTGTGAATTACCTTGATGTGTAACAATTAAAGATTCCCAAATATCTTTAGCGGTTTCACACATAAAAATTCTTTCATATTCTTTTCTAGGTAAAGCATTATAAAGCATCATTTTAGCTTCATTATTTTTAGCAACTAATTTCTTTTGTTCATCAACGGAAATATCCTTTGTTGTAGAACTAAAATCTCCTTTAACAATAATAAACCAAAGATCTATATCTTTTGATTTTACATATGTTTCAAAAGCGGTTTTCCAATAGATAAAACCATTGGTTTCAAAGAGTGGTGGTCTTTGCATAGATTGCCCTTCTTTAAAGTTTTCAGAATCCATGGATCGTTTCAAGTTTATAAAATACAAGTTATTTTAGAAATTATTGAGCAACGAGGCTCTGGTACCAATTGTAGAAAACTAGAAGGGGGGTTGAATAGTTTACCGATTAAAAACTTTGTTTTGAAACTTATTGAAAGATCAATTGATATTGATCTTTAGTATGTTAATGAAATATGCAAGCAATATGTAATGAGTAAATAAGGAAAGAAATGATCAAACCACAACAAGTTGTTTATAGTGGTTCGGCCTACAAGGACTCTTTTTCCTTGCCCTACTCCACTCCCCGAGTCTCACACTCGAGAGTTTAACTTCACTAGTCAACAAGCTCCTTTCACCGGCGGAGAAAACCTTTACACTTCGCTTACACTATTTCCGACACTAAGCTAGATGTCGAGTTCTTTCCAAGGGTACAACTACTCCCACACACAATGTATTTTGAGGACTAAAATACTAACCACTCACACTCACAAGATTATGATGGTTTGATACAACAATGAAGTATGAATCAACACTAGATCATACAACACTAAACAAACAAGACTTCCAACTTCTCGTTGAAGCTTGAATATGACTTGATCTTCTTTGCTACAAAAGAGATCATTGGCTTGGCATTGCTATTTATAGCCAATTTGGACAGGAGCGTCCACGGACCGCGGACCCCTAAAAAGGGTTCCGCCCGTGTACCAAATTGGTACCGCCAGTCTGACAGTCAAGATATCAAATCTTGTCTAAAGTCAACTCTATCTAAGTAAGATTGTGTAAGATATGAAGAGTACAAATCTTCACAAAATATCTAATGGAATCTTCCAATGATCTCCATGATGTAATACATGATGTCAAATGTTGTATTACTATTAATAGAAATATGCAAATGCTTAAGTAGTGTTTGGTTTTAAGAACCTAACACATTCTTACAAACTATTATCATACATAATGATTAGAGTCATATCAAGATGTTACTAATCATAAATGTAAATGCTTGAATGATGAATATATTGTTTAAGAAAGCTTGTTTTAATATCTAATAAACTTGACAAGCTTTAAGCTTTTATAAATTAAATTTACTTTTGTCGTTAACAAAACTTAGGCAAAGATCAAAAATATAAATAACGTTTAATGACGATATTTGTATTAACATAACGGATTTATCGCATTAATACTTTTAGAGTTGTCAGAATATTCTCATTTTAGTGACAGACGAAATCTCAACATTTTAGGGTATTCCTCATTAATTCACCAACTTCCAATTTAGGTTCTAGGGTTTCCCATACTCTTTAAATATTACTAAATACGCATTAAATTCACATATTACTTCTTTTAATGATTTCCCAATTTAACCTAGAACGTGAATGATAACAAACCGAAATTAACTCAAACTCATGCGTCTCTCTACCAAATCAATTTACACTTGTTGAACCCATAATTACTCAAAATTACAAATTACACCCTTGACATCTTTAAGTTCACAATCTAACCTTACTTTATCATTTTACACTTTTAACCCAAAGGTTTTAGAATTTACAAAACGTACCCTAATAAATTAAATACAATTCGAATGGCCCTTTAAATATCCAAAATTACATGTTTAACCCCCACACTTATTTTTATACGTTTAGTACCATTATTTTACTCTTCCCAAAAATAACCCTTAAGTTTCATAATTTACAAAACCAACCCAAAACTTTTATTTAGGACCGAAAAGACATAATTCAAGTAAAAGCCCTAAACCTAGGTTTAACCAATCATTAGCTCATCATTACTACTTCATTAATCACCTTTAATGATTACAAGAAAACCCTAGTTTATGCAAAACCCTAATCGTTCCTTTTAAATCTTTCCTTTTTTTCCATGTTTAATCGAACCATAAAACTCAAAACAATTCATACAAGCTTCGAATTCATAAATATGTATTTTATTCAGGTCTTATATCATGTAATAGCTTCGGGAAAAATCAATTCATGATCTCTAAAAATATTATACGCCCATTCATTATTAATATACGATTTTAGGGTTTTAGTTTTCAAATAATTCCATACGACATATTAAACATGCATGACCAATTTTTATGTGTTCCATATGACCTATAGGACTGAAATAAACATTAGAAACATACCCTTGATGAGCTTGGATCGTTAGAACAAAAGAAGCACAAAACCTCACTTGTCGAAACCCTAATTCACTCAAAAAACTCCCGCTTAAACCAGCAGCTTCGGAACTCGATCACTATTTTTCCCACCTTCTTTACCTTCAAACTTGTCCAAGAAAATTGGTCTCAAGCTCTGGAAACTGGAAATCGATTTGTGAAGGGTTTTGGAAGTCGGTTTGGTATAAATCGGTATTTAGGGATAAATGTGAACCGAATATATGTATATATATACTTTTCCAATTTTTCTTGTGGGCTTTATAATGTATTGGACTTAAAATAAATGGTCTCTTAATAATATAAATTTATATTGGGCTTTTACTAATTAAATTCTTTTATAAAACTATATTAATTATACCGGCTAATTATATAAAATACATAAATGATTTTAGAAAATTATAATCTATAAAATTAACTTTACAAAGTCATTCAATATTTATTTGGATCATACGTAATATTTCTTATAAGTTTTCTGAATTTACATAGCTCATTTGGTATTCGTCATTTATTTAATTATTCTTATTTTTGATCATAAGGGTATTTTGGTCTTTTTGTGAATTTTAGAAATTCAGGTATTACAACTAAACTTCCCAAGCTACTCAAGTTCCTCTTGAAAGGGCTTGTTTCATTCTCACGGGGAACCTACATAATCTATCAACTTTCTCTTAGAGATTGTTGATATTGAAGAAGGAGACCCTCTCCCTAGTCTCCGACATAGGAACCAAATGTGCACAATTGAGTCTAGAGCCAAGAGATCATCCACAATATCTCATTAGGACACAAAATTAATAAAGACTTGCTGTTTCACACAATGTGGAAAGTAAGAATATATTTTAAGAGTCCTACGCATTATCCTTGTGGTATTGCCAGAACATCCGAGTGATATGTAAAAGTATTCATGATGAAGATGGAAATCCTTCTAGAGCCAACATCAAACAAGCTCTTGGTGGGTGACATGTGAGATCTTTTCTAAAGATCAAACTTGTGACAACTAGACAGAAACAATGGGGCGATTCACTCTTGAATCAACCTTGGTCCAGGAAATGAATTGACGAATACTTTTGGAAAAACCGTTCAATTTGAAAATCATCTTTTCTCTAGCACATCGAATGTGTATTCATGTTTTCAAACACAAAAAGTATCTGTGACTGAAAAATACTTTTGGAAAAACCGTTCGATGTGCAAATATCTTCTTTTCTCTAGCACATCGAATGTGTATTCATTTTCAAACTCAAAAAGTATTTCTGATTGAAAATTGATCTTTTCTCATAAAACCTTCGTCGTATTGCAAAACTCTTTCTTCTAAGCAATACGCGATTGTTTTCAAATCAATTTTTCATCAATCAGTGAATCTCAATTCGCTGGTTCACTCACTCCATAACGGCTAGATCAAGCTGCGAAACCCTGTCAAGGAGATTCTTCGAATTCTACTGATCCGGGCAGTATTTATCTGATCAGCGGGGAACCGTGGTTCTTGCAACTATATTCAACGAAAGTGAACAAAGACACTTTTGTATGTTTTAGTGGTAACTGTTGTTTGCAGGAACATTTGGACGGTTGCAGCTGATCGTATTGAGAAGTCAATTCACAACCGCATGCTCACAGCATTCACGCTTAATTTAAGAAAATCATGATCATCAAAGACATACAACAAAGATGCTTCCGCTACTCTGATGAAAAGATGTCATGATACAGAAAGTGTGAGCATGTCGGTCCAAAAGTCACAACATCACATGAAGGCAACACAATAAAAGGTGATCCAGAGATGAACTGTGGCTGATGATCTTAATGAAAGCTCGAAGATCATCCAGATGTGGATCAGTCAAAGGCCTCCACTAAAAGTACAAAATACTCAGACTATGAAGAGTTACTACTCAAGCATAAAGATTGCGGAACTGAAGAATTAAAGTCTACGAGCTCAGAACTGAAGACAAAATAGAATGCTAGGATTTAAAATGTAAATCATGGGGTGACCTCCCTTAAGGGAAGATTGTTAGGATTTAACACCGTGGAGGACGGACGGGTCTTTACCCACTGTATGCCTGATCCACAGTCCGAAGGAGGATGTGTAGTATGTAACTATAAATACCCTCTACCTCCCAAGGTAGAGGGTTGGACCTTTTACTCAATCTAACCTTTCTTTCTTTTGTTTACTTTCTCTCTCTAGAAAGGCTCCCATTTCCACTTTCTCTCTCTAGAACCTTAAACTATTTGAACCATATTGTGTTATGTGATGTGTTTATGAAAACCAATATGTTACAATACCAACGGCTCGTAGATAAAGCCTTCAACAAGCAGATAAGCATAAATCTCAAGGCATACGTTGATGACATGGTTATTAAGAGCAAAACATAGGAGGACCTACTTCTTGACGTTCAAGAGACCTTCGACTAGCTTCGGGCGATCAACATAAAGCTAAACCCTAAGAAATGCTCTTTTGGTGTCGAAAAAGGGCAATTCATAGGGCATTTAATTACAAAGCAAGGGATAAAAGCTAACCCTTCTAAGGTCAAGGCAATTACAAATCTCCAAGCTCCGAAATGTTTAAAAGATGTACAAAGCTTGAATGGGAAGCTAGCCGCGCTAAGTCGATTCTTGTCGAAAGGGGCTGACAGGTCCCTACCGTTCTTCAAAACACTTAAAGGTTGCGTTGACAAGAAGACCTTTCAATGGAGCCAGGTGGCAGAAGCTGCTTTCCAAAAGATGAGGGAGTTCATCGAAATCCTTCCAACACTTACAACCCCAATCAAAGGCGAAGTGTTGTTCATGTACTTAGCATCCTCAATGGAGAGCATTAGCACTGTCCTAATGGCAGAACGGGACAAGAGGCAAATCCTCATTTACTTTGTCAGCAGGGTCTTGCAGGGAGCAGAAGTTAACTACTCAACATTGGAGAAGCTAATACTAGCTCTAATCTACGTAGCAAGAAGGCTCCAACGATATTTCAAGGCCCACCCAATCATAGTCTTAACCGAAAAATCACTAAAGCAGATCTTGTTGAAGCCTGAAAAGTCTGGAAGGGTGGCCAAATGGGCTATCGAGCTTAGGGAGCATGAAATAGAGTTCAAAGGTCGAAACTCTTTTAAAGGGAAAATTCTCGCAGACTTCTTGGCAGAAACACCTTCCGAACCGAGCACAGAAAAGGAAGAGCCTAAGGCTAAACTCATCGAAGTGCATGATGATTGGAAGCTTTATACAGACGGAGCATCAAGCTCCGACGGTTCCGGAGCAGGTCTATTGCTGGTCAGTCCTGACGGGAAGGAGCATACATATGCCCTTCGATTTGAGTTCGAAACCACCAAAAATGAAGCGGAATACGAAGCCCTATTAGCAGGCCTTCGACTAGCTAAAGATATGGAGGTAAAAGCTCTTGCCATCTTCGTAGATTATCAGTTGGTGGAAAACCAAGTGACAGGATCCTATCAAGCAAGGCAGCCCGTCATCAAGCAATACTTGGACAGAACAAGGGAGATGCTGGATAGTTTCAATTCCTACACCATCCAACACGTTCGCAGGAATAAGAACAAGAAGGCAGATGCACTGAGCAAGCTGGCCTCTATGGCCTTCGCCCATCTCACCAAAGAAGTACTAGTTGAAATTCTGCCCGAAAGGTCCATTATTCGTAAAGAGGTCACGGACGTTGTTCATGAAGAAGGAGAGACATGGATGACTCCCATCAGGGAGTACTTGATAAGTGGTCTTCTCCCCGAGGATCCTAAGCTAGCAAGGAAGACACGGGTTAAGTCTCCACAATACCGGCTAATGGGAGAAAACCTATACAGAAGGTCATTTCTATCACCTTAGCTCAGATGTGTCGGACCTAACCAGGCTTGGAGCATCATCGCAGAAGTCCACGAAGGATCCTGCGACCTTCATGCAGGACCCCGTTCAGTTGTGTCAAAGATAATGAAGTTAGGCTACTACTGGCCTTCGATGCATAGGGAAGCTGCGTAAATCATTATAAAATGTGAAGCTTGTCAGATACATTCAAAGGTTCCCAAGCTGCTGAAGCAGGACATGACAAGTGTTACATCCGCATGGTCCTTCTCCCAATGGGTAATTGATATCGTAGGACCTATACATATGGCTCCTGGTGGGGTCAAATTCTTATTGGTGGCAATTGATTACTTCACAAAGTAGATTGAGGCTAAACCTTTAGCCTCCATTACGGGGAGACAGATCGAGAAGGTTGTGTTGGAGCACATTGTGTAAAGATTTGGAGTGCCCCACATTATCATATCCGACAATGGCAAGCAGTTTGCCGAAGGAGTCTTCTATGACTTCTGTAAAGGGCTTAATATAAAGCAGTCTTGGACGTCCGTCCACCATCCACAAGGTAATGGAAAAGTGGAGGTTACTAATACAGACATTGTCAAAGGGAATGAAAAAAGGCTGGGACGAACTTATCACTGGTGGGTGGATGAGCTTCGTCAAGTGATATGGGCTCATAGGACACACCCCAAGTCAAGCAATGGTGAAACCCCCTTCAGCCTAACATACGGAACATAAGCGGTCAGCCATTCGGAGCTAAGTGTGCACACGGAGCGTGTGGGCACATATGAAGCCTCTCAAAATGATGAAAAGATCAGGGAGAACCTTGATTTGTTAGAAGAAAGGAGAGAGATAGCTTCCATCCGAGAAGCCATGCACAAGCATAAGATCGAAGGATACTACAACAAAAGGGTCAGGCCTTCCACCTTCAAGCCTGGGGAATATGTGCTACGCCTCAATAGTGCAAGCAAAGCAGAGTACCAGGGGAAGCTAGGACCTATTTGGGAAGGACCCTACATTATAGCTGAGGCCTACGACAATGGAGCTTACAAGTTGGCTACTCTTCTCGGAGAACCCATCGACAGAACGTGGAATGGTACGAACCTCCGAAAGTTCTATGTTTAAGAAGTATTCTTACTTTTCATTCTTGTAATTAAAAGCTTCTCATGGGAAAGCAAGCATTATTGGTAGTTGTCTTAGTATTCATTTCAAGAATGATGTAATCCTCTCTACTAATTCAATGATGAATAATACATTTCCCACAAATCTCTTGCTTCGTTTCTTAAACACAAAGGTTTGTTCGGCCAAGTCGTTTATGAGTTTTAATGTCGAATTGGAAGGCATACGGTGTTACAAACACCTCATACCACTACTTAGGCCTACCAACAATTCACATTAACTCTCCTATCAGTTTATGGCTATTATGAAAATCAAAACCAGCCATAGTACCTAAAGGATTTAAGATCGAGTGGGTCGCGACCCTCTGTCAATGATCAAAGTTAGTCATTATATTCTTGGTGTTGTAATTTACACACAATGAGGTTGTTCAACCTTAGGTTGTAAAGTTTAAGCGTTGGAAAAATGGCGTAAGAGAAGTTCACAAGACAAAAATAATTAATTGTGTAGGAATATTTTCCCACACCATAGCATTCAAAAGAAGGGCCTATGCCCTTATACCTGCATGCGAGGCCGAAGCGTCGTTCAAATTGTATTTGGCCGAAGCCATGCATCACAAACATTGAATTGTTTTAAGTAACAGACCAACAGCATAAGAAACATTAAATTGTTTTAAAAGGGTACATGCTACCCTTGAAACCAAATTACTGCCAACAGGGAAGCCTTCATTCTTGCTTCTGAGGAGATGGAGTTGGGGATGGAAAAGCTGATTCAGGCTTGGTGGAGGCTTTCTTCTTTGTTGGGGTCGCTGGCTTTATCTTATGCGGCTTCTTCGAGAGGAGGTCTTCAAGAGATGCCATGGGGTCTTTGGTAGCTTCAGCCAAGAAGGGGTACTCTGCGGTGTCAAACGCATTTCCCGCATCTTCATATTCCACCTTCAATGTGGGACGGTAGCAGTCAACTGTGGAGAGGTCTATGGGCTTACCTATTTTAGCCACCTCCTCCAAAGCCAAGAACCGTCCATGGAAAATAGCTGCCTTGATCACTTTCACATCGCAGCTCCCACTTCATCACCATGATATAGTTCCATGGCTATGTAAGGCACCACTTTTGATACGACCTCAGCACGGTCCTTTTGGAGCATTTTATACCTCATCTGCAGGCCATCAATCTCCTCTCTCATTTTCACCTCTAGTTATCCAAGCCTAACCCTCTCACCTTCCAAGCTGGCACACTTAGCCTCTAACATAGTTTGGCCAGTGAGGCTCACCACCTTAGCCTCCTCCAACCTGAGTTTGCCACACTCTGTTGTCAACTCTTCTATCTTATCTCGGAGGTCTTGGATGAGTGGATTCTTTTCGATATCCTTCTCAATTTCATCACACTTTGCCTCCAGCTTGGCATACTCTTGGTCTCTGTGCTTCTCCCTCTCCATCATAACATCCATCTCTTGCCTTGCCTTTGTAACTGCACGAAGCAACTCCCTGGTCCGGCCATTCAAGTGGTTGTCCAACACAGCCTGCCTTGCAACACTTTTTTCGTGCAGATCGCAAACCCCTTCGATGGACATATTGCCCAGCAATCCTTTCCACTAAGGAGGGGTAACATGATCCACAATTCGGTGGCAGGCCAGGGCATTCAGAAGCTCCTTCGTGTCAGGAAGGCCTGCGACCAATAAAGTACATAACGGCAAAGTTAGTCATGAAAAATGGTATTTTATATAATTTAAGAGGCAAATGCTTACCATGCATCTCTTCAGCATCATCCGGCAATTCAAATGCAGATTTCACAGCTTTTTTGCCTTCAACAACCTTCTGTTGCACGGCCCTGGATCTGGATGCAGGGAGAGGAGTCTTTCTATTTGTAGCAGACTTGGTGGTTTTACCAGTTGTTCCCTTCATACTCTTTAACCTCTCAGCTATACTTGTGGAGCCTGTGATTCGAACTTCCTCCTCCGCAGGATCGTCCGAATCTGCCACGTTCTCAACCAATTGGGAGGGACGCTCCAGCAATGCTTGTGGGGGTGTTGAGGCAATAGGCTCTGGTCTGGGAGTGTCCATGTTGTTGTTATTAACAGAGGTAGAAGGTGAACCAACATCATAAGACTCTTTAGCTTTCTCCGTAGGCATAAAGCTCAAGTCTTCATCGAAGTCTTGATGCATGAAGTTCCTAAACGCCATTTCTGCAAAAAAGGAACACGAAAAGATAAATATCAGCGCTACATTGGTCCTACATAAATAAAAGTGGAAGTACATACTTTTTCCATGATAAATAATCATGGGCTTCTTGGGAGACCCCTCCCAGCTGTGTGCAATCCCAGCCATATACAAGATTGGCTCAGGGAAGGCTTGAACATCTGCAAGATACCTAGCCAAACACTGATAACATGGATTCCTTCGAACCTCATAAGGTAGGGGATCATTAAAACGTTTGGCATCAAACATAAACTCCTTATTTAGCAATGCTGGATAGTCAGGTGGTACAATGGTGCTCTGAACATAAAAGAAGCTACCCTTCCATTCCTTTATGTTTGTGTATGGCCTCGTAATAAGATTAGGCACATCTCCTTCAGGCCTTTTTGCCAAAGTCAACCAATTCCCACCAAGGTAAAGATTCAAAAATCCCCTCAATACCTTAAGAGTTGGTTCATAGCCATAAGCTTTACACATAACTATGAATGTGGTAAGTTTAGCTAAACCAAAGGGGTTAAATCGAGAGATATGCACTTCGTAATACTGCATTAACTCTAAGATAAGAGGGTGGATAGGAATCCTAAGATTTGAATGGCTAAAGGAGTGAGTATATAGCCCTACGAAGCCCTCGGGGGCATCAAATATACCTTGGTTTGATTTGGGCAACATAACCTTAAACTCCTTGGGGATTGGGTAATCAGCAAGATGATCATGTAGCTCTTTAGAGGTGAATGTGCATTTTTGTTGTTTAATTATAAATTTGGAATCCATGATTATTCTAAGCTATGAGAAAATAGGAGGCAGACATTACCTTTTGCTTCGGAGCCGGTGATTCTAAGAGGATTACTGCGTGTAAAAGGTAGACGAAGAGGGTAAAGTATCTTAGGTTTTCATCTACTTCCCCTTAAATACTCCTTTTCTACCCCTTTTTTTAACCGAACACGTGTCCTATGGATTAACCCTTATCCGGATTTCAAAAGGGTTTTAAATTTTAAATGGTCGTTTTGGTCAACCGGGTAACTTGGGATATGGAATCACTGTAGGGGGCAGTTAAAAGCTTTAGGTAGCATTAAATGTGCTAAAGCATCGTTATCTTATTTACGATATTCTTTGCAACGAACGGTTGATTTTATTCGCAGGATGAAGTCGAAAGCAATGCCTCCTCGTTCATATGCATCACTTTCGACTGGGGGCTTGATGATGTAACCTCCGAACAGCTCGATGGACCCCCCTTCGAGATGTTTCGAAGCCCTTCTAAACGAAGGTCCAAGTTAGGTCTCCTGAATGTTCGTGGGCGTCAAACCATTCGTACACATGAATGTTACCTACGGGGAATTCGCCATTCGAAGCCTTAATCCCTTTGGGGTATGGTTGACGAAGGAGCAACGGATAAGAGAGCTCCCTGACTTGGTCAAACCCACGATCTCCCTCTCTTTTCTGGCTTTCCCGCCAAGTTTGAGAACGTGGATCACTAAGCCCTAGCGGTTACCCACAAACATGGGACACCCCCATGTTCTCCGACATTTGCGCAGAGGTGCCCCCAACCCTATTTCTTCCACTATAAATAGGTTGGATGGGCAGAGGATTATGGTAAGCTCACCCAACACTCATCTCTTTACATACACACACTTACATAACCATAACTCATACTTACTCTCACGCCGGAGGTGGTTTGCACGGTCCAACCCCTGCGTAATCACTTAACGTAGTGTCTTCGTATTTCTTATTCTCAGGTGAAAGACAATCTTGGCTGGAACATACACCCCTCATACCTTCGATCACCATTGAATCCTGGTAGTGCAATTTATTGTACAATCAATGTTAATATGAGTGTTATGGTTAATCTATTACAGGCTTCTACGCGTACAAGATTCAGAAAAGGTGTATTGGCTTAAGCATATGGAACACCTTATGTGTAGATGTTACGCATAAGAGAAATCTTACGTGTAACACTTACACGTAAGGGTCTACAATGGACCACGTATCCTGTGAAGGATATGCGTAAACTTGGACTCCTACACCTAAGGGCTACTCTTACAAGTAAACCTTACGCGTAAGTCCTTAACCTAAGCCTTATGCTAAGAGTTCTATCCTACGAATAAGCCTTCTCTTATGCCTAAGGGTATCTCCTACACATAAGCTTAAGTCTACGCTTAAGGTTACCTGGTTTACGCATAAGCTTACTTGCTTACGCCTAAGCCAATTTGTAACTTAACTTTTGAAATGTTACGCGTACAAACTTGTAATAAGCTACTAAAAGTTAAAATGTTGTGTGATTAAGTAAACTTTGGACCTTAAAATTAAAAATTAACATACTCACGTAACTTATCACGTCCACTTTGGACTATTGGACTAAATGTGACTTTGGACTCGTAACATTCATGAACATAACAACTTCAATAATTGGACAATAAAATCAACTTTTGACTAACATAATGTATTTCGATATGTTGGTTCTTTTGTCTCAATACCTTTCAGATCACGAAATGGACGTCATCATGGAAAATATCAACGCAAAAAATGAACTTACAATGGAAGATATCTTCCCAACTGGTTACAGCAAATCAATTAGAAAGAACAATCTCAGGGTCGATTTTGAGAACTTCACCTGCTCAGAATCATCATGCCGATTTGTTGTGGATATCCTTAAAGTTCATCCCTATAGTAAAATGCTTACCAATTCAGCAACTGTTCCTGAAATCTACATACATCAATTCTGGGAAACAATGGAAAAGGTTGATGGACAAGATGCTGTTAAAGTGACACTCAACGACAAGGAAGTAACTGTCACGGTAGCAAATCTTCGTACGATTCTTCTTCTGCCTGCTATTCAACCTGCTGACTATGTACCAACTTCGAATGAAGAGGCAATAATTCAATTCATGGTCGACATCGGCTACGATGAAGCTGTCGGAGTCATCACTAAGCACTCCACTGTCGATCTGAAGAACATTCCTCAACCTTGGAGAACATTGTACATCATGATCGCTAAGTCTGTGTCTAGAAGAGACAACGGTCATGAGCATCCTAAACTCATGCATCTGCAAACTTTCAGGGGAATGGTCAAAAAACAGCACATTGACTATGCAAGCCTGATACGGGAAGATATGATGTCGCATCTGAAAAGCCTGGGTCAAAGGTTCCCTTTATCAGATATACGAAATTGTTGATTCAGAATATTCTCGGGAAAAATCGGGACATCCCCATAAGAATAAACGACCCCAGGAATCATTCCATATTGTATGAGCCTACATTGATCGTTGTCAAATTTAAGGACTCATCAACAAAGAGGCAAGGTGCAATGTTACTGGACTGCCTTCTCACTGACACAATCAAGAGTCTTCCGTCGTATCTACGATATCAAGAAGCAGTGAGTACAGGTAAAGTCGGGTTTATGGATGAGAAGACTTCTGCTGTGCCTACCAAGAAGACTAGAAGATCAGGCAGCACTGGTAGTACAGGAAGCACTGGGAGCACTCATAAGTATCCAAAGAGGCATCCAAGCTTCAAGAAAAGAATCCCATATCAGGTCGCTCATCCTAATCCTAAACCAGAACCGACTCCAGAGGATGACAACTCTGAAGCTACTAAGTCTGAAGAGATGGTATACTATTCTGAAACAGTTACAGATGATACAACCTCACCGAGGTCAGATGACAAACCACCAAGTCCTAAATCAAACAAAGGGAAGACACCAGTGGCTGAAGAAGAAGAAGAAAGTTCTTATGAAGAAATTGATCCAAAGGATGAACAACAATTCCACAAAACTCTTAAGCAGCTGAGGTTAGAGCATCCTGCAAAGGAATTCAACCTTCAGCAAAGCAGAGGCCCTGGAGGTTCCAGTGGTGGAGCTCTCATCACACCAGTTCTTGATGCGGTTAATCAACCCGATAAGGGAACTGGTGCCACCACTAAGGAATCTACAGAGCAGCAGCAAGAGTATGAGGTTCCATTCGACTTTGAGGAAGAAGAACAGGAAAAGACAGAGAAGATCACATATGAAGATGTGGAGAAAGAGGCTAAGGAAAAGGCTTAGGAAGAGGCACGAGCTCAAGAGGAAGCTGATAACTATCTTCAAGGTAACCCTGAACACAATCCGGAACAATCTTCAGAGCCACCTCAAGACCCATCCACAACTGAATCATCATCTCACTCCTCACCACCACCATCTAAAGAAACAACCACCAGATCATCATCTAGGTCAATCAAGAAACCCACTAATACATGGGCATCTCGTGCCAAGACCAAGATCCAAAAGGCTGTCAAGCAAGCAAGAAGACGTAATGCAATTGACAAAAAGTTGAATCAGCTTGCTGACAGGGTCAACTTACTTGGTAATGAGATGAACAATTTGATGGAAGAAAGAGAACATATCAAGTTATTCCTCAATAGAGACATAAAAGGAGAAATGGACGATCAGATTCAGGATTATACTCATCAGTTCCTTCTCAAAACTGTCCCTGAAGTAACGAAAGAAATGTTTGCAAAATAACTTTACCCATATCTGAAGACAATGGTCAGGAAAACAAGTAAAACAACACCTGTGGTTATGCAAACCCGACCAGTTCAGCCTCCTAATGTCACTGAATCTGACTTGATTTCACAGCTGATAATACAGATGTCTCATCGATCTCCAAATTTCACATCTGACGAATCAAAACTCTTTGAGGCATTGCTTGCATATCAACTGAAGACAACTTGCAAGGAAGCAGCTGGTCAGGAAAATCGATCAAGAGACGATGATGATACGGACAAGGATCCAAAGGCTAAACGTCAGAAGAAAACAGGCGAGTCCTCATCTATGCCTCCACCACCACCAAAGACCACCTCCACTACACAAGCATCTCAGAAGACTTCTACATCTGATAAACCTCGGGAGTCTGAGTCATCACCACCATTGGAGAAAACTGGTGATCACTTTGAATACACTGGTGGTGATGACGAAGAAATTCCCGAGCCCCAACAACAGCCCTCATCTACAACATCAACTAAGCAACAATAAGGACCATCATCCAAACCAAAGAAGACGAGATCCAGCTCTGTCGTCTCCTGGTTATATGAAGATGACACCGATGAATATGAATGGTTCAGCAAGCTTGTTGATGCTACACCTCGATTACTGGAAGGCAAAGAACCGGTAGATGGTCGTACTATGGAGCATGTTAAAATTATCCAGGATAAGTTCAAGATTAAGAAGATGATGAAAGGGGAGCTACGCTGGATCAAGAATGATGCTTTTCAACTGCTAAAAGACAACTCCGACAGTGCCATTGAAGTCGAATACCATCTCGACAACATCGCACGAGCTATGTTTAACAACATTGATTGGCTCAACCCCGAATCAAACATTGACATCACAAGACAGGATAAGACTCCATATTACACAGACTGGACCAAACCACTACCAACCATTGGTAAACTAGCACAACCCAAGATTCCCTACCAATACTTCTTCAACAATGACCTAGAATTTCTGCAACACGGTAGCGACATCTGCAAAAAGTACGCTACATCACTCACCTTCAACATCCCAGCAACTGTCTTCTCCAATAATGCTGCCATCAAAGAAGAAACCGCCAGAATGTTCATTGACAACGTGGTGGATTATGATCTTGATGCTCAGTATGGCATTCACCATTGGCTAAAAAAGAGAAGACTATACTACAGAAGCTGCCAAGTTCAAAAGTCAAACAAAGAGGTGTTTAGTGATCAAAGGATCGTTGCTATAATGAATGTCTCTCTGGCTACAAAGTGGGATTACTCATTCCTGAAGGAGATCAAAGTCAAACGCCAGGACGAGCAAGAATATCACTCAACGACATCGAAGACATGTACCTTGCTAAGGTACAAGGTCGGATGAGACAATTCTCCCCCAACATTCAGCTCCAGTACATCACGTCATTGTTCATATTCATTCGAAGCAGAGTGACTCAGGAACGTGTTGAAGATCTTCAACTTGCTGTGGAATCTTACCATAACAAGTCAACCTCACGAGACCGTTGCTACACTTTCTCGACATCAACCAACTATCTCAGTACACCATTTTGAAGAAACCAAAGTTTGGAGTTGTTTACCTTAGTGAACTTCACCACAACTGCTTCATGGCGTACAACAATGTTCATAAAGTTTACGATCACACGTTGAAGTTGGTTCGTGATCGGCTAGCGTATCGGTTGAAGGACATACAGCAAGGAATTGGGTTAAAGAAGCGGTGGAATTATAAGGAAAGGAGGGATGCTAAGAAGATAATCACAAATATAGATGAAAATTATTTCATCGGGATCAGATGCGAAGGCTAGAGAGCTTTGTGGGTAGAAGAGAGAGTTTCCCGCTTATGGGTTATCAACGTCAAGAGAGAACACCTGGTCTTATTGAAGGATTGTCTGGTACTCTTTAAACTATTTCTTTATCGACATTTGGATTATATGATTTGTGTATTGTTAATGGCTTGTGCACACATAACAGTGTACAACCCGTACTTGTAATAAAAAGACCCTGTGGTACGCATCAGTGCCACAATCCTTATAAAAGGAGCGAAAGCTTCTTACTTTTGAGTAGAACTAATCAAAACTTAAATCATTTTTTAAAGTTTTACTTAAAAGAACAAGTACTTCCCCTTATGTTTTCAAAACCTCAAAAGTTAATATTACTTGTTGAGGGGGAGTACTTGCGAAAACTGTTCACAAAACGTTCTTCGTGGAAATCTTCCCACAAAACTCGAAATGGTCATATTCGATATCAAAAATTTCATCAAAAATAACACATATATGCCATTTTTTAGGGGGGAAAAATTTGTGTGATACAAATATGTTGTAAATATGATGGAATCTTCGTGTGCTAAGAATTAATCCATGAATTGACGAAATCTGAATAGTCATACATCGAAAATATTTGTCTTCCAAGACTTATCCGAGTAGATTGTACCTCGTCGAGAAACTCTTGATAGACATGAACTTTGACGGGTTTGACAACCTTTTCAAGGTAGTTATTAGAGCTAGTTGTCACATAAAAGCTGACAATGCAACTCTTTAACTATACAATGTAACCATGTATCGCGGGGAATTGTCTATCTTGAGTCGATCAATTCAAAAAGTACGAGCTCTTCCCTCACCGTGCAGATTCTGTCAAAATACTTAAGCACGTGTGGAGGGGGAGTATTTCTGAAAATGCAAAACTCTCGAAGTGTTACAAACATGTTTTAATTCATAAACAATTTGAGAGATTTTCGAGAAAATGGTTTTATGGCAACATAGGATAGTCAAGGAGTTATAAGGTGATTAAGTTTAGGAATAAACGTCCTATGATCCGCCAGAGCCGGAGGGATCTACCCAAGGACACTACCAATAGTTAGTATTTAGAAGTCCTTAGGTATGATAATAAAAAGGAGAAAATGAGAATCGGAGAAAGAAGGAGTTGAAGAATTAAAACGAAAAGTAAAGAAAAGGGTGAAAAGAAATAGCCCTCCAAATTATTCAACTTAGGGCAGACACCGGGTTTAATACATATGCTACTGGTTGTCACTAGATGACACCGGTATTGAAGATTAAAGTCGTCATGGACCCAGTGACACATGCACTAAACCTTCTTAGCCACTCAAGTTTCTCTCAACAGAAGCTTGTTTCATCCTCACAGGGAACCCTACGTAAACTATCAGCTTTCTCTTAGAGATTGCTGGTATTGAAGAAGGAGACCCTCTCCCTAGTCTTCGCTCAGGAAAACCAAAGCGCACTATTGAGTCTAGAGCCACGAGATTCATCAAAAGATCTCTTAGGAACACTTGACATTTCATCACTTTTCTTTCAAAATTAAGGACGCAAGTGATACATTATCGAGTCCTTCACAGATCTTAGCAATCTGTCGAGAACATTTATGTGGGGTTCACAATTGTGATCCTCAGTGATTGGATGGAAACTCCTGCCAGGGTCAACATCAAATAGCCCTGACAGCAGGTCACTTCGGTAACCCCTTGCGGGTTACGTTTTGTGTTGTCTCAAACGGTCTACAGTCGTGGGGTGATGCTTCGGTGTACCTCAGTGTTGGAATCACTCCTAAACTATCTTTCAAGTGTTTGTAGTTTACATGTAATAGGTTGCTTAATTAGGCTTTTATGTTAGTATCAATGGCAAGGCTTATGTAGAAAGCCCATAAGCTTTGGCCCATATCCAATAAGGAAAGGAAGGGAATTTGTGTGTTTCCCTAGTTCCTTTCCCTATAAATAGTATTGTAAACCTTCCTTAGAAGGTTGGTTGTTCACTCTTAATACATTCCTACGCATAACCTTTGTTACTCTCTATATCGTGTGTGTTTGTGAGTGTTCATCCGATCACTTCTTATCTACTTCTTACATATTGATCTTGTGTTACAATATGGTGACCTAACAGTGGTATCATTCGCCATCTAGTTGGGTGAAACACTTTTGTTTTGAAGTTTTTTATCTATACGCGTGGGTTTTGTGTACTAAACTTTCATACGCATAAAAGCCAAAATTTTTACACTTAAAAACTCAAGATTCTTGTGGTTTTAGGTTTATTTGGTGTTAAAGTTTCAGTTTTTTGCATCAAGTTTGAAACTTTACGTGTGTAGAATTGTTTTTGGGCTTATTTTTGTACGTGTGGTACTGTCTACGCATAAGGGTGAAAGTGGATTTGGATCATCAAGTTTCAAACTTTCTTGTTATTTTGGTGATATTGAAGCTATTTCATCATTAAAATCAGGTTACAAAACACTTTTGTGCATAAAATCAATTTTGGTGCATTTTTGGTACTTTCTACTCGTAACAAAACCCTAATCTTACTCGTAAGCACAAAGTCTACGCTTAAGCTGCAGTTACGCGTAAGGATTTCTTCATTTGATCTTCATAGCTGTTGGTTTACTCAGTGATTTCTTGCTTGGATAAGCCTGAAAACTCTTCGACTTTGAATATCTTTTACACTGGTATAAGTGTAAAGGATTTTTTGGGCAAAACCCTAGTTTTACGCCTAAGCTAAAATCTTACGCGTAGAATTCTCTTTGCCTAAGAATTTCTTACGCCTAAGCTTGTCGTACGCATAAGAAAATATTATGCATAAGGATTCTACTACTAAGCCTTCGGTTTACGCCTAAGCTAAGTTTTCCTCAAGTCTACGCGTAAGCTATTCCTACGCGTAAGCTCTCTTGTTACACATAAGTTGGTTTTTACGCATAAGGTACTCTTTACGCCTAAGCTGGTTTCTACGCATAAGGTTACTTCATCAATATTGTTTCATTCGACTACAAAGATCCATCATCAACACAAGTTTCAAGATGTCTCAACCACCATACTCTAGCTACTTTCCTCATGAATATCCTCAACAACAACAACAACAACTCTATCAACAATATCCTCCACCATCTCCACAACAATTTCAACAACAATTTCAACACTTTCCTCAAGGAGCAAACGCTCTTCCACCACAAATGGTTTCACCTAACCCTCGTCAACAAGTACAACATTACATATACTTTCAAAATCAGTATCCAACCAAGTATGCAATGAATGTTACAACTCCGATGGAACCCTCTTGGTTTGCAAAGATGTGTAAAGCTTTAAGTAGCCAACAATCCATTCATGAAGCTGGATCCCTTGACAGAACTCTAATGCTCACTCCTGGTAACTACGATCAATGGGTGATAAGGTTCTTTAGGTTTTGTGATCTCAAGAAGCCACATGGTAAGTTTTTGAAGAAGGTCATTCTTGAAGGTCCTTTTTCAGTTACCTACTATCACTGTACCCGGAGATCTGACTGCCAATCCACCAAGAGATGATATCACCAACATTTTCGGTATTGATCAACTTACTACTGATTAACTTCTTTTCTTAGAAGCTGATGAACTTGCAATGCAATATATCCTTTTGGGATTACCCAATCCGATACTTCGTAGTGTTGATGCTCAGAAGACTGCTAAAGCAATGTGGGAGCACATTCATCTTCTAACGGAAGGCACTGAACTCAATCAAGAAGACATGGAATCAAAAATCTACTTAGCATATGAACACTTCATGATTGAACCAGGGGAGACATTCGAGTCATATCATCATCGGTTCTCAGACATCATCAATGAGTTGGATAAACATAAAATCATTATGCGAAGGATTGCAGTCAACACAAAGTTCCTGAGCAGTCTTGGTCCTGATTGGGAAAAGTATGTTATCCTTATCCGTCAAGCGAAGAATCTTCATCAACCTACATACGGATTGTTGTAAGACTATTTGAAACATCACCAAAAGGAAGTTGACAAAGAAAGAGTCATCCGTGGGGCCCCTATTTCACCTTCACTCCTGGATAATCAAACTCTTGCTTTATGGGCTCAAGCATGTTATCCTCAATTCCCGACCTTGCAAACTGTCTTCACAAATCCTACACAACCAACTGCTCAGATTACACCATATGATCCATCATAGCAACAAGAAAGTCAGTTGGTTCCATATAACAACAACAATGATCAAGCACTCTACAGTGAATCTACTGAGGATGCAGAAGCTTTCGATGCATTGCAACAAGGGTTTGTCATGATTGCTCGAGCTTTCGGTCGGTATTCTAACAAATCCAACAATCGCATTCGCACCTCCTCTAATACAAGGAATCAAGCTGTTGTTAACAATGGAAGGGTTGAGGTTCAGAATCGTGGAAATGGTCGTCGGATGAATAGTGGTCAAGGGTTTAATGTTAATGGAAGGAATAACATGGGTGCTCTACAGCAACGGGTTCAAGTGGTTGATCAGGGAAATGCTCAGACTGGGGTTAATGGTCTCCGATGTTATAACTGCAATGAGAAGGGTCATCTGGCTAATGCATGCCCAAAACCAAGGACAAGAGGCAGCGCTTATCACAAAGAGGCTTCACTCTTGGCTCTCAAGGATGAAGCTAGTGGAACTCTTACCAACAAGGAATAGAGCTTCATGGCTAATGCAGATTTAGATGATGACATGGAGGACTTGCAGGCTAATGCAGCTGTGATGTTAATGGCAAAAATGCAAGAGCTCCACATGAGCGACACAGGCCCAGTGTATGACACTGATGGCTTGTCTCAGGTACCGGATCAATACATTCTCATTAATGATCTGATATCTCCGCCAACATTTGCATCCGACAAGGCTCAGAGTGTTCAACATGAAGCCTCTACATCTCATTCCAATGATAATCAAATGGATCCCGTAGTCATATTTGACGATCAAGATGACCTTATGGTTAATATTGATAAACAAGTTGACTCCGTGGTTATATTTGAGGATCTAAATAATGATCATGTTGAGACTCAAGTTGAACAAGATGAACCTTCGTCTAATCCAGATCTTGAGCTCATGACCAACTTAATTAAGACCACCCAATCTCAAATGGAAAAGTGCACTGACATCAATAAGAAATTGCACTGTTGACTAAGAACAATGAATGCTATAAGTTTCAACTCAATATTTTTCAAACTAAAGAGAAACGTGAAAAATGTTTTGAAGTCGCATTTGCCAAATCTTACCAAAATGAAAAATCTTTGGAAAAACATATATGTGATCTAGTTGCATCCAAGAATGCTTTGTTGTCTCAAATAGAACAATTGAAATATGATCATAAACAACAACTTAACGCTCTCACTTTGGAAACTCAAAAAGCCAAGTCTGAGTTGTTATTAACTTGTGAAAAACAGTATTGTGAGTACAAAAAGAATTCGAGGAACCAAATAGATGACTAGCTTGAGGAAATTGTCGACTTACAAAACAAAATCAAAGAGTTTCGAAATGTTGTTTACAAACATGGTGAGTCAATCACAATAATTCAAATGTTTACTTTTAAACCAAATCCAAATGGATATGGTCCAAATCTTGCTGATTACAAACCACGTTTTTCACATAGAGCATTCAAACCAAATCCTCAAGTTTACAGTGCAGAACATAGAATTGATAATTCAGTTATGAGTGTTGTTGAATATAATCGTATGGAGGAACTTGATGCAGAAGACGAAAGTCGGTTAAAATTGGAAAATGTTTTTTATAACAAACCTTTTATCTACTCAAAAGCCATAACTTTCGTCACACAACATGATAATTCAAACACACCTTAGGTTATCACACCAACTTCTGAGTCCTTTTCCAATGATGGTCACCTATCCAATGTTGCACAAATTAATGGTCCTTTACCTTCATTTAGTGAAATAAAGCCATTAGCTGAACAATGTCAAATTCTCAAATATTTTGCACTTTTATGTCTGACATAAAACTTTTGGAACATGCAATTGAAGTTAATTCTGAAATCAAAGCTGAACATTTTCAATCGCCATTTGCGAGACAAAAAAGGGATATTTTTCAGAAAGGGCTTTTACCACATGTCCGAAATCTTAAAATGTGTGCAATATATTGGGAACGGGATCTTCAAAAGGAGATAGGTCTTATGAAATTTTTTTTGAGGAAACTAAAACAACGATTTCAAATACTAAACGTAAAAAGATAATGTTTCCAAATCATGTTGATCGACTCTTGGAAGATGTTATTTGTGCTGATACCATAAATGTTGTGTTACTTCATTTTGTTGCATATGCATTCGATTATATTGCTGTTGATTCTGTTGAAAATGTTGAGAATATCGATAATGTGCAGCAAATCAAATCTTTGAAAACTGAAAATGAGCGTTTGATCAACGAACTTCCAAATGCAAAACGTCGTCTTCAATGGTTTCAAAAGGATTGTCAAAATCGGGAACTTGATTTGCAAAACAAAATCAACCAGTTGCGTTCAAAATCTGTTGATCCAAAAATAGAACATCTGGATGATGAAAACATGTCTTTAAAATGTCAAATTTCAAAATATGAACAAGAACTTGCCAAAGTCAAAACAGAATATGGTGTCATATTTGATTTGCTCAAACAGACTCGTGATAAAGCATTACAAGAACTTGATAATCATCTTGCACACACTAAAGATGTTTTACATGTTAATGCAAACATTCGCTCTGAAAATCAAGATTTGTTGCACACTATTTTTTAGTTGAAAGCAAAGCTAAGAAAGTATGAAAAAGATAAGTCTAGTAACACTAATGGACTTCCACCTGCAATGTTTAAAATTGACACTAGAACACCTAATGACAAACTACAAGATACTAATGTGCTTCCTTCCACTGAAACAGGAATAGTTACCTCTTTTCCCAATGCTGGCACTTCACAGCTTAAGAGCACATCAAGGAAGAATAGGAAGTTGCGACGTAAGAATAGAACAATAAAGACCTCTGAAGTAGAAGAACACCTTAGGACTTTGAATAAGACTCAAGTTGCACCCACTTTAGACATTGCGTTAGACAAATGTACTAGAAAAAGTGATGTAACGAATGCTGAACCTTTAAGTACTTTGAATGTTATGTTTGAAGCATCTTGTGTTGGTTGTCGTAAAAGTATGTTTTCTGGTTGTCATGACAAATGTGTTGCTAATGCTATTTTATCTCGTAAGCGGAACAATAGAAAATGGAATACCTCTAGGCTCACTACTCCTTCTAAGTCTGTGCTAGGTAAACCGCCTTCTAGTTCTCATGCTTTAATAATTGATGTACCCATAGTACCCACTTCACCTCCTAGGAAGAACTTATCACCTAGTGCATTCACTAAGACAAAAGCTAAGACTAGTTGGAGATGGCAAAAATGGTTACATAATACACTTGGCTTTAAATGGATTCCTAAAATCATTAACATGTGTTTTTCAACTGTAACTGTAACGGAACCCCCTAACTCTTCGGGTTCCACCTCTACTTCTATTCCACCTGTTTCGTCTATGTGTAATGCAGGTGATACAGATCATTCTCTAGATTGTTGATAGCGGATGTTCCCGGCACATGACAGGCAATCTCAAACTATTATCAAACTTTGTCTCAAAGTTCATTAGCACTGTCAAGTTCGGGAATGATCACTTCGCAGCTATCATGGGCTACGGAGATTACATAAATGGGTATATCGAAATTAGCAGAGTTTATTTTGTGGAAGGTCTCGGTCACAATCTCTTTTCTGTAGGTCAATTTTGTGATGGAGATTTTGAAGTTACTTTTCGGGAGAAAACATGTGTCATTCGTGATCTACAAGGAAACGATCTTATGTCTGGAACTCGCACATCAAGTCTTTACACAATCTCCATGCAAGACATGATTGCTTCATCTCCCATCTGTCTAATGTCTAAAGCAACGTCTACAAAATCTTAGCTATGGCACCGTCGTCTTTCACACTTAAACTTTCAAACCATAACCAATCTTGCATGTTACAAACTTGTTGAAGGTCTTCCAAGATTTCGGTATTCTAAAGATCATCTATGATCAGCTTGTGAACAAGGGAAAAGCACTCGTGCTCACTTTCCTTCAAAGGTGGAACACAGCTCACAGCATGTGCTTCATCTTCTTCACATGGATTTGTGTGGCCCGATGCGTGTGCAGACGATAAATGGCAAACGCTACATTCTAGTAATTGTTGATGACTACTCAAGATGGACTTGGCTTTATTTTCTTCGAAATAAAGATCAAGCTCCACTAATGATCATCACCTTTTTCACGAAAATTCAAGTTCAGCTCCGGAACACAGTCAGACAAATCAGAACAGACAAAGGAACTGAATTTCTAAATCAGACTCTCCGAGAATACTATGAGAAAGTTGGAATTGAGCATCAAACATCAATTGCACGAACACTAGAACAAAATGGAGTTGTTGAAAGAAGAAACCGTACGTTAGTGGAAGCTGCAAGAACGATGTTGATAAATGAAAAACTACCAGATTACTTGTGGGCTAAAGCCATGTCAACTGCAAGCTACACTTAGAACCGTTCTATGATCACTAAACGCCACAAGAAAACACCTTATGAGCTTATCCATAACCATAAACCGAATCTCAAACACTTTCATGTATTTGGTGCTCTCTGTTACCCGAATAATGATCGTGATGACTTTGGAAAGCTCAATGCTAAAGCTGATATTGGAGTCTTTGTTGGATACTGTGAAAATTCTAAAGGATACCGGATATGGAATTGTCGTACAAGGCAGATTATGGAAACGATTCATGCAAATTTCGATGAACTTACTGAAATGGCTTCCGAGCAAAACAGCTTGGAACCCGGACATAACCATCTAAACTTCCCCCAAACCCCATCATCAGCTGAACCAAGCATTCATCTTACACGTCATCAAATGGAACAACTATTTGCTCCTCTGTTTAGTGATGATATTGATCTACGTGCTTCAGATGTATCAAATTTTTCCGCCGCTCAACCTGATAATACTCCAATACCTAATACACCTGCAACAACAAGAACTGTTGATGAAGCACCTCAAATTGATTCAACAACAACAGCCGAACAAACCGCATCTAATGACGTTGCACCAGCTGATGATCCTCTTAATCATGATGTACCTACACCTGCAGATTATAATCCAAATGCGTTCTTTAACCCTTTCGCAAATGCAACTGCTTCCTCAGATGTTGCGGAATCATCTACAAGCCATTTTTATCCTCCCAATCTGCATAATGTATTTCAACATCAACCCTCCATACATCGTTGGACTAAAGACCATCCTCTTGTGAACATTATTGGAAACCCGAATCAACTAGTCGTAACTAGACAACGCCTTCAGACTGACGGAGAACATTGCATTTATGCTTTAACAGTGTGTTAATCTGAACCCAAAAACATTAAAGAAGCAATGACTTACGACAACTGGATTGAATCCACGCAAGAATAATTAAATCAGTTTAAACATCTTGAAGTATGAGAATTCGTTCAAAGACCAACAGGGGTCTATGTCATTGGTCTGAAATGGATTTGGAAAAACAAGTTAGATGCTGAGGGTACGATTATCAAAAATAAGTCACGTTTGGTGGCTAAGGGTTATAGACAAGAAGAAGGGATTGACTTCGAGGAATCATTTGCATCGGTTGCTAGACTTGAGGTTGTATGGATTTTTCTGGCATTCGCGGCTGACATGAACATCACGGTCTATCAGATGGATGTCAAAACCGCCTTTCTGAATGGTCAACTGAAGGAAACGGTCTATGTTAGTCAACCAGAAGGATTTGTTGATCCAGAGTTCCCAAATCACGTCTTCAAACTGAAAAAGGCTCTATACGGTCTCAAACAAGCTCCTCAGGCGTGGTATGATAAGTTATCATCCTTTCTCATTTCCAATAATTTCACTAAAGGATCGGTCGACCTAACACTTTTCATTCAATATCACGGGGCTCACATTTTAATCGTTTAAATCTATGTGGATGACATCATTTTTGGGTCAACACATAAAAAGTACCCAAACAAATTTTCAAAACTTATGAAAAAACATTTTGAGATGTCCATGATGGGTGAACTTATATTCTTTTTAGGATTGCAAGTTCATCAATCACCCCGTGGTATTTTCCTTAGTCAGTCCAAATATGCTCTTGAAATTTTAAACAAACATGGAATGCAAAGTTATGATACCTATGCCACACCAATGGCACATACCAAGAAACTAGACGCTGATTTGCATGGGAAATTGGCTGACCCTACCAAATACCGAAGTATTATTGGGTTCCGCATGTATCTAACAACCAGTAGACCTGATATTGTATTTGCTGTATATCTTTGCTCCCGTTATTAGTCGAGACAAACTGAAACTCACCTCTCTGAGGCTAAAAGAATCCTCCGATACATCAAGGGAACCATTAATTTGGGGATCTGGTATCCGAAGGATTCTGGTTTTAAACTAATAGCTTTTTCAGACGCTGATATCGCAGGTTGCTTAGATTCTCGGAAAAGTACTTCAGGTGCTCTACAATTTCTTGGTGATAAACTAGTGTCAAGGTAATCGAAGAAACAGGATTGTACATCGCTGTCCTCAACCGAAGCAGAATATGTAGCCATGTCAGCGTGTTGTGCTCAAGTCATTCGGATGAGAACACAACTCAAAGACTATGGTTACATATTTGACAGAATCCCGATGTACTGCGACTATTGAAGTGCTATTGCGATCTCGTGCAACTCCGTTCAACATTCGAAGTCCAAGCACATCGATCTTCGATATCATTTCATAAAGGAGCATGTGGAAAAGGGTACTGTTGAATTATATTTTGTGGGTACTGAACACCAACTGGCGGATCTTCTCACCAAAGCCTTAGCTGCTGCTAGGTTTACTGATTTGATCCACCGGATTGGCATGCGGTGTTTGACTCCAGATGAACTGGACGAACTTTTGACACATTCTTAAAACCAGTCAAACACCAAAACCTCTTATGTAAATATTTTATCAAAATCAATATATATATATATATATATATATATATATATATATATATATATATATATATATAAAATTTTAAAATTCAAAAATATTCTTCTATCTAAAATTTCTTTCAACATCACAAATACAAATCTTCGGTCAAGTCTTTGCTGTTTCAAACAATTCATTATTTTATCGATCAAGTGTTGAGGGAGAGAAAGTAAATATTTTTTTGTTTCCTAAAACCTTGTACTTGCATGTTACCCATTATTGGCTGTATCTTTGATAATGGTGGATACGTTTCTTGTTTCTTGACACTCCTCGGACCCAAATTTGTAAAAATTCTCTATTTCCAAAGTGGAGGGGGAGTGTCGTCAAGTTTCTTTCCAAACTTTCACTTCTTGCTTAACCAAAATGGAAGTTATGGGCTGTGATTGAAAATGGTTGAGGTGGAGGGGCTATACTTGTCAAATGTCTAAACTTAAATTTTCAAAACCCTTCCACCTAATACACTTCACATTTAATTCAAGCATTAAAAGTTTTAACCTACCATATCGCACGCCTATAATTCATTTCAAAAATCCGTGCTTTAATCTTCCAATCTGTAAGTGTTAATCGTTTCCCTATGTGATTTCTAACATTGGTTTTTAATCTCATACAATTTTAACGGTTAGATTTTCCAAAAAAAGGAATTTTTGTTCTTGCGCTTACGCGTAGAATGAAGTTCTTGGTTAATGATGTTTTTGATGAAATGGTTAGGATAAAAGTGTTATAAACCAGTCTCATTATCATTCCCATCAAGAAATTTCACCCAGAAAAGGTTTTTAAATCATTTTTCAAATCTTAGGGTTTATGCGTGAAATTGGGTATTCTCCATTGTGAGTGTTTTAGGACAATTTGTTGTTTGATAAACGTTTTATACATGCTATTAACCAATGGCACCTTTAAATCTAACCCAGAAACAACAAAGTGATGAAATTTAATTTTAGGGTTTAAGTATTCGAACATTTGGGTACTTTTGATTCTAGGGGTGTTTGATGTTAAAACTGATTGAAAGCAACTCGTAAGGTCCCTAATACATCCCAGAAATCATTTGGTTATGTTTGCATGGTTAGATTGTTTAGGCGTAGATTTTAAATCCTTAGGGTTTTAACCTTTACGCATAAACTATGTCTACGCGTATCTGATTATAACTTGTGATACCATGAGTTAGTGAAAGAAGTTGAATAAAAGTGTTAATGAAATGTTATGATGGATTTATTTTCAGGTTCTACGCGTACATATTCAGAATCAAGGTTAAAATTGGATTATACGCTTAAGGAATACCTTACGCGTAGATGTTTACACGTAAGAGAAATCTTACGCGTAAGGGTCTACATTGGGACTACGCGTATCCTGTGAAGGATATGCGTAAACTTGGATTCTTACGAATAAGGCTTACTCTTACGAGTAAACCTTACGCATAAGCTCCCAACCTATGCTTACGCGTAAGCTTTATGCCAAGAGTCTATTCCTACGCGTAAGCTTTCTTACGCGTAAGATGGACTCCTACGCATAAGCTTAGGTCTATGCGTATTCTTACACAATGTTTACGCATAAGCTTGCAGTCTTACGCTTATACCAAAACTTTAACTTTACCAATGAAATGTTACGCGTACTAACTTGTAAATAAGTGACTCATAACGTCACAAGACCAAAATGTCACTAATAAGCTATAATGGTTAAAATGTTGTGTGAATGAGTGAAAATTTAGACCTTAAAATTCAAAATTAATATACTCACGAAACTTATTACGACTACTTTGGACTATTGGACAACAAGTGACATTGGACTCGTAACATTCATTAACATAACATATTCAATAAATTGGACAATAAAATCAACTTTTGACTAACATAATGTCTTTCGATATGTTGGTACTTTTGTCTCAATATCTTTCAGATCACGATATGGACATCACCATGGAAAATGTTAATGCACCAAATGAGCTCTCAATGGAAGACATCTTCCCTACTGGTTATAGTATGAAGCTTGGAAAGAACAACCTCAGAGTCGATTTTGAGAACTTCACCTGCTCGAGTCTTCTTGCCAATTGCATGGATATTCTTAAGTCTCATCCCTACAACAACATGCTCACCAACACAGAACTGTACATTGCGAGAGATTTATATTCATCGGTCGCACACAATAAAGAAAGTTGATGTTCAAGACGCTATCACAGTGACTCTCAACGATAAACAAGTCACTATCATCATGTTTGATTTACGAGCAATTATTCTACTTCCGCTATCCAACAGTATGTGCCAATTCCAACTAAAGAGGCTACACTACAATTTATGGTCGATATTGGCTATGATGAAGCTGCGGGAATCATTACTAAGCATTCTTCAACGATTTAAAGAATATTCCTCAGCCGTGGAGAACTTTATACATCATGATCGCCAAATCTGTTTTCGGAAGAGACAACGGTCATGAACATCCAAAACTAATGCACCTACGAATCTTCTGGGGCATGGTCAACAAAATGCACATCGATTATGCAAGTCTGATCTTGAAAGACATGATGTCTCACCTCAAGAAGCCGGGCACAAGGGTTCCTTTCATCAGATACACGAAGTTGTTGATCCAGAAGATTCTTTGGAATCATCGGGACATTCCATTAAGACTTGATGACCCCAATCATCATTCTGCGTTGTTTGAGGCTACGTTAAATGTTGTCAGATTTAAAGACTCACCAACAAAGAAACAAGGTGTAGTTCTGACTGACTGCCTTAATGATATTAAAAGTCTTCCATCGTATTCACGATACCAAGAAGCAGTGACCTTAGGCAAAGTCGGATCTATGGATGAAAAGTCTTCAGCCACTGTGACAACCCGTAATTTCAGGTCATTTTACAAAACTTTAAAAGTTTCACTATTTCATCATTTATCGTAAACTACGTTTACGAGTATCAAAATTCGCGTAACCTTAATGGTTTAGCTGCGAATTCATGAACATTTCATCAAGGACATTTCGTATAGACTAGGTTTAGTCTACATATCATTAGCATCGTTATCATCATTTCAGTTAATGCTTGGATTTGCATTTTACGTTAAACGTTTATTTTCCTATTAAATAAACGTTATCGCGTAAGCATTATTTTGAAACATTGATCCGACACTTCCAAAAATAATCTTAATATATTTTTATACTCCTTTTAAGACTATAAAAATTATATTATTGGTTTACCCGATATTTTCAATTTATTTTGTATATAAATTGTTATGTATAAATATTTACGACGGTTTTCGTATATGCAACTTGATAATTATTTATTCACTCAATACTTGTGAGAAATGTATTTTTATAATTTTTACGACTTCGATATATTTTATTTTGTTCCGTTAAAATCAATTTCTAGCTAATGCTACATTAAATACCTAATTACATTTACTTAATATACAATGAAGTTAACATTAAAATGCATTTACTCATTTTAAATACATCACCTCTTATTTATCTTACCCCTTGTCGACCAAGGATCAATGACACACCAAAATTTGATAAATATCTAATGTGTACAATTATACTTGCTTACTTTTAATATTATACTACAAACTAACACATACACAACAAAATATCAAGGTGTAAAATAACAAAAACTCTCTCATCCTCTTCACCATAACCGGCCACGCTCAAGAAAAAGGAAGAAATCATATTTTTACAAGCTTCAAGTGATTATCAAATATTATTAGTAATCTATGTTAAGGTTTTGAAATAAAAACCTATAGATTAATAAGGTTTTCATCACTTTCTTTCACATAATCATACAAGTATGCAATTCATGATTTTCATAATTCTTTCATATTCATCTTTATGTTATTTCATCATTTTTGCAAGAAAACATGCATGTTACATATGAATTTATACCACTTTTGTTGTTTTTATTACTTATTATGTAATATAATTATCCAATAATGAATCCCTTGAAACATATCACTTTTGGTGATGTCTAGGAACCCATGACACCCTAAGAAGGTGTATGGTAGGATTTGAATAGCTTCGGAGTTGTTTTGAATTGGTTAGAATAGGTTTTGCGCGATGAAAACTCATTTCGACAACTATAATTAAGGGTCTGATTTTATTTGTGAAATCTGGAAAATCAGACAGTTTGAAATATTTTGGCTAGATATTCAGAAAATATACTTATGAAAATAGGCTTGAACGGGTTAAAACGGAGTTATAACGAAGAAGATATGAATTTTTGAAGTTTGACGACGAAAACTATTTGTTTCAGAAAATTCAGCATGCTGTCTCGACTTTTTACGAGTCAAAAATGAGTCTTAAGCGTTATAAATTGTGTCGACTTATCAAAAATATATTAGCATATATTATTACGATTCCGAGGACATATAAAACGTAGAAAACGGACTTGTTACGATTAAATTACACGCGATTTAACAAAGTTGCCGTAACTTTATTATATAAGAAAAACTAATATATTTCTATTAGACACATACTACGGCAACGAGGAACCATGTTGAGGGTCGTTTTTAACAATGACGGAGTACTTTTTATAACATGATGTCTTCTAGTAAAAGTAAGTTCGCCAAGCATATTTTCCAAAATGTCAAACCATTTGTCAAGCGGAGTTGTAACGAATAAAATACGGTCACTTAAACTTTGCCAAAAACCACCCTTAAACAATATTTTGGATACAAGTACCATACTTAACCTATATTTTTCTCCATGATCGAGACCTCTAGGATGAAAACTTAAACACTAAAACTTTGAGATAATGATACAAGCTTCCCAAAACCGTTGAGTTCGTTTCCTAACACTCGACGTGCACCATTTTACGACTAGCTTTTCAAGGCCGTTTAGTCACTTTTATGAAATTTTCAATAACATTATTTTACGACGAAAAGTTATAATTTCATAATAAATCATTAAATGATTATCGTAAGGTATCATTTCAATGTAAATACTTGTGAAGTATTTTATAACATGACGAGATGTCATAAACATATATTTCGACGATAAATTCTATTTTCAAAAGTGTACAAGTGGTATAGATTACACGTGGATTTGCATGCATAACATTACATCATAACTTATGGTAGAACATATCATTCATAATAGGTCACGGAGAGGTTACTCATTTCAGCATTTTTATTATATCATCATTAACATTGCAACAGGTGAGTTTTCATAGCCCCGATTTATTCAAGTTTTTACTTTATTTCAAACCTACGGGGGAGAATACATTGCACATCATTTTTATTAAGATACCAAGTATATTAAATTCATTACATTGCTTAAGTTACCTCATGCCAATTGAATGTCCCCATTATATAACATGAACCGTTAATTTCATAGAAGCGAGGGGGTGGATAGATATATCGAGGGTGACTCTCCATCGGGTTGGTGGATTCTAACTGGTTAAACGGATGCATTTCATTTAATATCATTATTTGAGTTGTTTGGAAAACACTCTGTTGGGGCGAACATCATGATCAGTCTAGTTTTGGTGTCATGGACTTATAGCAATTGTAACATTTTGTGACATATTTGTCATACATAATTTATACTTGTGGTAGTCGTATTAAACATTTTCAACAACTCTATGAACTCACTCAACCTTTGTGTTGACACTTTTAGCAATGTATTTTCGGGTAACTAAGGCATTCACTTCATGGCATGCATGTGGACATATCATAGAGTCTCGGTGACGACGCGTCTCACATGGGATTTATACACTTTAAAAACATCGTTTGACTTGTACCAAACTTACTTTCCTACATAGTAACTTTCATGTGGGACCTATCTTTGTAACTCTGAATGTTTTTATTAAATCAAGCGATGTATATTCCAAACGACACTTTAGGTCGTTCAATATAACTGTGATTGTGATGCTATGACAGTCAATCCCCAGGAATTCCATTCCGCTGCAAAACATGTAATTTGGGGGTGTGACAAATTGGCATCAGAACTTCGGTTATAGAGAACTAGGTTGCATCATTGACCCTAGACTATAACTACATCATCATAGCATGTCATCATTTGATCATAAGTGCATAGTCACTATACATGCGGTTTCATACGCACATTTTACGAGTTATTTACTTTCATTTCAAAATCGATTGTCACATTAAGGCCTTCAGATACCCATCCCATCAGTTTGACATGAAGAATGCCCTGTCATTCCCTATCATAATTTTAACATCAGTTGACTCAACACCGATAATATCAGATGATGAGACTGAACCCTTTAGGAGGGCGAGTTGCACCTACACCATCGATCACCATTGATTCACTGTAGGATCGGGACAATTTTTATCATTCAGTTGGGACAGATCATACCATTTGGTAGAACTTATAGGCTTAGTCCTAATAGACCTATTAGGATGCTTACTACAAGGAAGATAGTAGTATTTCATTCACCATCATCTCCTAACTTACCACTAGGATTTCCATCATCATCATCGTCATCATTATCATCTAGAGCATCATTCGTACCATCATATCTCATATACACTACTCATACATATGATTTGCCGCTTGGGAAGCGGGCATGATTTGACACACCACTACCATCTACCACTAAGACTACAGAAACTACACTATCTTATAGATTTAAAGCTGTTGTTATTAGACAGCCTACTGCTCCTACACTTGGAACACGATTTGACCATCAACAGGAACAGATAATAAGAATCTTTCTAGCTAATTTAATCTTTATCATTTATTATCTCCACGATAATCACAACCTTGGTTTATTTCATTCCTTATTCCAATTGCCCAATTTTCAATCATTTTGCGATGATACCTCACTATCTTACTAGGGGTTAGGCCAACTTTATTCTTGACCAATTAGGAGACTATTACCATTCTATGAGGTTTCCCCGTGTATCCTACAAACCATTCAACAAATTATATTTCAGGTTATTTTGCTACCATTTCATGAAATTATTTCACTTAATTTTATTTCGAGCTATTTTACACCATCTTAGAAACATTGTTTCATAAAGTTTTAAAACAAGTTGTTTTGTTACCACCATATCAATTGGTTTTTAGTCATTTTATCAACTATTTAATACCATCATGCGAAACGATTTTCATGTTACTCGAAAAATTATTGAGCCATTATCTTACAAAACAAAATGTTGAATACCATCTAAAACTTGAGACATAATATCATTTCATCAAAACCAAGCATCACATCATTTGTCCTCGATTATACATGGCTTGATCACCTATGTATAATCAGAAGAATTATGTCATGAAAGTAACAAGCACCATTTCAAATCTCTTAAAACAATCTTCACTCAAAAGCAAGGATTTGTAATCAGATAAATTACTCATAAACACTTCTTTTTGTTAACACTATATAGAAGCCTACGCCATTCATCCCTCACTCAACTGATAAGTTAGAATTTGACAGTGACCGTTTTGGAAAGGCTTCCTATAACATCTATGAGGAGGATTCCTCGATACAAGAAAACAATGAAAGGATTTCGGGATTACCAACAAGGACTAGAAGTAGGTAGCGAGATCTTTCAAAACCTAACAAAAATCTTAAGCCATCACAAGACATTTCGAACCACTATTTTGGAGTAGAAGTCAAATTATATCATTTCAAAAGTACTAGCTAGACCAAGTTACGAGATTTAGTAGTAAGCGAATACCCACTAAGCAACATCATAGGGATAAACCAAGTCTTCTAACTGAGATTGCAGAACATTCCATTAAACATGGCTTCAACAATATGTGAACTTCCCTACAATGAGTTTTCCTTAAAGGAAAATTTGGTTAAATTAAGGTTATCAATATAAACTTCCCCTAAGGCATTGTGTTCCCTAGAAATTCCAAGTAACCTCACTTCTATATCAAGAGATGCAACAGGTTTGAACATATCGGACAATAAATGACTCTCCATTTACAAGTGAAATTAGAACAAACATTCTTGAAGGTATGTGAGTATATCTATTTTCTTGCTTGCATGATAGCAATATAAGTGATGAAATATTTTAGAAGCACTCAATATTGAAACAAATCTTAAAAATCAATCACTACACCACATCACTTAAATATTTAAGGTTTTGTGACTTGACAACATATAGCATGGAAACACTTCGATAATCAAACAATAAACATTTTAGTAATGGAGACTAAGCACCTTAGGCAAGTAAGATTCAATTCATGACATTCACTAGAACTAGAAAGCAGGAATCTGCATTGCCATAATCTATTCCTTTCTATAAGGTCCTTTTCGACAAATTTAACATTATGAAATTTGGCATGAGAACCGCGTGGTATCAATTCAGTTGTACCTATTACAAGCTATTGATTCACCTTAGACTTCGACAATCATTTTAAGATTCCTTTGGATTCACTAGGGCGTAATTACCGCTCATTATCCTCGGCTCAATGGTTGAAGCGAGGAACAATTCCCACATTAGACACATCATACAACATTGAATTAGCTAATGGTAACTTAATTAGCACCGACACCATTGTCCGTGGTTGTACACTCAATTTTCTAAATCATCCCTTCAATATAGACCTTATGTAATACCTGAATTTCTAAAATTCACAAAAAGACCAAAATACCCTTATGATCAAAAGTAAGAATAACTAAATAAACAGAATACCAAATGAGCTATGTAAATTCAGAAAACTTATAAGAAATATCACATATGATCCAAATAAATTTTGAATGACTTTGTAAAGTTAATTTTTATAGATGATAATTTTATAAAATCAATTATGTTTTTTAAATATTTAGCCGAATATATTTAATAGTTTTAATAAAAGAATTTAATTAATAAGAGCCCAATATAAATTTATATTATTAAGAGTCCATTTATTTTAAGTCCAATACATTATGAAGCCCACAAGAAAAATAGTAAATCAAGTATATATACAAAATTAGGTTCCTATAAAATCCCTTATGCCGATTAACCATAAACCGACTTCAAAACCCTCAACAAATCGATTTCCAGTTTCCAGAGCTTGAGACCATTTTCTTGGAGATTTAAGGTAAAGAAGGTGGGAAAAATAGTGTTCGAGTTCCTAGGTTTCTGTTTTAGTCGTGGTTAGTTTTTGGAACAATTAGGGTTTCGACAAGTGAGGTTTTGTGCTTCTTTTGTTCTAACGATTCAAGCTTATCAAGGGTAAGTTACTAATGTTGATTTCAGTCCTATAAGTCATATGGAACACATAAAAATTGGCCATGCATGTTTAATAAGTAAATGAAATTATTGAATCTAAAACCCTAGAAATCGTATAAAAATAACGAATGGGTGTATAATAATTTTAGAGACCATGATTTGATTTTTCAAGAAGCTATTACATGATATAAGACCTGAATAAAATACATATTTGTGAATTCGAAGGTTGTATGAATTGTTGTGAGTTTTAGGGTTCGATTAAACATGGAAAAAGGAAAGGTTTTTAAAGGACGATTAGGGTTTTGCATAAACTAGGGTTTCTTGTAATCATTGAAGGTAATTAATGAAGTAGTAATGATGAGTTAATGATGGGTTAAACTTAGGTTTAGGATTTGTACTTGAATTATGTCTTTTTAGGTCCTAAATAAAAGTTTCGGGTTGGTTTTGTTAATTATGAAACTTAAAGGTTATTTTTGGGAACAGTAAAATACTTGTACTAAGCGATATAAAAATAAGTGTGGGGGTTAAACATGTAATTTTGGATATTTAAGGGCTATTCGAGTTGTATTTAAATTATTAAGTGCGTTTTGTAAATTCTTAAACCTTTGGGTTAAAAGTGTAAAATCTGATAAAGTAAGGTGAGATTGTGAACTTAGAGATGTCAAGGGTGTAATTTGTAATTATGAGTAATTATGGGTTCAACAAGTGTAAATTGATTTTGTAGAGACACGATGATTAAGTTAATTTCGGTTTGTTATCATTTACGTTCTAGGTTAAATTGGGAAATCATTAAAAGAAGTAATATGTGAATTTAATGCGTATTTAGTAATATTTAAAAAGTAGAAACCCTAGAATCTAAATAGGAAGTTGGAGAATTAATGATTTAAGACTCTAAAACATTGTAATTACATTAGTCACTAAAATGAGAATAATCGACAACTTTAAAGTATTAATGAGATTGATCCGTTATACTAATAAGTATTTAAATAAATCATAATCCGTGTAGATTAGTTTGAAGGAGGCAGGCGTTACATCTTAAATTAAGTTCATTCGGTTGCTTTTCTCCTCTTTTAAAGATACGGATATTACGTCTTACTTTAAGACACTTACGTTATCGTACATATATTACGCCTTCTTAGTAAAGGTTCATTATGATGTTCTTTTCGTTCGCTTTTCTATTTCACTTATTAGGATTCCCAATGCCATTGCTATGAACCCTTTTTCTTGAATGTTTGATCTGTTACTTATCTGAATTTATGTTCTAGTGAACTATGCAATATCTGATGTGAACTTATGTTAGGAAGATTTTTGATATGCACATCTGTTCAACTTTGCTATGGTTGATTATGAACTTGAATATGAACTACGCTTATGAATATATGACATGCCACTTTGATGAATTATGATTTGAATATGAATATGAACCTTATAATATGAACTATCGATAAGTTATTTGTGACCTTTATGATGAATTATGATCGTGTCATTTATGACAACCTGTTTGACTAAGTTTAGTTTGACACAACCAATAATAACTAGTCATGGGGGTTCCATGTCCATGTCATTGATCACCTCACGACATGACTCTAGAAGCGATAGAGTGATGTTACACTTGCGTCCTTCTACGTTATCTGTTTATGAGCTCATTATATATTATATGGCCCTATCTACGTCATTGGGGAGTATGGATGCATCTAGATCACGTTATACGTTATCCGATATGTTTTCGGTGAATGATGTCGGTATTACGTCTGCGTCTTCACAAATTAAGAACTAGCTACTCCATTGGTTACTTGAGGTCTCCTCATATTATATATGGTATTCGAGGTCACCACTCGAATACAATGGTTACTTATGATATGTTATATCGATATGTTTCGGGCTCGTGGTAGTTGACTAAATCTTTATCTGTTACTTCTGTGTTAAGTATTCGTATGATTCGATATTTCAGTGTTTATATTTTGTATTACGAGATGATATGTTAGAGAATGTGCTTATAGCGTATTTGTTTAAGTGATTATTAGTTGCCATGCTAGGGCCGGATTAATACGTTAAAATATGATTACGTATATCGATATTATGATTTGTTATCATTACGTGAATGTGTTGATCTGCGAGATTAATGTGCTAGTGTATAATCGAGTATTTTGAAGGTTAATTATCATGCGCATATGTGACACGCCATGTTAAACTCTGTGAGGTTAGGATTTGATATGAAACCGGTTTAGCTATATTATACGCCATTTCATTTGCTACTATATTGCATTAAGTGTATTAAATGTTGATTAATTGATTTGTATGAATGCCATGTTTATTTGTTTAGAAGTGTTTTAGGTTAGTCTCTAGACATTTCGTTTGGCTTATACGTAATCTGCTATTTTGGTATGCAATGTGTTTGGTTGTTACGATATGTTCGTGTTTGTGTCATTGATGTGCTCTGTGATGTTAAAAGCATTATGGTTGTTTGGATTTACGTATATTTGTGCTTCCTTGAGAATCTAAAGATCTCTCATTATTTTATTTTGATTTTAAGTTATGTTATATTTGTTTTGTTTAGCTTTTGTTTTACGTTATCCGTTCACAGGCTTGTAAGCTCGGCCTTCTTTTCATGCGGCGAGGTATAAAGCATTCAAGATGAGCTTATGGGATAGCCGATCCGGGTTTGAGAGTAGAGACAAGAGCAAGATTTGACCATAGAGATCTTAGATTTATTTGAATATTAAGTTATTTATACTATCTTTTGTAAGTTTTTGTATAGGCTTCCGCTTTTGTACATTAGTTAAAGTTACGATATAAACATTATTGTGATATCTTTACCCTTATTAGAATTGGGTGTTACAATTTATGGTATCGAGCGAGTTTAGGACCTTAGAGCAGGCTATGACACATGAGAAGTGGGTAGACATTAGGTTTTCGTCTGTTCAGATATTTTTCGATTCCTTTTGATGGTCGTTCGTTTGACTTGATATCCTTTTGCCTTCACCGAATTGGCCCTCCTTTGTTCGCGCCGAATTTTGTTATTTGTTTTTTCTGCGTCCGTTTGTCGATCGTTAGATGGAACTACCGTGGAACGAAGAAGATGGTGCCGACCACTGCGTTGCTGCGGCGGTTCTGTCTTTGGAGAGGTTCGTTGAAGAGAAACCGCACTCGACTACTTGATGTTTGTGTCGAGAGACATCTGGATGTTGTTGGGGAAGTTGGATGGACCAACCAAAGGCGCAGAGAGCCGGAGACAAGATTCAACCGGGTGGTGAAGATTCATCTACTTAATATGATTTGGGGCGACTTATGTCACTTTCGATTACGTTTGTCATGCGTTTCAAGGCGGTTTGATATTGATAAGTGATTACGTCGTATTGCTTTTCTCAGATTTGTTGAACTTCGGTGTGAATCGTGAAGTTTTATCGTTTAGCATTCGGTATATCTGCTTTTCTTCTGGATGATCGTCGATAATAAGTCATGAGGAAGAATCACGAGGTGGACTCGGATTTAGAATCTCTGACTCTTGGTAGGTTTAATCCGACACAAGAATAGGAATTTCGCACGATTAGTTGCCCTCCTTATGAAATTTCGACATTTGATTTTGAGTTAGGTTCTTTGTTTCATTTTGGCGTTTGAATCTCGGATTATTAAATTTCATTTTGGGAATTCATCTTATGTCGACTTTGCAAATTTTGTTTGATGGATGGAAATAAAACAAAATTTTGAAAGTATAATTCTGTCTCGTGGTTTCTTTCGATAGATCCGTTAAGTTTCGTTAGTCCTTATAAGTTTTGTGAAGTATTTTATTTTAAGTAATGTAATTGTTTCATTTTCTTGTTTGAATGAAGTATGGCCATCATGATGGTATACTCATGAGTATACAGTTTGTTATAGTATGTTACTTGCTATTTAGTGTTATCGTATGTGGTATGTTATTAGCTATGTGTTTTGTCATGACCGGAACCGAATATAATGACAATAAGAACTTGTTATGTGATGCAAGTATTATGGCCTTTGATCAACGTAATAATACCGAGATCACATAATCTAAACTTATTGAAGGTATACGACGTCTGGGAAATGCCTGTAGTTGACATGTGATAGACTTTAACTTGTATACATTATTTGGTGCTTCTCATGTTCGTTTTGAAATTCGGTACCTAATTGTGAGATCGTAGTAGATATACATTCGCGTGTAAGTTTTGTATGCGTTTGGAATCCGAAGTTGTTATGACACATGCGAACCTATAGATTGCTATGACCACCTTAACCTTATATGTCTCCCCATATTTCTGCGACTATTGAAGCCGATAGGATTTATTTCGATACATGCATATGATGTCCTCATCATTAGATATCTGGATAAGTCGAGAATTTGTCGTTTGATTTTTCTGATCTCATGCGATTCTCCGCCATTATTACGATAAGTATATAATTATCTATTATAAGTATTTGACTATCGTTTGATTTGAATAAGTTTGAGTTTGAATATTCGATAAAATTCATTTGTTCGGATAAGATTAACGCGTTTGTTATATTCCTAGAAATTCGAAATCGAATCGTTCTCTGATTACTGTTCGCCTTGTTCAATTTAGAGACGAAATTATCTTTTAGAGGGAAGAAATTGTAATACCTGAATTTCTAAAATTCACAAAAAGACCAAAATACCCTTATGATCAAAAGTAAGAATAACTAAATAAGCGAGAATACCAAATGAGCTATGTAAATTCGAAAAACTTATAAAATATCACATATGATCCAAATAAATTTTGAATGACTTTGTAAAGTTAATTTTTATAGATGATAATTTTATAAAATCAATTATGTATTTTAAATATTTAGTAGAATATATTTAATAGTTTTAATAAAAGAATTTAATTAATAAAAGCCCAATATAAATTTATATTATTAAGAGTCCATTTATTTTAAGTCCAATACATTATGAAGCCCACAAGAAAAATAGTAAATCAAGTATATATACAAAATTCAGTTCCCATAAAAAATCCCTTATTGGATTAACCATAAACCGACTTCAAAACCCTCAACAAATCGATTTCCAGTTTCCAGAGCTTGAGACCATTTTTCTTGGAGAAGATTTAAGGTAAAGAAGGTGGGAAAAATAGTGTTCGAGTTCCTAGGTTGCTGTTTTAGTCGTGGTTAGTTTTTGGAACAATTAGGGTTTAAACAGTGAGGTTTGTGCTTCTTTTGTTCTAACGATTCAAGCTTATCAAGGGTAAGTTCCTAATGTTGATTTCAGTCCTATAAGTCATATGGAACACATAAAAATTGGCCATGCATGTTTAATAAGTCGTATGAAATTATTGGAATCTAAAACCCTAGAAATCGTATAAAAATAACGAATGGGTGTATAATAATTTTAGAGACCATGATTTGATTTTTCCAGAAGCTATTACATGATATAAGACCTGAATAAAATACATATTTGTGAATTCGAAGGTTGTATGAATTGTTGTGAGTTTTAGGGTTCGATTAAACATGGAAAAAGGAAGGTTTTTAAAAGGACCGATTAGGGTTTTGCATGAGCTAGGGTTTCTTGTAATCATTGAAGGTAATTAATGAAGTAGTAATGATGAGTTAATGATGGGTTAAACTTAGGTTTAGGATTTGTACTTGAATTATGTCTTTTCGGTCCTAAATAAAAGTTTTGGGTTGGTTTTGTTAATTATGAAACTTAAAGGTTATTTTTAGAACATAAAATACTTGTACTAAACGTATAAAAATAAGTGTGGGGGTTAAACATGTAATTTTGGATATTTAAAGGGCTATTCGAGTTGTATTTAAATTATTGGGAATGCGTTTTGTAAATTCTTAAACCTTTGGGTTAAAAGTGTAAAATCTGATAAAGTAAGGTGAGATTGTGAACTTAGAGATGTCAAGGGTGTAATTTGTAATTACGGTAATTATGGGTTCTCAAGTGTAAATTGATTTTGTAGAGACAGCATGAGTTAAGTTAATTTCGGGTTGTTATCATTTACGTTCTAGGTTAAATTGGGAAATCATTAAAAGAAGTAATATGTGAATTTAATGCGTATTTAGTAATATTTAAAAGTAGGGAAACCTAGAATCTAAATAGGAAGTTGGAGAATTAATGATTAAGACTCTAAAACATTGTAATTACATTAGTCACTAAAATGAGAATAATCTGACAACTTTAAAAGTATTAATGAGATTGATCCGTTATACTAATAAGTATTAAATAAATCATAATCGTGTAGATTAGATTTGGAAGAGACGCGACGTTACATCTTCATTATTCGTTCATTACGTTGCTTTTCTCTCTCTTGCTTTAAGGTACGGATATTCTGTCTTACTTTAAGACACTTACGTTATCGTACATATATTCTGACCTTCTTAGTAAAGGTTCATTATGATGTTCTTTTCGTTCGCTTTTCTATTTCACTTATTAGGATTCCCAATGCCATTGCTATGAACCCTTTTTCTTGAATGTTTGATCACATTACTTGTTTGAATTTATGTTCTAGTGAACTATGCAATATCTGATGTGAACTTATGTTAGGAAGATTTTGATATGCACATCTGTTCAACTTTGCTATGGTTGATTATGAACTTACGAATATGAACTTCGCTTATGAATATATGACATGCCACTATGACATGAATTTATGATTTCGAATATCGAATATGAACCTATGATATGAACTATCTGATAAGTTATTTGTGACCTTTATGATGAATTATGATATGTGTCATTTATGACAACCATTTGACCTAAGTTTAGTTTACACACGAGCCAAATAATAACTAGTCATGGGGTTCCATGTCCATGTCGATTGATGCACCTCGACATGACTCTAGAGGCGATGAGTGATGTTACCTTACGTCCTTTGTTATCGTTTATGAGCTCAAGCTATATATTATATGGCCACTATCATGCATTTAGGTATGGATGCATCCTAGATCTGTTATCAGTTATCCGATATGTTTTACGGTGAATGATGTCGGTGTGCAATCACGCGTCTTCACAAATTCGGGAGCTAGCTACTCCATTGTTACTTGAGGTCTCCCTCATATTATATATGGTATTCGAGGTCACCCCTCGAATACAATGGTTACTATGATATGTTATATCGATATGTTTCGGAGCTCGTGGTAGTTGACTAAATCTTTATCTCATTACTTCGTGTTAAGTATTACGTATGATTCGGTATTTGGTGTTTATATTTTGTATACTCGAGATGATATGTTAGAGAATGTGCTTATGACGTATTTGTTTAAGTGATTATTATTTGCCATGCTAGGGCAGGGATTAATACGTTAAAATATGATTCGTTATATCGATATTATGATTTGTTATCATTCGTGAATGTGTTGATCTCTTGAGATTAATGTGCTAGTGTATAATCGAGTATTTTGAAGGTTAATTATGCATGCATATGTGACACATATGTTAAACTCTCTAAGGTTAGGATTTGATATGAGCTGGTTTAGCTATATTGTGCCATTTCACTTGCTACTATATTGCATTAAGTGTATTAAATGTTGATTAATTGATTTGTATGAATGCCATGTTTATTTGTTTAGAAGTGTTTTCAGTTAGTCTCTAGACATTTCGTTTGGCTTATCACGTATCTGTTATTTTGGTATCAATGTGTTTGGTTGTTCGATATGTTAGGTGTTTATGTCATTGATGTGCTCGTGATGTTAAACTGTTATGGTTGTTTGGATTTACGTATATTTGTGCTTCCGAGAATCCTAAAGATCTCTCATTATTTTATTTTGATTTTAGTTATTAGTATATTTGTTTTGTTTAGCTTTTGTTTACGTTATATCCGTTCAAGCGGGCTTTGTAAGCTCGGCCGCACTTTTCTTTTCATGCGGCGAGGTATAAAGCATTCAAGATGAGCTTATGGGATAGGCGTCACGGGTTTGAGAGTAGAGACGAGAGCAAGATTTGACCATAGAGATCTTAGATTTATTTGAATATTAAGTTATTTATACTATCTTTTGTAAGTTTTTGTATAGGCTTCCGCTTTTGTACATTAGTTAAAGTTCTGATATGAAACCGTATTGTGATATCTTTACCCTTGTCGGGTCGGGGTGTTACACCTTATGCCCGTAGAACTTGGTAGTTTCGACGTCATCATCGGCATGGATTGGTTATCCAAACATCGTGCAAGAATCATTTGTGATGAAAAAGTTGTTCATCTTCCTTACAACGGTGAAACTTTGATCATTAGGTAAGGAGCAGTGGAACTAGACTCGATATTATATCATGCATCAAAACGGAGAAGTACATAAAGAAAGGTTGTTATGCTTTCTTAGCACATATAATCGAGAAGAAGTCGGAAGAGAAACGACTTGAGGTTGTACCAATTGTCCGAGAATTTCACGAAGTCTTTCCGAAGACTTACGGGACTTCCAGAACGTCAAGTAGAATTTCATATTGACTTAGTGCGGGGCTGCACGATTGCATGGCGCCTTACCGTCTAGCACCATCGAAAATGCAAGGGTTGTCTAATCGGTTGAAGAACTTTTAGACATAGGATTCATTAGGCCAAGTTCCTCGCCTTGGGGAGCACCGGTCTTGTTTGTGAAGAAAGATGGATCCTTCAGAATATGTATAGATTATAGAGAGCTGAACAAGTTAACGGTGAAGAATCATTACCCACTCCCCAGAATCGACCACTTGTTTGATCAGTTGCAAGGCTCTAGTATCTACTCACAGATTGACCTAAGGTCAGGTTACCATCAACTTAGAGTTCGGAGGAGGATATCCCAGCGGCATTTAGAACCGCGTTATGGACATTATGAGTTTCAAGTAATGCTATTCGGATTAACTAATGCACCTGCAGTATTCATGGATCTCATGAATAGGGTATGCAAACTGTATTTGGACAAGTTTGTTATAGTATTCATCGATGACATATTGATTTACTCAAAGAGCAAAGAAGAGCACGAAGGGCATTTAAGAATGATTTTAGGACTACTCAAGAATGAGAAGTTGTATGCCAAATTTTCGAAGTGTGATTTTGGGAAGTAAAGTATAATTTCTTGGTCATGTCATTGATAGTCAAGGACTACAAGTTGATCTTGCAAAGATTGAAGCCGTAAAAGATTGGGCTACTCCAACAAATCCTACCGAAATCCGACAATTTCTAGGACTCGCCGGGTATTACCAAAGATTCATCGAAGGTTTTTCAAAGATAGCTAAAGCTTTGACAGTTGACACAAAAACAAGAAGTACGAATGGGGAAAGAAACAAGAAGTCGCTTTAGGTTGTTGAAGCAAAAGCTTTGCGGTCGCCAATTTTGACACTACCTGAAGGAATTGAGAACTTCGTTGTATACTGCGATGCATCACATAAAGGGCTTGGAGCTGTATTAATGCCAAACGAGAAGGTGATAGCTTATGCTTCTCGACAACTTAAGGTTCATGAGAAGAATTACACCACTCATGATCTTGAGTTGGGGGCGTAGTTTTACTCAAGATTTGGAGAAACTACCTTTACGGTACAAAGTGCACAGTGTTTACGGACCACAAGAGTTTACAATATGTTCTTGATCGAGAAGAACTTAACATGAGACAATGTCGTTGGTTGGAATTACTCAGCGATTACGATTGCAAAATCAAGTATCACCCGGGAAAAGCCAATGTTGTGGCTGATGCTCTTAGCCGGAAAGAAAGACCCAAACCTTTAAGAGTCCAATCATTAGGAATGACAATCAGTTCACCTTTACCATCACAAATACTCGAGGAACAGCTCAAGGTACTCAAGGAGGAAAACCGACCAAGTGAAAAGCTTTATGGTATTCCCGATAATGCAAATGGCTTTGTAAAGAGAGCAGATGGAGTATTATGCTTCAAGGATAGAAGGTGGGTACCATTTTATGGCGGGATACGAGAATTTATTATGCATGAGTCGCATAAGTCAAAGTATTCTATTCACCCAGTTACGATAAGATGTATCGGATCTCAAGAAACTTTATTGGTGGCGGACATGGCGGAAATTTCCGTCGTTAGCAAATGCCTTACTTGCTCTAAGGTAAAAGTCGAATTCGAAACCTTCGAGTTACTCCAACAACGAAATTCCAATGGAAATGGGAACGAATTATGATGGACTTTGTCACGAAACTTCCTAAGACATCGGGAGGTTACGGCTATATGGGTCGTGATCGTCTTACCAAATCAGCTCATTTCATACCAATTAGAGAGACCTATTCCATGGAACAACTTACTAGACTTTATGTCAAGGAAATAGTCTCAAGGCACGGTGCACCAATTTCCATCATTTCCGACAGAGATAGTCGATTCACTTCAAACTTATGGAAATCATTACAAGATTCATTTGGAACCAAATTAGAGATGAGCACAGCATATCATCCACAAACCGATGGTCAAAGTGAAAGGACAATTCAAACACTAGAAGATATGCTGAGGGCATGTGTGATTGATTTTGGAAATGGTTAGGCAAATCATTTGCCATTGATCGAATTTCATTACAACAATAGTTATTACACCAGTATAAAAGCGGCACCATTGAGGCACTCTATGGTCGAGGTGTCAACTACTTATTCACGGGTCAAAACCAGGAAAGTTTAACTCACAAGTCCATAAGTCATTCATGAAACAACAAAGTGATCGAACAGATCAAAAATCAGTTACAAGTAACAACATATAGCTAGATAAGCTATGTCGATATACGACAAAAATATAGGAAGTATGTTCCATAAGTCGCAAACCATTAGAATTTCAAGTTGGCAACAAATTTATGTTCCAAGTCCCGTCTTGGAAAGGCGTGGTACAATTTAGAAAAACATTGGACGACCCAATGCGACTCAAATACCCTCATCTTTTCACAAGTAACATCGTAGAACCTAACATGGACTAAATTGAGGGTGAATTCCTTTTGGTTGGGCGAATGTGACAACTCGTAATTTCAGGTCATTTTACAAAACTTTAAAAGTTTCACTATTTCATCATTTATCGTAAACTACGTTTTAGTATCAAATCGCGTAACCTTAATGGTTTAGCTGCGAATTCATGAACATTTCATCAAGGACATTTCATATAGACTAGGTTTAGTCTACATATCATTAGCATCGTTATCATCATTTCAGTTCATGCTTGGATTTGCATTTTACGTTAAACGTTTATTTTCCTATTAAATAAACGTTATCGCGTAAGCATTATTTTGAAACATTGATCCGACACTTCCAAAAATAATCTTAATATATTTTTATACTCCTTTTAAGACTATAAAAATTATATTATTGGTTTACCCGATGTTTTCAATTTATTTTGTATATAAATTGTTATGTATAAATATTTACGACGGTTTTCGTATATGCAACTTGATAATTATTTATTCACTCAATACTTGTGAGAAATGTATTTTTATAATTTTTACGACTTCGATATATTTTATTTTGTTCCGTTAAAATCAATTTCTAGCTAATGCTACATTAAATACCTAATTACATTTACTTAATATACAATGAAGTTAACATTAAAATGCATTTACTCATTTTAAATACATCACCTCTTATTTATCTTACCCCTTGTCGACCAAGGATCAATGACACACCAAAATTTGATAAATATCTAATGTGTACAATTATACTTGCTTACTTTTAATATTAAACTACAAACTAACACATACACAACAAAATATCAAGGTGTAAAATAAAAAAAAACTCTCTCATCCTCTTCACCATAACCGGCTATGCTCAAGAAAAAGGAAGAAATCATATTTTTACAAGCTTCAAGTGATTATCAAATATTATTAGTAATCTATGTTATGGTTTTGAAATAAAAACCTAAGGATTAATTAAGGTTTTCATCATTTTCTTTCACATAATCATACAAGTAAGCAATTCATGATTTTCATAATTCTTTCATATTCATCTTTATGTTATTTCATCATTTTTGCAAGAAAACATGCATGTTACTGTTAGGAATTTATACCACTTTTGTTGTTTTTATTACTTATTATGTAATATAATTATCCTATAATGAATCCCTTGAAACATATCACTTTTGGTGATGCCTAGGAACCCATGACACCCTAAGACGGTGTATGGTAGGATTTGAATAGCTTCGGAGTTTTTTTGAATTGGTTAGAATAGGTTTTGCGCGATGAAAACTCATTTCGACAACTATAATTAAGGGTCTGATTTTATTTGTGAAATCTGGAAAATCCGTCAGTTTGTAAAATATTTTGGGCTAGATATTCAGAAAATATACTTTAAAACGAAAACGTAGCCGCTTGAACGGGTTAAAACGGAGTTATAACGAAGAAGATATGAATTTTTGAAGTTTGACGACGAAAACTATTTGTTTCAGAAAATTCAGCATGCTGTCTCGACTTTTTACGAGTCAAAAATGAACCTTAAGCGTTATAAATTGTGTCGACTTATCAAAAATATATTAGTATATATTATTACGATTCCGGGGACATATAAAACATAGAAAACGGACTTGTAACGATTAAATTACACGCGATTTAACAAAGTTGCCGTAACTTAATTATATAAGAAAAACTAATATATTTCTATTAGACACATACTACGACCGAGGACCATGTTGAGGGTCGTTTTTAACAAAAGGAATTACTTTTTATAACGTTATGTCTTCTAGTAAAAGTAAGTTCGCCAAGCATATTTTCCAAAATGTCAAACCATTTGTCAAGCGGAGTTGTAACGAATAAAATACGGTCACTTAAACTTTGCTGAAAACCACCCTTAAACAATATTTTGGATACAAGTACCATACTTAACCTATATTTTTCTCCGTGATCGAGACCTCTAGGATGAAAACTTAAACACTAAAACTTTGAGATAATGATACAAGCTTCCCAAAACCGTTGAGTTAGTTTCCTAACACTCGACGTGCACCATTTTACGACTAGCTTTTCAAGGCCGTTTAGTCACTTTCATGGAATTTTCAATAACATTATTTCTGACGAAAAGTTATAATTTCATAATAAATCATTAAATCATTATCGTAATGTATCATTTCAACGTAAATACTTGTGAAGTATTTTATAACATGACAAGATGTCATAAACATATATTTCGACGATAAATTCTATTTTCAAAAGTGTACAGTTGGTATAGATTACATGTGGATTTGCATGCATAACATTACATCATAACTTATGGTAGAACATATCATTCATAATAGGTCACGGTCAGAGGTTACGCCTCATTTCAGCATTTCCATTATATCATCATTAACATTGCAACAGGTGAGTTTTCATAGCACCGATTTATTCATGTTTTTACTTTATTTCAAACCTACGGGGGAGAATACATTGCACATCATTTTTATTACGATACCAAGTATATTAAATTCATTACATTGCTTAAGTTACCTCATGCTAATTGAATGTCCCCATTATATAACATGAACCGTTAATTTCATAGAAGCGGGGGTGAGTGGATAGATCTATCGAGGGTGACTCCTCCATCCGGGTTGGTGGATTCCAAGTGGTTAAACGGATGCATTTCATTTAATATCATTATTTGAGTTGTTTGGCAAACACTCTGTTAGGCACATCATGATCATCTAGTTTGATTGTCATGGACTTATAGTACTTGTAACATTTTTGTGACATATTTGTCATACATAATTTATACTTGTGGTAGTCGTGTTAAACATTTTCAACAACTCTATGAACTCACTCAACCTTTGTGTTGACACTTTTAGCAATGTATTTTGAGGTAACTAAGGCATTCACTTCATGGCATGCATGTGGACATATCATCGAGTCGCGGTGACGACGCGTCTCACATGGGATTTATACACTTTAAAAACATCGTTTGACTTGTACCAAACTTATTTTCCGCACATAGTAACTTTCTTTTGGGACCTATCTTTGTAACTCTGAATGTTTTTATTAAATCAAGCGATGTATTTTCCAAACGACACTTTAGGTCGTTCAATATAACTGTGATTGTGATGCTATGACAGTCAATCCCCAGGAATTCCATTCCCCTGCAAAACAGGTAATTTGGGGGTGTGACAGCCACCCCAGTCAAGAAGACCAGAAGATCGGGTATTGCTGGGAGTGTAGCAAGCAGCGGAGCTCCCTTAAGTACCCTAAGAGGAATCCTCCCCGAAAAAGAAAAATTCCTTCTAAGGGTGCCATCCCTACTCCTAAACTGGCACCTAAATTAGAGGACGAAGACTCGAGGATCGTATTGTCGATGAGGAGGTTCACTATTAGATTATTTACAGATGATAAAAAGCATTTGAAAAACCACTCAGTCCCAAACCGACAAGGGTAAGACTCGGTTGCAAAGGATAAAGAAGAAAGCTCATATGATGACATTCCACCAAAGGATGAGGAGAAATTTTACCACAATACGCTTAAGCATCTAAGGATTCAACATCTTTTGCTACTGAAATTTAACCTTCAACAAACCAGGAGGCCCTGGTGATTCAAGTGGTGGTGCACTAACCACACCGGTTTTCAATGCGGTTAATCAACCGATAAAGGCGGGTACCACCACTCACGAATCAACATAGCAACGGCAAAGAGGATGAAATCATTTTTGATTTTGAAGAAGAGGAAAAGGAGAAGGATGAAAAGATCACTGATGAAGATATTGAGGAAGCGGAGTTAGGGAAAGGCGTGAAGAAGCTCGGTCAAAGAAGAAGAGGCTAAAGCTCAAGAAGAAGGCATGATTATCTTCAATAATCCGGAACACAATCCGAAGCATCTTAAGCCACCAAATGACCCGAGCCATCTCATGACTCATCATCTTGATTTCATCATCTCATTCATCTCCACCACCATCCAAAGATCTTGCCACGGATCAACCTCTAAATCAATCAAGAAACCGACACGGGCATCACGTGCCAAGACAAAGATTGTCAAAGCTTCGGACAAGCAGAAGCATAGCGTTGTTAACAAGCTGAATCATCTTGCGGACGAGTCAATCTACTTGAGAATGTGATAAATGAGTTTTCGGTGGAAAGAGAACAAATCCAGCAGTTTCTCAATCGAGATATCCAAGGGAAAATGGACAAGATGATAAGGGACTACACTCACAAGTTCCTTCGACACCGTCCACAGGTTACAAGAGAAATGTTGCAGAACAACTCTATCCTTATCTCATGTCATTGGTCAGAAGACAATGTCAAATACCCTGTGGTCATGGAAATCAAACCGGTTCGTCTCTGTTGTTGGCGATCACGATTGATTTCTAAGATGGTTATTCAAATGTCTCAACGATCACCGCGTTCACTTCTGACAAAGAAAAACTTTTTGAGGCATTACTGGCACATCAACTCAAGACATCTTGTAAAGAGTCAGCTGAAAAGGCTAAGCGACCAAGAGACGACGATGATGCAAACAAGGATTCTGAGCCAAAACGCAAAAATAAAACTGGCGAATCATGATCTATGCCTCCACCACCCCCAAGGACCACCACCACAAGATCTCCACAACGACCTCCTGCTAGTGACAAACCTCAGGATTCCGCGTCTTTACCACCAAAAGAGAAAACTAGTGATCATTTGAATACACATTGGTAATGACGAAGGATTCTGAGCTAACAACCGCCTTCATCAACCAAGAACCAACAAGCATCATCCTCCAAGCCATAGAAGAAAAAGTCTAATACAGTTGTACTTTGGTTGGATGAAGATGACACTAATGAATATGAATGGTTCTCCAAGCTTGTTGATGCAACCCCTCAATTACCGGAAGGCCAAGAACTGGTAGATAGTCGAACCATGGAGCATGTCAAGATTATCCAAGAAAAGTTTAAGGTGAAGAAGATGACGAAAGGAGATTTAAAACGAATCAAGAACGATGCTTTTCAATAGCAAAGACAACTCGGCGGTGCTATTGAAGTCGAATATCATCTCGACAACATCGCGCGAGCCATGTCAACAACATTGATTGGCTCAACCACGGAATCTAACATCGACTTCACGGACGACAAAGCTCCTTACCACGGCGGACCAAGCCACTACCCACCATTGGTCGACCTAATCAACAACGGATTCCCTACTGGTACTTCTTCAATAATGACCTGGAATTTATTCAACACGGTAGCGATGTTAGCAAGAAATAGGCTACCTCACTCACCTTCCCCATCCTGGCAGCAATCTACTCCAATAATGTTGCCATCGAGGAAGAAGCCACACGAATGTTTGTTGATAATGTTGTAAAGTATGACCTCGATGCACTGTATGGAATTCATCATTGGCCTGAACGAAGAATTTTTCTAAAAGCTGCCAGGTACTCAAATCTAATAAAGAGGTGTACAGTGACAAATGGATCGTTACTATAATGCATGTCAACCTGTCTACTAAGTGGGACTACTCATTCCTTAAAGCAATCAAAGTGAAACGCCAAGACGAATAGGAATATGACTTTACTGAAGCTGATTTTCCGAGATTGTCACTCAACGACATTGAAGACATGTATCTTGCTAAGGTACAAGGTCGAATGCAACAGTTCTCAACCAACATCCAGCTCTAGTACATCAAGTCATTCTTTGATATTCATTAGAAGCATCGTTATCCATGAACGTGTTGAAGACCGTCAACTTGCCGTGGAATCATACCAAAAACGTGTTAATCTCACCAAACCACTGCTAAACTTTCCTGATATCAACCAACTTGCTCAGTAAACCATCCTTACGAAACCAAAGTTTGGCATAGTTTACCACAGTGAACTTTACCATAATTGCTTCATGGTGTGCAATGAGCTTCACAAGTTTGGTGATCACACTCTGTTAAAAGAGATTCATGAAGGCATCGGGTCAAAGAAGCGGTGGAATTCTAAGGAAAAGAGGGATGCGATGAAAATCATCACAAGGATTGATGAAAGGTTGTTTAAATCGCGATCGGATAAGGACTTTAGAGCTTTGTGGGTGGGCGTCGGTATCTCTCTCTTACGGTATCAAGCGTCGGAGAACTCGGTGTTATAGACGGACTGCCTGGTACTCCTTGATTATTTTCTTGATTGATATTTTGGATTTTATGATCTGATTATTTGAATATGGTTTGTGCACACATAACAGTGTACAACCCGTACTTGTAAGGAAAGGACCCTGTGGTACGCATCAGTGCCACAATCCTTATAAAAGGAGCAAAAGCTTCTTACTTGTGAGTAAAACTTATCAAAACTTTCATTTTTCAAAGTTTTGCTCAAAAGAACAAGTACTTCCCCTTATGTTTTTTTCAAAACTCAAAAGTTAATAGTACTTATTGAGGGGGAGAACTTGCTAAAATCTTTGTTCACAAAATTTTCTTCATGGAAATCTTCCCATAAAACTCAAAATGGACATATTCTATATCAAAATTTAGTAAAAAAAAAATAACATTTATATGCCATTTTTTAGGGGGAGAAAAATTGTGTGATACAAATATGTTGGAAATGTGATTGAATCTTCGTGTGACAAAGACTTAACCCTTGAATTGACGAGAACTGAACTGTCATACATCGAAAAGATTTGTCTTCCAAGACTTATCCGAGTAGATTGTACCTTTTCGAGAAACTCTTGATAGACATGAACTTTGACGGGTTTGACAACCTTTCGATGTTTGGCCACACCTTCAAGATAGTTATTAGAGCTAGTTGTCACCTAAAAGCTGACAATGTAACTCTTTAACTATGCAACATAACCGTGTCTCGCGGGGAATTGTCTATCTTGAGTCGATCAATTCAAAAGTGCGAGCCCTTCCCTCACCGTGCAGATTTCTGTCAAAACACTTAAGCACGTGCTGAGGGGGAGTATTTTTTTCTAAATGATAAAACTCTCGAAGTGTTACAAAATGTTTCAATCATAAACACTTTGAGAGATTTTCGAGAAATTGGGTTTATGACAACTTAGGATAGTCATGGTGTTATAAGGTGACTAAGGTTAGGAATAACCGTCCTATGATCCGCCAGGCCAGGAGGATCTACCCAAGGACGCCACCAATAGTTAGAATTTAGAAGTCCTTAGGTATGATTATAAAAAGGAGAAAATGAGAATCGGAGAAAGAAGGAGTTGAAGAATTAAAAAGAAATGTAAAGAAAAGGGTGAAAATAGCCCTCAGTTATTCAATTTAGGGGTTCAACTCATATACTCTTGGTTGTCACTAGATGACACCGGTATTGAAGATCAAAGTCGTCATGGACCCAGTAATGCATGCACTAAACCTTCTTAGCCACTCAAGTTTCTCTCAGCGAGCTTGTTTCATTCTCACGGAACCCTCGTAAACTATCGGCTTTATATTAGAGATTGCTGGTATTGAAGAAGGAGACCCTCTCCCTAGTCTCCGCTCAGGAAAACCAAAGCGCACTATTGAGTCTAGAGCCACGAGATTCATCAAAAGGTCTATTAGAAACACTTGACATTTCATCACTTGTCGTTCAAACAATAAGAACGCAAGTGATACATTATCGAGTCCTTCACAGATCTTAGCAATCTGTCGAGAACATTTATGAGGGGCTCACAACTGTGATCCTCAATGACTGAATGGAAACTCCTGCCAGGGTCAACATCAAACAGCCCTGACAGTAGGTCACTTCGGAAACTCCTTGTGGGCTACGCTTAGTGTTGTCTCAAACGGTCTACAGTCGTGAGGTGATGCGGTGTACCTCAGCGACTCACCTGAACTGTAGGTGTACTTCGGTACATCGTGTTATCCTACTTGAGGGACTCCAATTCAAGAATAGCCTTTGCGAGAATTAGAGATGTGTTTTCACACTATGCTGTTAACACGCTCGAAGTTCAAACTTATAAGTGCTGGAAATCCCGCTAAGGAGATTCCTTTCAAGAATCGAGTCCTGAAGTTGTGGGTCATTACTTGAACTTGTTCAATGTAATGCCAACTGTCCCTTATGGGATTCGGGCGACTAATTCGCCCGACCAAGGTGAATGGAATCAAGACATTCATCAGAAGAACAACCGTAGTGGTCAATTCTCTAAGAAACGACCACAGTGATCGATTGGTGTTTATCACTAACCCATTCTTATGTTTTCTTCTTATGGATGCTCCTGGGAGATGATCGTGCAGATTCTCCACATGCTCATACCAACAACAACATAAATTGAAGTTCTCTCGAAAGACAACACAAAAGTCAGAATGATTCTCAGTCAAAGCCAAAGAATCTACAAAGTTCAAAGACTAAAGAGAACTACATCAATCCTGAAATCCAACGTCAAAGAGCGTGCGAGCATGTTGGAGAAGGACGTGGAGACACCTGAGCAACGAAGCAGACCTGATGCATATTACAACAACATAACATCACCATATCCACACTAGAACAAAGAACAAAGATAAACGAAGACGTCAAAGCTGAAAAGTTCAAAGAAAAACAAGATCCTCACATTGGGGAGATTGTTAGAATCGAGGCACTTCTTCTCACAAGAAAGAAGAATGTCAGAAGACGTCAAAGCAACTATTACATCAGCACCAACAACGTTTCATGATTACTGAAGATTATTAATTACCAACACTTAGGGGGAGATTGTTGGAATCACTCCCAAACTATATTTCAAGTGTTTGTAATTTACATGTAATTTACATGTAATAGCCTTTCCCTATAAATAGTATTGTAAACCTTCCTTAGAAGGTTGGTTGTTCACTCTTAATACACTCCTACGCATAACCTTTGTTACTCTCTATATCTTGTATGTTTGTGAGTGTTCATCCGATCACTTCTTATCTACTTCTTACATATTGATCTTGTGTTTCAATATGGTGACCTAGCACTCAGCGACTCACCTGAACTATAGGTGTACTTCGGTACACCGTGTTATCCTACTTGAGGGACTCCAGTTCAGGAACAGCCTTTTGAAGAATTAGAGATGTGTTTTCACACTATACTGTTAACACGCTCAAAGTTTGAACTTGTAAGTGCCGGAAATCCCGCTAAGGAGATTCCTTTCAAGAATCGAGTTTTGAAGATGTGGGTCATTACTTGAACTTGTTCAATATAATGCCAAATGTCTCTTATGGGATTCGGATGGCTGATTCGCCCGACCAAGGTGAATGGAATCAAGAGATTCATCAAAAGAACAATCGTAGTGGTCAATTCTCTAAGAAACGACCACAGTGATCGATTGGTGTGGTTCACTAACAAATTCTTATGTTTTCTTCTTATGGATGCTCCTGGGAGATGATCGTGCTGATTCTCCACATGCTCATACCAACAACAACACAAATTGAAGTTCTCTCGAAAGGCAACGCTAAAGTCAGAATGATTCTTCTCCTTAACCAAAGAATCTAAAAAGTTTAAAGACTAAGAGAACTACATCAAAACTGAAATCCAACGTCAAAGAGCATGTGAGCATGTTGGAGAAAGACGTGGGGACACCCAAACATCGAAGCAGACTTGATGCAAAAAACAACATCATAACATAACCATTTCCACACCGGAACAAAGAACAAAGATTACGAAGATGTCAAAGCTAAAAACTTCAAAGGAAACAAGATCCTCACACTGGCGAGATTGTTAGAATCAAGACATTTCTTCTCACAAGATAGAGGAATGTCAGAAGACGTCAAGGCAACTGCTATTACATCTACACCAACAACTTATCCAAGATTGCTGGAGTCATCACTTAACTACTAACACTTAGGGGGAGATTGTTGGAATCACTCCTAACTTTTATTTCAAGTGTTTAGATCTTCCCAGAGCACTCTTTCAAAATCCTCCTCAGGTGCTTGAATACCATGCTTCTACACCATTAGTGTATACAAACACTTCAAGTCATCCCTAGACATGTCACACAGCAAACCAGGAAAGTTAACATATACAGTACTAGTATAGTCTTCCCTTACAACCTGATAAGATGCCTTGCTGCCAGTCTTGATGATCTTGATATTAGCAATTTTTGCAGCCACTGGACCCTCAGGGATAGTACCCATAGTGAACTCCTCAGATGGAGGCTCTTCAACCTTGTCCTTCATATAAGCCTCCACTTCCTTCTTTGATTCAGTCTTCTCTTTCTTGGAAGGTTTTTTTCCATTAGACTTCTTCATGGTCCACCTGATGATAGGTTTTTTAGCTTCAGCATCTTCTGTAACACCCCCAATTTTGTGATACGCAGCGGAATTCAAACTGGGTGTTACTTCATGGCACAACAGTCATAACAATAGAAAACGAACTCTAATGGAGTCGTTTTAAAAGATTTATCATTCGATTTATATAAATATCGAAGTTTACAAAAATGAGGTCCCAGTTGGTTCCATTGTTTACAAAATACATTAAATAGGTTTTTGAATGATAATAAAATTTATAGCCTTCTTCAGTATCCTTGTTCTTCCGTGCGCTACATTATGGACCTGAAATATATGCTTAAAACTATCAACACAAAGGTTGAGTGAAATTCATAGAGTTTTGGAAATCAGTTGAACACATAATGTTTGTAGTGTGAGTTATAAATTCACACCAATGGTTTGAAAACCAAAAGAGATATTATTAGACTAAGCATCATGCAATCAAGGCGTTAACGTGTTCCAAAATTAATTGGAGAAAACGTCGGTGCGTGCCCTATCTGGTAAAATTGTCGTTTTTACCAATGTTACTCAAATATAGTGCGTTTGTTTGCCTTTAATGGGGCCAACACAAACGGTATTCGTCAATCCGAATAGATCTATTCACAATATTCGCGCCCACTCTCACATAGTGATTAATGATTCATGATTTAGGGACTTATGTTTGGCAAATGCGGTAACTCAGTGCTAATAAAACAATCAGATAAGCATACAGTTTGAAAGCAGTGTGTTCGGTTTAAAATAAAGCATGTATCTCCCCCAAGGGTTTGTAAAACAATTAAGTAATATAAAGTGGGGCTATGAACTCACCGAGAGTTGATGATGTTAAGTACTAACGGATGTGATGGATAAGTCAGAAGACTTCTACGTGCAACCTAAAAATGAAATGTTGCGACTTAAGTTTGGAATAATGTTTAAGAAAACATAAACCAATTATCATAAAATGTTGCGACTTATATATATATATATTTATATATATATATATATATATATATATATATATATATATATATATATATATATATATATATATATATATATATATATATATTCATATGTTGATCATGATGTAGTCAATTATCATAGCATATTTATAGAAAGATCTTTAATATGTGAAAACATATTTAGTTTATAGATATCGTACTACCATTCGGGCCATCATAATTCAGAGGTCATGCAGTAAACGTTCGAGGTGCTAGGACACTTTAAATCGTAAATCCAGCAACTCGTCGATACGTTTTACTCAAATGAAACCCCTCACATGAAGCTCCCTACTATTGTAGCACTTAGTAAATACAACATATGTTTTGAGTGAAGATTGTTATAACATTAAGTTTATCATGTTTTAATAACTATCTAGTTTTCACAAGTTCTCGTCGTTTCATAAATATAATTACCATAGTTAACGGTCTTGGGCAAACAAGCCTTGAGGCTTTAGCCATTGCGTTGCAGTGACTTTGGTCTTGACTACCATGGTCTTGAGACTTAGCTTTGACCTTAGCCGTAGCCGTGGTCTTGTCTTATGGCCATTAGGCCTCTTGGTTTGCTTTTAGTTGTGACAAAAGTATAGTTGTGAGACTATATTTACGACAGTTTCTGTTTTTGAAAGATTTTGGCCTATTTTTGAGTTTTCAAGGTCCGAGCTTCTTTAATATGGAAGTTAAACGTCGTTCTGGACAACTTTAATGTTTTAACTTTTTGATGATTCGGAACAGAAGTATCACTTTTAAAATGGCAGAACTCTTAACAGCTTATACATGGTAGTTTTGGCGTTTAGGTTTCGCTAACTTCTTTTGCTTATAACTTTTGACTCGTTTGTCCGTTTCGGGTGATTCAAATTACTATGTTTACCTTTTTATCTTGTCCACCATATTATGTAAGTTAGAAAGTCATTATGTTACTATTTTTAATGGTCTGACATGTGTAGAATATGACTAGTTTACTAGTTTGTTACTTTTATGACAATATGTGAATTAAAACAAGTGATTGAGTATATGTACATCGTGAATCAACATAGTAACTATATATATAGCATGAAATAGTTAAGATTATGAATAATAAAGATGAGATGATGGTGGTGATAAGTTGCTTACAACTTTTGGCTTTCAATAAGAAAGGAGTAACTTAGTAAGGATAGGACTTTGATTGATCGCGAAAGACTTCGGATTGAGCTAGCTTTCCACACCTTGCCACCCTTGCAAACTTTAAGAGTTGGTGATGAAGTACTAAGTGACTTGAGTGGATCTAAACTCAAGAAGATCACTTAAACTTTCTAGAGATTTGATGTAGTAGCTTGATCTTTGGAACTTCCTTGCATAAACTTGGAGTTTATAGATCAAATGATGGAAGATGTGAAAGATTTGTGATATGAACGACCAAGAACAGTTTGTGAAGATGTTTAGGATGTATTTTACGTGCTATTTATAGGAGGGTAAGTTTGGTTAACCATATATTGGGTTAAATATTAACCATGGTTAAGTTAGGACACTTGTAAAGATCTAAATGAACCATGGTTAGGATGATGCCACCAAAATGATGAATCCCCCCCCTTAAGTTGGCCATATAGTGATAAGATGACTTAGGTGGATAGTTTTGATCTTATCTTGAGTTTAGAGCATGATTTGGTTCCGTTAAATGACAACCGTAAGTCGTTAAGCCATAAAACGTAAAACCGGGTATCGTAAAAATATGAAACTTGTAGGAATGATGAAACTCATCATTATACTACATCTAAAAATATAAAATGGGTGATAAGTCTCATTGGGTGCAAAAACGCTGCTTAAAGCTAGAAATACGGGTAAAAAACACGTAATTCGAAGTTTATCGGAAAAGAACGAAATTTCAGGGAAACAACCGTGAATTTATTTAGAGTAGACTAAAATTAGTCTAAAAGTAATATGAGATGTTAAAATGTGGTTTTCGTCATACGCGGGATAAGTTAACAGTTATTTGTGAAGTTTAAAAGTTACGCGATTTATGCAAAAATGCAGAACGTACAAGGTTAATTCCTTTATGGTCAAAGGAGGAGGGAAATATGTTTGACTTTTCCAAAAAATGTAAAAGTGTCAAAAACATATTAGAAATACAGTGCAAGAATCGTTAAGTCTGGATGTAAGTAGAATTGTTTAAAACGTAAGTTTATTTTTTTTCAGCGCAGGGCTTATTTGGTAACATAAAAATAAATCTTAAAAATTCTCAAATTAATCATGAGTGATCTAAGAATTTATTTGATGTTAGGAAAATTATCAAAGTTGATTTTCGTTATGCGCGTGATGTTTAAACGATGGACCGTCTAAAACGAAACTTTAAAACGATGTTTACTTAATAACTTTTGCGAAAATGATCTAACGATGGTCGAACTCTCAGGTTATTACTAAAATAATTTATCTTACGAGAATGTGGATTGAAAATTTTACGGGATGAATAGTGAAAGTGAATAGTAAATGTGAATAGTAAAAGTGAATAGGAAATTTTCGAAAATGAAAAGTAACCTAAAAATGCGGGTGGTTACAGTCTCACCCCCTTAATGGGAATTCCGTCCCGGAATTCAGGGTATGTTACCCGATGTTGAATTGTCTGGGGAAATGTGGATGTATACGCCAAATTTTAATCTTTGTGTTCTCAAGTTTCTAGTCATAGAATGTATTATGTACCATGTAGCTTAAGTTGGTAACCTAAAGGGTTTTGTTAAAATCTTATAGAGTCCATTATACCTAAAGTTTGGCTTTTCCCGATTCTCAAAACGAATAATATCTTATTGTATCGAGGCTATCAATAAAACCTTAATTTCTAACATGGATTTTTTGTTAAATTTTAACACCTTACATCTATGTAACTTTTGTTTCTGGTAAGAGTGTGCGGCATGGAGCCTAATTTGTATTTGTATAGTTTCCTTAATTGTTTCTCGGGAGATCCCTAAACACCTTAATTCAGCAAATGGTTAACTAACACTTTCATCTATACAGTGCCTCAAAATGGAATAGTTTTGTTGTTGTTAGGGTAATTGTTGTTAATCAAAGGTGTAAGATGTTGTTGATGTTAAATGGTTTGTAATGATGTGATAACTGTAGTTGTAGGGAAAGTCTTGCTAGTGGCAAGTGGTTATCCAAACCATTTCCAAAGTTGATCCTGTCTTAGGTGGTTTCGAGATGAAGGCTATATCGTATAGTGTTTATGTCTACTAGTGTTTCAAAGAAACGTGATACTGTGAAGTTTTACATACTGAATTTCAATGGGATTCAGATAATGATGTGATATGTTGACGATTACAAGAGTGTAGTGTACGCTTACCATTATTCTTAGGTAGAGATGTCAAGTTTGTTTTAAAATCAAAAGTGAATGACAGAATGATATCCTTGAAATCTAATCAGGCTAGTACTTCTAAGAAATGACGAGAAGATTTGATGACTATCCCAAGATAGTAGTTCGGATTATTTCATAAATGAAAACTTTCAAGAATGAAATTAGGTAGTATAAATAAGATGTTAAGATTTTGCTGAGTGGTAAGACACTATCGTGTCTCTAGATCTTTTAAATGAATTCTGATGGTTTATCAAGTTTAAGTAGGAAATTAACCTGAATATAACCCTTGTATAACTGTTCTGAGTGTTTAAAAAATTTAAGTTGAACATAGTTAATCATACCATGTTCCTCTATCCCAAGGTTAAATATAGGTGATTAGGCTATATTTAGCCGAGGTTCGATAAATTTTCCAAATACCTAAATTAGGTATACTTGTGATATGTTCATAGCTTTTGAGAAATTATCCACTAAGCAAAGGCGATATCAAACCATTCAGTTGGAAGTCCTGGCCATAAAAGACTTGTAACCTATGTTTTCACATTCCATTGCATAGAAGATAATATGGGTAGATACGTGTGGAAAGAAAATCTTGAGTAATCCTAAAATAGTCCATACTTGGCTAGTATCACGGACCTTTAACAATGACGGTTTCAGAAGAGAATTTGATGAAGGTAGAGAAAGTTGCTGAACTTCAGCTTTTGTAGATGATGAGTCAGTTTATCTTTTAGAAATCCCATTTCTTGTATTTCCATTAGGGAATTGATAGATTGTGACGGGCTTCATGTAAAAGAATATCATATAAGTTTTTATAAGATAATATGTAGAGACTTTGTATAACTTACAATGTCTGTGAAGTAAATTAGACCATTGTGTAACTCATAATGTTTAGAGAAATGATGGAGAGATCATTGTGCAACTCACAATGTCTATGAAATAATAGAGAGATCATTGTATAGTCACAATGTCTTGAGAAATAAATTAGACCATTGTGTACCTTACAATGTCTTTAGAAATGATGGAGAGATCATTGTGTAACCCACAATGTCTTGAGAGATGATAGAGAGATCATTGTGTACTCACAATGTCTTGAGAAATAAATTAGACCATTGTGCAACTCACAAGGTCTGAGAAATAGTTGAGACCACTGTTTCACTCATAGTGTCTGAGGATATAAGAGAGACCACTGTAGGATTTACAGTGTATGAGAATGTAATAGAGACTACTGTATCTCACAGTGTCTTGAAATATGAATGAGACCATTGTATCTCACAATGTCTAGGAAGTAGGAAAGACCATTGTAATCAGTTACAATGTCTTGGATAAAGTTTCGTAATCCTAAAATGCACGAGTAGATGCAATATTGGGAGATTGGAAAAATATGATTGTGCCGTAATGCCTTAGAATAGATATACTCAGATATGTTTAGTCTATCATTTAGCTAAAATGATTGAAAATATTTCGAGTGTATATATCAATTTCTAGTATGTTCATGTTATTATAAAATGTCTAAAAAGGACATAATCGTCTGAAGGATGGAAGGCACGGAGAACGGAAGGCTATAAAATGTTTTTGTTTGTAAAAGTAGTTATAGTTTAAGTCTCAATTAGACCCGTTTCTCTATAACTGTGGCTCTGATACCAATCTGTAACACCCCAATTTTGTGATACGCAATGAATTCAAACTGGGTTTTACTTCATGGCACAACAGTCATAACAATAGAAAACGAACTCTAATGGAGTCGTTTTAAAAGATTTATCATTCGATTTATATAAATATCAGAGTTTACAAAAATGAGGTCCCAATTGGTTCCATTGTTTACAAAATACATTAAATAGGTTTTCGAATGATAATAAAATTTATAGCCTTCTTCAGTATCCTTGTTCTTCTGTGCCAGCTTTCGACATTATGGACCTGAAATACATGCTTAAAACTGTCAACACAAAGGTTGAGTGAAATTCATAGAGTTTTGAAAATCAGTTGAACACATAATGTTTGTAGTGTGAGTTATAAATTCACACCAATGGTTTGAAAACCAAAAGAGATATTATTAGACTAAGCATCATGCAATCAAGGCGTTAACATGTTCCAAAATTAATTGGAGAAAATGTCGGTGCGTGCCCTATCTGGTAAAATTGCCGTTTTTACCAATGTTACTCAAATATAGTGCGTTTGTTTGCCTTTAATGGGGCCAACACAAACGGGATTCGTCAATCCCAATAGATCTACTCACAATATTCGCGCCCACTCTCACATAGTGATTAATGATTCATGATTTAGGGACTTATGTTTGGCAAATGCGGTAACTCAGTGCTAATAAAACAATCAGATAAGCATACAGTTTGAAAGCGGTGTGTTCAGTTTTAAATAAAGCATGTATCTCCCCCAAGGGTTTGTAAAAAAATTAAGTAATAGAAAGTGGGGCTACGAACTCACCGAGAGTTGATGATGTTAAGTATTAACGGATGTGATGGATAAGTCAGAAGACTTCTACGTGCAACCCAAAAATGAAATGTTGCTACTTAAGTTTGGAATAATGTTTAAGAAAACATAAACCATCCTATATATATATATATATATATATATATATATATATATATATATATATATATATATATATATATATATATATATATATATATTCCTATGTTGATCATGATGTAGTCAATTATCATATGATGTTTATAGAAAGATCTTTAATATGTGAAAACGTATTTAGTTTATAGATATCGTTGTACCGTCGGCCATCATAATTCAAACGTCATGCAGTAAACGTTCGAGGAGCTAGGACACTTTAAATCGTAAATCCAGCAACTCGTCGATACGTTTTACTCAAATGAAACCCCTCACATGAAGCTCCCTACTATTGTAGCACTTAGTAAATACAACATATGTTTTGAGTGAAGATTGTTATAACATCAAGTTTATCATGTTTTACTAACTATCTAGTTTTTACAAGTTCTCGTCGTTTCATAAATATAATTACCATAGTTAACGGTCTTGGGCAAACAAGCCTTGAGGCTTTAGCCATGGCCTTGCAGTGACTTTGGTCTTGACTACCATGGTCTTGAGACTTAGCTTTGACCTTAGCCTTAGCCATGGTCTTGGCTTATGGCCATTAGGCCTCTTGGTTTGCTTTTAGTTGTGAGACTATATTTACGACAGTTTCTGTTTTTGAAAGATTTTGGCCTATTTATGCGTTTTCAAGGTCCGAGCTTCTTCATCATTGAAGGAAAACGTCGTTCCGGACAACTTTCGTGTTTTAACTTTTTGATGATTCGGACCAGAAGTATCACTTTTAAAATGGCAGAACTCTTAATGTACTTATACATGGCAGTTTTGGCGTTTTGGTTTCGCTAACTTCTTTTGCTTATAACTTTTGACTCGTTTGTCCGTTTTGGGTGATTCAAATTACTATGTTTACCTTTTTATCTTTTCTACCATATTATGTAAGTTATAAAGTCCTTATGTTACTGTTTTTAATGGTCTGACATGTGTAGAATATGACTAGTTTACTAGTTTGTTACTTTTATGACAATATGTGAATTAAAACAAGTGATTGAGTATATGTACATCGTGAATCAACATAGTAACTATATATATAGCATGAAATAGTTAAGATTATGAATAATAAAGATGAGATGATGGTGGTGATAAGTTGCTTACAACTTTTGGCTTTCAATAAGAAAGGAGTAACTTAGTAAGGATAGGACTTTGATTGATCGCGAAAGACTTCGGATTGAGCTAGCTTTCCACACCTTGCCACCCTTGCAAACTTTAAGAGTTGGTGATGAAGTACTAAGTGACTTGAGTGGATCTAAACTCAAGAAGATCACTTAAACTTGCTAGAGATTTGATGTAGTAGCTTGATCTTTGGAACTTCCTTGCATAAACTTGGAGTTTATAGATCAAATGATGGAAGATGTGAAGGATTTGTGATATGAACGACCAAGAACAGTTTGTGAAGATGTTTAGGATGTATTTTACGTGCTATTTATAGGAGGGTAAGTTTGGTTAACCATATATTGGGTTAAATATTAACCATGGTTAAGTTAGGACACTTGTAAAGATCTAAATGAACCATGGTTAGGATGATGCCACCAAAATGATGAATACCCCCCCTTAAGTTGGCCATATAGTGATAAGATGACTTAGGTGGGTAGTTTTGATCTTATCTTGAGTTTAGAGCATGATTTGGTTCCGTTAAATGACAACCGTAAGTCGTTAAGCCATAAAACGTAAAACCGGGTATCGTAAAAATATGAAACTTGTAGGAATGATGAAACTCATCATTATACTACATCTAAAAATATAAAATGGGTTATAAGTCTCATTGGGTGCAAAAACGCTGCTTAAAGCTGAAAATACGGGTCAAAAACACGTAATTCGCAGTTTATCGGAAAAGAACGAAATTTTAGGAAAACAACCGTGAATTTATTTAGAGTAGACTAAAATTAGTCTAAAAGTGATATGAGATGTTAAAATGTGGTTTTTGTCATACGCGGGATAAGTTAACAGTTATTTGTGAAGTTTAAAAGTTACGCGATTTATGCAAAAATATAGAACGTACAAGGTTAATTCCTTTATGGTCAAAGGAGGAGGGAAATATGTTTGACTTTTCCAAAAAATGTAAAAGCGTCAAAAACATATTAGAAATACAGTGCAGGAATCGTTAAGTCTGGATGTAAGTAGAATTATTTAAAACGTAAGTTTATTTTTTCAAATAGGGCTTATTTGGTAACATTAAAAATAAATCTTAAAAATTCTTAAATTAATCATGAGTGATCTAAGAATTTATCTGATGTTAGGAAAATTATCAGAGTTAATTTTCGTTATGCGCGTGATGTTTAAACGATGGACCGTCTAAAACGAAACTTTAAAACGATGTTTACTTAATAACTTTTGTGAAAATGATCTAACGATGGTCGAACTCTCAGGTTATTACTAAAATAATTTATCTTACGAGAATATGGATTAAAAATTTTAAGGGATGAATAGTGAAAGTGAATAGTAAATGTGAATAGTAAAAGTGAATAGCAAATTCTTGAAAATGAAAAGTAACCTAAAAATGCGGGTGGTTACATCTTCCTCCTTCTTTACAATACTGGGCTTATCCTCAACCTTTTCTGCTTCAGCTACTTCTTCCACCTTCTGCTTTTTGGCTTCTTCAGACTGAAGGTTAAACCCTTTTCTCTTGACCTTAGAAGCTTCCATCTCAGAATCCATTGGGACAAACCTGTTGACCTGATCAACCACCTACTCAAATTATGTTTTAAGTTCATCAGATGTCGGCTTCCTCAGTTGAGTAACCTTCCAGCTAGGATGTCCCTGACTCTTGATGAAGTTGATCATATACTCTTGATGAGTGTGTAAATACTCATCATTTTGAGTCAAATCTGAACTGCAAAACGTCTAAAAATGCTCAGAAATGCATCAAAATACTGAAAATATTCCAAAATTACATTTTATATGTTTCAGATGCAAAATGTTTAAAATCAGATGAAAATTGAGCAAAGTTTGCATAATTGGCAGTTTCAGTCCCCCAAGTTTCAAAAGTTGTCAAAAACAGTCCCTGAGCACATAATTTCAAAAGTAAAATCACCAAAGGTCCTTTTAAAATCATAAGTTGTCAAATTTAGTCCTTTGGTGAAAAATATCAAAAGTTTGAGAAAATTACAAATTGGTCCTTCAAGTTTCAAAATTGGCAAAATTGGTCCCTGGAAAATGTGAAAATGTCAGCTTTGGTCCTTGAACTATTGATACTTGTCAAATTCAGCCCTTGGATCAACTTTGATGAAATGGCAGAAATGGTCCCTTGAATTTCAGGATTTACACATTAGGTCCTTATAGTTATTAAACCTTTTTAACCAATTGGACCCTATCATATACCCATGGACCCCTGTCTTTTCCTTTTTGAACCCCCAAGTCAAAAAAGCAGATAAAACTGCTCTTTCCCTCCACCTCATGCTTCTTCCACCTCCCCTCTGCACACCACTTGCCTGCAACCCATCACCTCAGCCTCACCTTTCTTCCACCCTCATCATCATCCACCACCCACAATTAATGCCACCCCCCCTACTTGCCTGTTACAGTACCTATAAGTCAAATATGCACTTCCCGCCAAAAATAAGCTAACACTCAAAACACTTCCATTGGTCCAATTGAGAGGTGGGATTGCATCAAAAAGCCACGTGGATGATATTTGAAGCATAAAAGAGGAGGAAGAGTAAAGAGAGAAGCAAGTTTTTAGTTTTTTTAATTACTGTATGTTGCATTTTTCTTAAATGTCTTAATTAGCTTTCAACTTTGTATTTTTAAGCTTCATGATACTGAAAACAAGTTATCTAGTTGATATAATTCAGTTTGGATCTCTAAATCAAAGTTTCATTTCATTTGCATATCTTATGTACACTGTTCTAAATTTCAAACTCAAACTCTGGTATTCAAAGCTTCAATAAGCTTTATTTAAGCTCAAATCATCTTACTTAAGCTCTATATAGCTTTTTGTAAGCTTGAAGAATCAGTTTAATTAAGTTCCCTTGAAAGTCAACAAAAGTCAACTTAAAGAGCAAATTGGGTTCAAGTTGATGCAGGCATGGAAATGGGGTGATTTACAGCTATTTGGGTTGGTTTGTAATAGGTAGTGGTTCTTGTTTCACATGTTGCTAGCCATAGTGGCTTTGGATAAGTTGTAAGTGAATTTGAGATCTTAATGCATAATCTGTTTTAATGGTCACAAGTAGCTAAAATCTGTTCTAATAAAAGTAATTAAGTGATATTAAGTCAGTTTGATCATTATATCTAGTTGGTTCATTGTTTAAACCTGTTTTGTTTGCTAATCAGTCCAAATAAGGAGTGTTTGGTTCTGCTTATATTTCTGTTTTTTAAGCTTATGCAGTTGTTCATTTCTATTAGCTCATGTTTGTTAAGTTAAATTGAACTCATTTGGGTCTTAGGTTTGGTCTGCAACATCCCCAAAGTCAAACTTTCACCTTAATCTGTTTCACTGATAACTGTTGTGAATTTAGGATTGCAAAATCAATATTTTGTGTTTAGAAATCATCAAGTTTACTTACTTTGTACTTATTACACCTTATTACATCACTATCAGTCTTAAAATTGGAATCAAGTCTCATATTAGTCAAACTGGTAACTAGTTTTCAAAAGTCAAAATGTCAAAAACTTGCTTTCTACAAATATTGCAGCAGTTGCACAAGTGTCATTAAAGCTTTTTAGGTTCTGGTTTTTGGAATATAAGCAGTTGGCTAGGTGTTATTTAAGACCTCTTACCTGTTTTTGGTTTAATCTTTCTAGATAAGCTTGGGCATAAGCTCAAAGTAAGGCTCATATGCCCTGCTCACATACCTCAGTACCACTGAGATTTTCTCAGCTTTTTGCATAGCTTGTCCAGAGTTCCATAGATCTTATCTTTGGCTCATCTTTGGTTTAAGCATAGTTAGCCAGGTCATCTTGAGGTCCTAACTTCTGTTTTTCCATTTGAGCTTATTTTGAAACTTGTGAATAAGCTACAACTTGGTACTCAGAAACTGTTTTAGTTTAAGTACTCAAATAAACCAAATCTTGGTAATTAGCTTATCAGAGGTTAAGGGTAGTTGAAACTAGTTGCATTTGGTTCATTTTAACATAAAATAGCTTCTGTGAAGGTTTGGTGGTCCTGGATTCTCACTTGCTTATTCAAGGTGCTTATTAATAAGCACTTACTATAGCAGTTCCAGTTTCTTCCAAACAACACCATGTTTTTCTATTTTTCCTAGATTCCTAGTATAATTTTAGAGTTTTCCTGAAATTTTCACATTTTTCCATAACAGTTTGCTATTTTTCTTAATTAAAAACAGTTTTTAGGATTATTTAAATAGCTTTTAATACAAATAATTCAGAAAAAGTCCAAAAAAATAATTTTTCATTTTTATTAAGTTTAGATAAATATAAAAAGTAAAAAAAGTAATTTTCCAGATTTTTCATAGTTTATTTTGTAATTTTTGGTAATTTAATTAGTTTTAAATAGTTTAAAATCCATAAAAAATAGAAAAATAATCATAAAAATACAAAAATAGTTTTGAAAATTCTATTTTGTTATTTTAGATTTTTCTAAGTCATAATTTTATTTTTCTAGGTTTATTTCATAATTTCTTGTAATTTAGGTTATTATTAATTAGTTAAAAATAGTTTTTAATTAATAAAAATTAGATAATTAGTTATAAAAATAATTTTCTTTTTCTAAAAAGTTTCTTATATCATTAAGTTTATAAAAATATAATTTTCATATTTTTAGGGTTAATATTGTATAAGTTTCACTTTTTAATTTGTACGTCACGTAGATTTTAAATTCAGTTTTATAAAAACATAAAAACAAAACATCATTTTAATTATAGTGATAGCGTTTATTTAATAGATTTTAACTTTTTAATCTCCTTTAATCTTCTGTAGTTTATAAAAAACTCAAAATACCTTACTGATCACTATCCTTAGTGGTTATTCGACATCTGATTGTGTTTAACACCAGTCATCCTCCGTGGGACATAACGACCCGGGAATCCACTGTATTCTCCTGATCTTCATTGCATTCGTGCTTGAGCAGTTTTAAGTTTCTTACAGTTGGTCATTCACAAGTGGCCAGCTTGCGTGAGAAAACTTGACTGTTCTGCGCGGATCAAATTTTGGCGCCGCTGCCGGGGAGGCTGTAAGCGTGTTTTAAGCATTTTCAGACCCGTACTTGCACATATACCACAGTTTGTAAAAAGTTTTTTGTAAAGTTAATACAAAATCAAAAAGTTCATTAACACTTTTCCTAAAGTGTTAAAAACACCAAACAAAATATAAAACAACAAAACAATCGTAACGTTTTCTAGCTTGTGTTTCTTTTAAGGTGATTCTTAAAGAAATACGATTTGGTTAAACGAAACGATACCAAAAATATTGTCCAAAAATTTTTTAAACCCATCAGCACATATCTATACCTACGTCTTTTCAGTGATACTTAATATATACATAAAAATCAACCACCGCAAATCAAGGCAGTGCACTACCTAACTGGGGGTGCGACCATAATAAGTTCCCGAACATCAGATTTAAAACTTGCCTTTGTGTCCTTGTGATTTGGTGTACCTTTTTCAAAGAAGCCATTTCATTTGTGATTATTGGTTAAGTTCACTTGTCGTTTTGCCTCGCATTTGTTTTGAAAACTGATTTTTAAACTTAGTGCATGCGCACTCGTTCTTCCAGTTCTACAAGTCCATTGTCAGAACTTGGAAAGATTCCTCGTAGACGTAGAGGACATTCTGCTCCTTCAGCTGTGACTGAGGAACGTCTACCACCACCACCACCTGCCATAATGGCAGAAGACAAGCCGATGAATGAGCTTCTCCAAGCACCCATCGAGGGTTACGGAGATGCCATTGTTGTCCCTGCCATCGTGGCTGACACTTTTGAGCTCAAAACCGGGTTACTTAATCTGGTAACCCAAAGCCAATTCTATGGTTTTGAGCGGGATGATCCTCATGCACACATTCGATGGTTTAACAAGATTGCATCTACCATCAAGTACAAGAATGTCCCACATGAAGCTATCAAGCTTCTTCTGTTCCCATTTTCTCTAGAGGGACAAGCCCGGAATTGGCTTGAGAAACAACCCCCTCGTTCCATTGAGACATGGGAAGATCTTGTCACAAAGTTTGTTAACGAATTCTATCCTCCATCCCGAACTACAAGTCTTAAGAATGAGATAATGAAATTCTCTCAAAGATTTGATGAATCATTCGGGGAGGCATGGGATCGTTACAAAGACTTGCTCCGTAAGTGTCCGCATCATGGTTTTAACGAGTTAATGCAAATGGATACTTTCTACAATGGTCTGCACCAAGGTGATCAAGACTCTCTAAATGCCTCCGCGGGAGGTAATTTCCTGAGCAAGACCACAAAAGAAGCCTTGCAAATAATTGAAAACAAGTCCCAGGTCCGCCCTTTCCGAGCAAAGACATATCAATCTCAGTCTAAGGCTGGACCTTCTACTTCATCTCCCGTGAGTACATCTAGCACCGATGCTAAGATTGACAAACTCACGGATATTGTTCAGGCTTTGGTTCTTGCTAACCAGAAGAAAGTCACTTTCACACAAGCACCAACGTATGGTGAAGTGAAGAAAGTTGAAGTTTGTGTTACTTGTGGTGGTCCTCATGCATACTACAACTGTACTGCCACCGATGGTAGTCCTTTTGAAGCTAATGCTATAGCCGGTACTTCAAATCAAGGAGGTAATCAATACCGTCCTCATAATGAACCAAACTACCGTGCTAACACTTATCAGGCACCACCCGGTTTCAATCAGAATCCTAACCGGAATCAGAACCAACAAAGAATGAACCAAGGTTATCAAAACCAAGGTAATTTCTATTCCGGTCCCAACCAAGGTTTCCAACAACAAGGAAATCTTAATCAAAACACTTACAACCGAGGGAATCAATTTCAAGGGAATATGAACCCTAATCAAGGGAATTCTGGCTATAACCAGAACATACGGCCTCAAATTCCTCCACCACCTCCTGTGTCAACATCTGATGAGCTTTTAAGGCAATTCATGAAGTCTCAAGAGGAGACAAACAGGGTGTTGGTCAGTCAGATCGCTGAATTAAAGAAGTCTTTAAATGATCGACCCTCGGGCTCAGGTACTCTACCTAGCAACACGATCGCTAATCCGAGGGGCGATGCAAAGGCGATCACAACCAGAAGTGGTGTTTCGTATGATGGACCCGCTATTCCTACTACCTCTTCTTCTTCTCTCCCGAAGGTAGTGGAAAGTGAACCTGAGGCGACAAAGGACAAGGAACTTCCTACTAATAACGGAAGTACCAGCACTGTCCATCCTCAGGTTGTCCAGAAACCAAAATCCAATCCAGGAGTTGTTTTTGAACCTCCTGTAGCTCCCATTGAAAAATCCAAATCTTCTATCCCTTACCCATCACGTTTACATGAGCAAAAGCTCCGCGAGAAAGCAGGTCATCAAATGGAAAAATTCTTTCAAATTTTCCAAGAACTTCATTTTGACATAAGCTTCGCGGATGCTATCATGTTGATGCCCAAGTTTGCATCAACTCTCAAACACATGTTAAGCAACAAGGAAAAGCTGTTTGAAATGGCTAAAACTCCTCTCAACGAGAACTGCTCTGCAGTAATCTTGAAGAAGCTTCCCGAGAAGCTTGGAGATCCTGGAAAGTTCCTCTTACCTTGTGTATTTCTAGGAATGGTTGAATGCTTTGCCTTAGCCGATCTTGGTGCAAGCATAAACCTGATGCCTCATTCAGTATGGAAGAAACTTTCTCTTCCGGATCTTACTCCTACATGCATGACTCTCGAGCTTGCAGATCGTACAATATCCCGTCCTCTTGGAATTGCCGAGGACGTATTTGTGAAAGTAGGAAAGTTCCATTTTCCAGCTGACTTTGTAGTTGTTGATTTCGATGCTGATCCACGGGTTCCTCTCATTGTTGGAAGAGGATTCCTGAGAACGGGCCGTGCTCTCATTGATGTATTTGAGCAAGAAATCACATTACGTGTTGGTAATGAAGCTGTCACCTTTAACCTTGATCAAACTTCGAGGTACTCCGCAAACTATGATTCTGAGTCGGTTAACCGAATCGATATCATTGATGTTGCTTCTGAAGAGTACTCTCAAGAAGTTCTGGGTTATTCTCATAATTCTGTGAGTGGAAATCCCACCACATCTTCTCAACCTATCATAGCCAATTCTACTCCTTCTCTCACTCCGTTTGAGGGAAGCGACTTCATCTTGGAAGAGATTGAAGCATACTTGGCTAGTGATTCTGTTCCATGGGAAATTGATCACGCTCCAATTGACATCGAGGGGGACATACTTCTCATTGAGAAAATGCTTAAAGATGATCATTCATCAACCCCTCACATTAGTGATGCAATTCCTGAAGAGATTAATCACCATGAGATTAATCCGGAGGGAGATATTCTTATTCTTGAGAAGTTGTTAAATCAGGACACTTCTCCTCCACTCCCTCCCGTCAACCTTCATAACAAGGAAGTCAAGTCAGTTGAGAAAACTGAAGAATTTCCTGAAGTCGAACTTAAGGACTTACCGCCTCATCTCGAGTATGCATTTCTTGAGGGTGATGATAAATTGCCCGTCATTATTGCTCGAGATTTGAGTAAAGATGAAAAGACTGCTCTCATAAAGGTCTTGAAGTCACACAAGCAAGCAATTGCTTGGAAACTCTCCGACATTAAGGGTATTAACCCTGAGTTCTGTACTCACAAAATCTTGATGGAGGATGACTTCAAGCCAGCAGTTCAACATCAGAGAAGGGTGAATCCAAAAATCCATGATGTTATCAAACAAGAGGTTATCAAACTTCTTGATGCAGGATTGATTTACCCTATCTCAGATAGTCCTTGGGTTAGCCCGATTCACTGTGTTCCTAAAAAGGGTGGCATAACTGTTGTCACGAATGAAGAAAACGAGTTAATTCCAACTCGATTGGTTACGGGATGGCGTGTGTGTATTGACTATCGTAAGTTGAATGACGCCACCCGTAAAGACCATTTTCCTCTACCCTTCATGGACCAGATGCTTGAGAGATTAGCAGGGAACGAATACTATTGTTTCCTTGATGGTTTCTCGGGTTACTTTCAGATCCCCATTGATCCACAGGATCAAGAGAAGACCACATTCACCTGCCCATACGGAACTTTTGCCTACAAACGTATGCCCTTTGGCTTATGTAACGCTCCTGGCACGTTCCAACGTTGTATGATGGCCATATTCCACGACATGATCGGGGAAACAATGGAGGTGTTTATGGATGACTTCTCAGTCATCGGGGATTCATTTCAGACATGTCTCTCCCATTTAGACAAAATGTTAAAAAGGTGTGAAGACACCAATCTATGTCTAAACTGGGAGAAGAGTCACTTTATGGTCAAAGAAGGCATAGTCCTTGGCCATAAGATTTCAAAAAATGGGATTGAGGTCGATAGAGCAAAAGTCGATGTTATTGCTAAACTGCCTCATCCTACTACCGTCAAAGGTATTAGGAGTTTTCTGGGTCATGCCGGGTTTTATCGTAGATTCATACAGGATTTTTCCAAAATCGCTCGGCCTATGACCCATCTTCTTGAAAAAGAAGCTCCTTTTATCTTCTCTCCTGAGTGCATCGAAGCTTTTGAAACACTGAAGAAAAGGCTTACGGAAGCACCCATTCTAGTTGCCCCCGACTGGGATTTACCCTTTGAGCTCATGTGCGATGCAAGTGATTTTGCTATCGGTGCAGTCTTGGGGCAACGCAAAACAAAGCATTTTCAGCCTATACATTACGCAAGTAAGACTATGACTGAAGCTCAAACCCATTATACCACTATAGAAAAAGAACTATTAGCTGTGGTGTATGCGTTTGAAAAGTTTCGGCCATACCTCATCTTGACCAAATGCGTAGTGTATACGGATCACTCGGCTCTTAAATATCTCTTTGCAAAACAAGATGCAAAGCCGAGATTGCTCCGTTGGGTTCTCCTCCTCCGGGAATTTGATATCATTATACGTGATAAAAAAGGAGCTGAGAACCTGGCTGCTGATCATCTATCCCGATTAGAGAACCCTCACCAAGATGTTTTCGAGAAAAAGGAAATAAATGAAACATTTCCTCTCGAGACACTCAATGCGGTTTCTTTTCGTGGAGACTCTACTACCCCATGGTTTGCTGACTTCGCAAATTACCATGCGGGTAACTTCATAGTGAAAGGGATGTCGTCCCAACAGAAGAACAAATTCTTCAAGGATGTTAAACATTACTTCTGGGACGACCCCTACTTGTTCAAAATCTGTGCGGATCAAGTCATCCGGCGATGTGTATATGGTCAGGAAGCTATTAACATTCTCAAGGCTTGCCATGCTGGACCTACTGGGGGACATCATAGCCCCAACTACACAGCCAAGAAGGTGTTTGATTCCGGATTCTATTGGCCCACAATCTACAAGGATGCCCATGAATTCGTCAAAGCCTGTGACGCTTGTCAACGTCACGGGAATATCTCACAAAGGAATGAAATGCCACAAAACGCCATTCAAGTGTGTGAGATCTTTGACATCTGGGGCATTGACTTTATGGGGCCATTTCCTTCTTCTCGCGGTAATAAGTACATACTCATGGCCGTTGACTACTTGTCAAAATGGGTCGAAGCTAAGGCTTTACCCACCAACGATGCCCGAGTTGTAGTGAAATTCTTAAAATCCTTGTTTGCTAGGTTTGGAACTCCACGAGCCATAATCAGTGATCGTGGTACGCATTTCTGCAATGACCAGTTTGAAAGAGTCATGCAGAAGTATGGTGTAACTCACCGTCTCTCTACTGCGTACCACCCACAAACAAGTGGGCAAGTGGAAGTTTCAAACCGAGGGATTAAAAGAATTCTAGAGAGGACGGTTGGCGAAAACCGTGCCTCTTGGTCGGATAAGCTAGATGACGCACTCTGGGCCTTCCGGACAGCTTATAAAACACCCATCGGGTGCACTCCATACAAGCTGGTGTACGGGAAGGCGTGTCATCTACCGGTTGAGCTAGAGCACAAGGCATACTGGGCCTTGAAACATGCCAACTTTGATATTCAGACAGCTGGTGATCACCGGAAAGTTCAAATGAATGAATTAAATGAACTCCGTGATCAAGCATACGAGAACTCTTTGATCTATAAAGAAAAGACAAAGAAGATTCATGACTCAAAGATCAAAAACCGCGTTTTCAACGTTGGTGATCGAGTCCTTCTTTTCAACTCCAGATTGAAGATTTTCTCGGAAAGCTTAAATCCGCTGGTCGGACCATTTACTATCACTAAGGTTTATCCTTATGGTACCATTGAGTTATCTCAACCCGATGGGCCTGACTTTAAAGTGAATGGTCATCGAGTGAAGCATTACTTTGGAGAGGACATTCCCCCTGTGATTGTCCCAGATCTACAAACTTTCCCCATGAACCAATGAATGCGGGGATCGAGTCAAGCTAGCGACTCGGTAATCAAAAACAGTAGCATGCCATATGGGTTTTCACCCATATTTCTGACTTCTTTCTACTTTCTACCACCCTAGTGTTGGGGGGTTGCCCCACATGTTGTATATATATAAGAGTTCCAAAAAAAAAAAAAAAAATCTTCTTTCTAAATAATGGCCGTAGTATTTCCCTTTTACGTTCTTTGTTTCGGCATAACCGCCGGTACTTTGAATATTGAGGGCAATATTCATTTCTAAGTGTGGGGAATTCTCACGAATTTTATCATATAATTATACGCCTAATTCCCCATTTTTGGCCAAAATTTTTTTTGGAGTAAGTGTTTTACACTTACTCATTTAGTTATCAGTCCGCCTTGTCTAATAAACTAAAGGATTGGCTAATCCAGGAGCAAACGGCTCTTGGTAAAGATATCTCAAATCCCTTGACGGCTTGCAATTTGCCCAAAATTGTATGGTATTCAACTCACCATATCCTAAATAGTGAAGAGTTGGCTAGCCCGCAAGGTTATGGCTTGTGGTAAAGGCAGTGGAAAAACCATAATTGGTAATCAGCTCACCAAAGATAATATTGATAATTTATCTAAGAGTTGGCTAGTCCAGAAGTACGGCTTCGGTAAAGACAAATCAAATCCATTGAAAGCCGGTGGTTTGCTCAAAATCACATGGTTATCGGTGTACCATGGTTCTTACTTGAACTGAAACATTTGGCTACTCAGAAGTAATGGCTTCTGGTAAAGAGTTTCAAAACCATTAAGTTTTTCTCAAAAGATTGCTAGGGACTAGCAATAGTTTAGTGTGGGGGATTGATGAGTGTGTAAATACTCATCATTTTTGAGTCAAATCTGAACTGCAAAACGTCTAAAAATGCTCAGAAATGCATCAAAATACTGAAAATATTCCAAAATTACATTTTATATGTTTCAGATGCAAAATGTTTAAAATCAGATGAAAATTGAGCAAAGTTTGCATAATTGGCAGTTTCAGTCCCCCAAGTTTCAAAAGTTGTCAGAAACAGTCCCTGAGCACATAATTTCAAAAGTAAAATCACCAAAGGTCCTTTTAAAATCATAAGTTGTCAAATTTAGTCCTTTGGTGAAAAATATCAAAAGTTTGAGAAAATTACAAATTGGTCCTTCAAGTTTCAAAATTGGCAAAATTGGTCCCTGGAAAATGTGAAAATGTCAGCTTTGGTCCTTGAACTATTGATACTTGTCAAATTCAGCCCTTGGATCAACTTTGATGAAATGGCAGAAATGGTCCCTTGAATTTCAGGATTTACACATTAGGTCCTTATAGTTATTAAACCTTTTTAACCAATTGGACCCTATCATATACCCATGGACCCCTGTCTTTTCCTTTTTGAACCCCCAAGTCAAAAAAGCAGATAAAACTGCTCTTTCCCTCCACCTCATGCTTCTTCCACCTCCCCTCTGCACACCACTTGCCTGCAACCCATCACCTCAGCCTCACCTTTCTTCCACCCTCATCATCATCCACCACCCACAATTAATGCCACCCCCCCTACTTTCACATGTTCATACCTATAAGTCAAATATGCACTTCCCGCCAAAAATAAGCTAACACTCAAAACACTTCCATTGGTCCAATTGAGAGGTGGGATTGCATCAAAAAGCCACGTGGATGATATTTGAAGCATAAAAGAGGAGGAAGAGTAAAGAGAGAAGCAAGTTTTTAGTTTTTTTAATTACTGTATGTCGCATTTTTCTTAAATGTCTTAATTAGCTTTCAACTTTGTATTTTTAAGCTTCATGATACTGAAAACAAGTTATCTAGTTGATATAATTCAGTTTGGATCTCTAAATCAAAGTTTCATTTCATTTGCATATCTTATGTACACTGTTCTAAATTTCAAACTCAAACTCTGGTATTCAAAGCTTCAATAAGCTTTATTTAAGCTCAAATCATCTTACTTAAGCTCTATATAGCTTTTTGTAAGCTTGAAGAATCAGTTTAATTAAGTTCCCTTGAAAGTCAACAAAAGTCAACTTAAAGAGCAAATTGGGTTCAAGTTGATGCATGCATGGAAATGGGGTGATTTACAGCTATTTGGGTTGGTTTGTAATAGGTAGTGGTTCTTGTTTCACATGTTGCTAGCCATAGTGGCTTTGGATAAGTTGTAAGTGAATTTGAGATCTTAATGCATAATCTGTTTTAATGGTCACAAGTAGCTAAAATCTGTTCTAATAAAAGTAATTAAGTGATATTAAGTCAGTTTGATCATTATATCTAGTTGGTTCATTGTTTAAACCTGTTTTGTTTGCTAATCAGTCCAAATAAGGAGTGTTTGGTTCTGCTTATATTTCTGTTTTTTAAGCTTATGCAGTTGTTCATTTCTATTAGCTCATGTTTGTTAAGTTAAATTGAACTCATTTGGGTCTTAGGTTTGGTCTGCAACATCCCCAAAGTCAAACTTTCACCTTAATCTGCTTTCTTAATGATAACTGTTGTGAATTTAGGATTGCAAAATCAATATTTTGTGTTTAGAAATCATCAAGTTTACTTACTTTGTACTTATTACACCTTATTACATCACTATCAGTCTTAAAATTGGAATCAAGTCTCATATTAGTCAAACTGGTAACTAGTTTTCAAAAGTCAAAATGTCAAAAACTTGCTTTCTACAAATATTGCAGCAGTTGCACAAGTGTCATTAAAGCTTTTAGGTTCTGGTTTTGGAATATAAGCAGTTGGCTAGGTGTTCTTTAAGACCTCTTACTGTTTTGGTTTAATCTTTCTAGATAAGCTTGGGCATAAGCTCAAAGTAAGGCTCATATGCCCTGCTCACATACCTCAGTACCACTGAGATTTTCTCAGCTTTTTGCATAGCTTGTCCAGAGTTCCATAGATCTTATCTTTGGCTCATCTTTGGTTTACGCATAGTTAGCCAGGTCATCTTGAGGTCCTAACTTCTGTTTTTCCATTTGAGCTTATTTTGAAACTTGTGAATAAGCTACAACTTGGTACTCAGAAACTGTTTTAGTTTAAGTACTCAAATAAACCAAATCTTGGTAATTAGCTTATCAGAGGTTAAGGGTAGTTGAAACTAGTTGCATTTGGTTCATTTTAACATAAAATAGCTTCTGTGAAGGTTTGGTGGTCCTGGATTCTCACTTGCTTATTCAAGGTGCTTATTAATAAGCACTTACTATAGCAGTTCCAGTTTCTTCCAAACAACACCATGTTTTTCTATTTTTCCTAGATTCCTAGTATAATTTTAGAGTTTTCCTGAAATTTTCACATTTTTCCATAACAGTTTGCTATTTTTCTTAATTAAAAACAGTTTTTAGGATTATTTAAATAGCTTTTAATACAAATAATTCAGAAAAAGTCCAAAAAAATAATTTTTCATTTTTATTAAGTTTAGATAAATATAAAAAGTAAAAAAAGTAATTTTCCAGATTTTTCATAGTTTATTTTGTAATTTTTGGTAATTTAATTAGTTTTAAATAGTTTAAAATCCATAAAAAATAGAAAAATAATCAGAAAAATACAAAAATAGTTTTGAAAATTCTATTTTGTTATTTTAGATTTTTCTAAGTCATAATTTTATTTTTCTAGGTTTATTTCATAATTTCTTGTAATTTAGGTTATTATTAATTAGTTAAAAATAGTTTTTAATTAATAAAAATTAGATAATTAGTTATAAAAATAATTTTCTTTTTCTAAAAAGTTTCTTATATCATTAAGTTTATAAAAATATAATTTTCATATTTTTAGGGTTAATATTGTATAAGTTTCACTTTTTAATTTGTACGTCACGTAGATTTTAAATTCAGTTTTATAAAAACATAAAAACAAAAACATCATTTTAATTATAGTGATAGCGTTTATTTAATAGATTTTAACTTTTTAATCTCCTTTAATCTCCTGTAGTTTATAAAAAACTCAAAATACCTTACTGATCACTATCCTTAGTGGTTATTCGACATCTGATTGTGTTTAACACCAGTCATCCTCCGTGGGACATAACGACCCGGGAATCCACTGTATTCTCCTGATCTTCATTGCATTCGTGTTTGAGCAGTTTTAAGTTTCTTACAGTTGGTCATTCACAAGTGGCCAGCTTGCGTGAGAAAGCTTGACTGTTCTGCGCGGATCAACTCTCTCTTTTCTCCTTTGTTCAGAGGCTTGTTTTTCCTTTCCTTGTACCTTTGTTCTCTTAGCTGCCTCTTCTTTTCGTTGATCATGTCAACCATCTTTCTGGCAAAGTCCTCAACACCAATGTTTCGTCAAATTTCCATGTTTACCTCAAGCTTAGCCCTGATGGTATCCGAATCTTCATCAGTGTAGTACTTAGCAAACTCTAAGATCTTATCCTTTTTTTTCTTTTGTTATTTAGTTCATTGTGGAGGTTGCTACAATGTTCTAGCCAAGTACTCATCATCCATTTGTTGTCTTTCACGCTTGGCTGCAGAAGTTTCTTCCTCAGCTTTAATCCTGGCAATCTCTGACATACTTGCCTCATCCTCTCTGATCTGTCTCTTGGTCCTTTTGGGCTTAGGAGACTCTTGCCTTCTCTTTGAGGAATTTCTTCACCAGACTTAACATTTTCACTGGCAGACCTAACTTCATCATTGCTAGACTTAACCTTAAAATAGTTACCAGACTTAACTGCAGAAGAACCACCAGAATTAACTTCAGAACCTGTAGCCTCTTTCTCTGATTTTCTTTTCTTCTGACTTAAACTCTTGGCTAAGATTTCAGCTACTTCTCGACCTTGAAGACTGATGGTCTCCTCAGAAGATTTCATTGGTGTTCTGAACTCAGATCCCCCTTCTTTCTCCATATTCCTCCCCTGTTTGGGAGAATTTTCTTCCCCTTCAGAATCAGTGATCTCTATTCCTTTAGCTTTGAACTTTTCCTCCAACTTCTTGAATTTCTGAACTAATCTGATCACAATATCAGCTTGAGCTTTGGATGACCTCTGTAGATCCTTTTCTAAATTTTCTATCCTTATCAGAAGTTGGGGAACTAAGTTGATGAGTTCCTCTTGATATAGATTTGATGGTTCTGATGCAGTGGGTGTTGGAGGTTTGGAGTGAGGAATTTCAGGGGATTTTTCCTCATTCACAGGTGGAGAAGGTGGAGGTGTAGCAGTCTTGAATGACTAATAGTAATCTTGAATAAATCCAAATTACTATATGAAGAACTCTTAGCAAAAGCTTGATGTGTTAATGCGGAATCTTAACACACAAAGTATGAAGAACACAAAATAACTAACTTCGTATTTTCTATTAATTTGCTCAAAGCCTAATGCTTACAACTCGTACATTAACCTAACATCTTAGGGATCCTTTTATACACCAAGGAAACCCTAATTGACTAACAAACTTGTAGAAGGGTAAAGATATCTTCTCCTAAGATATCTCTACTCATACATATCTATTCCTGATATAACTCTAACAAACTATTCTGTTTTATACATAAACAGACTTCACTATCGACTATTTTTTCTGCTAGACTTAACATCTTTAGTACTGGCAGACTTAACTACCAACAGACTTAATTCTGGTCTACCAGACTTAACTACTAAAGCTACCAGAATTAACACTAACAGACTTAAACATACTTAAATCTGTTTTACAAATTATAATTCCCAACAGGATTGTATCTTGTCGCAGAGGTGTTGACTTCCATTGACTCCTAAATTGTACACCAATGTTGACTATCTCTCTATGTGTCTTATGTATCCCTTTTTCTTGGGTTGTGATCGTGCATAACCTAAGCGTCAAACTGTTACTCACAACTATCGTAATCATTATGTATGCACCTTTCTTTGTGGATGTGTTTGTACATATATAATGGCAGACATTAATGTACTAGTTGACCAGGCATCTGCTATCCCTCCACCCACTCGCACTGATGACGAGATCTTACCATATTCCGATTGGGTTCCAATTGGGAAGAGTAACTGCTACGTGGATATGCACAAATCACAACCCATTCCTATCTACAAGATTGCGGTGGATATCCTGAAGCACACAAACTTATTCAGTGCATTCACTTCCTGCTCCACGATTCCATGAATCTATATTCAGCAGTTCTGGCATACAATAAGTGGGATATGATCACAACGGTCTACAGTTGTCAGCTGGATGAAGATTGGTATGAACTTTGAAAGGACACTATCAGAGAAGCTCTACCGATCACACCGGTTGACAAAAACAACCAATTCACCTCACCACTAACAACAGACAATCTGATCAACTTTGTCAATGACTTGTGGTATCCAACAGATGTCAAGACCTTATCATCGATAATCACTAATGAAATGCATCAGCCATGGAAGGCAATTATCACCATCATAAACATGTGCCTCATAGGAAAGACTTCTAGGTATGAGAGACCGAGAGCTCCAGTGCTGCAAATTCTGTGTGGAATTACCAATCAAGGCAACATGGATTATGCAGAGAGAATTTAGGAGGAATTCACGCAGTCTATTCATACCTTCATCAATGATAAACAAAAGAAGGCGCAAAACATCAGGGGTAAGAAGAAAGTGCATGCACGTGTGATTCCAACTATCCGATTATCCAAGATAATCATCAAACATCTTCAAGCCAAGCACTAGTTTCACCCAAGAATTGGCTCTGCACTTCACCTGGCCATAGAGGAGCATGTTCTCGGGAATCTTAAGTTTGCAGATAAAGGCTCGAAACATGAAATATTTGGCAAGGCGATACCTGATGCTCTCCTTACGGATGATATTGTCACTGCCACATATTATCAAGACTATTTGAACAAGGTGACCAAGTCTCTCACCAGTGAATCACCAACTCCTACCCCAACAAATTCGACAAGTAAATCAAAAACAACTCCCAAGACCTCCAAATCCTCTTATGCTACTTTTCCCAAGAAACATCCGGACAAGCCTACTACTGATGACTCGTCTGCTTGGGGTAAGAAAAAAAAAAGGCGACAAAGGAAAGGGAAGAGGGTCTAAGAAGCCAAGAACCAAACCTACCCTACAAGATCTTGATGATCTTAACCTTCAAAAGGGCGTGGAAGCGAGCTTAAAAGAACTCAAGGAGTCGGGAAGACGTCCTAGGAAGAGTGTCACAATGCAAGAACCAGACTCTGGGAAACGTCAATCTCCTCTAGCAGTTGAAGGCAAGAGTAAGGGTATTGAAGAAGTTGAACATGTTGCTCAGATATTGTTGAACATTTCCTCTCCAGCTCACAAGACCACAACTAGATACATCCTCCAGAAGCGCAGAACCTAATCATCACAAACGACGAAGAAGATGGAAGCTGAAGTGGAACATTCTCCAATACTGAACTCAATGTCGAGTCTAGTGACACTGATTCAGAGTTTCAGGATACAGAGGGTGGTAATGTAGATGTGAATGAGCCGGAAGTCCAGACCGAGACTCACACTGAAGTTGGTACCAGTGAAGGGTCTGATTTAGGGAATAAGGAAAAGGAGATTGTTTCTCAAGATAGTGGTTTTGCTGTAGATGATTTAATGTCAAATGTCTATCCAAGTGTTCAAGAAAACCTCAAACATAGAACTGACAATCAAACACACTTAAAGGAACCCAACAACTCTACCAAAACCCTATCATCCTTTCAAAACCTTGAACAAGATCTCACCTTTGTAGACCAATTCATTGAAGACATACCAGTTGAAGATGAAAAGAAAAATTATGAGAAAGAGGTCGTCTCCATAGTTTCGGTCACGATTCAACAAGACTCATCTACAGTTCCAACAATGTCTATTCCTACACAAACAACCTCAACAACAACTTCACCTCCTGCGACAACCTCAACAGCAACTACCATCGTTACAACCGCACTCCCACCACCACTACCTACAAGCACAAGTGTAGAGCTGCGATTAGAAGATGCTCTATAACATATTGTAACTCTGGAACAACATAACCTGCCGAAAGTAGTTAATAATAACGGATCCCGTCTGTCCAAGTTGGAGAATCTCAACTTCGATTATCAGGTGATGGATGCAATAGAAGAACATGTTAAAGAGGAAGTTGAATGGGCGCCCCTGCATGCACGGTTCAAAGATCTTCCTACCTCTGACATGAAAGAGATTCTCATGCAACGAATGTTCAAGACTGACGAATACAAGTAGCATGATGAACACAAGCAGTTGTATGAAGCTCTTCAGAGGTCCATTGACTGTGACAACTACTTTTGGTTTGTGGAGGATATGGCTGAAAACAAACATAAGAAAAAGAGGAGACCAGACTCCCCAAAGACACCACATGGGTCTCCTCCTCCACCACCCAGAGCTGCAGGATCGTCTGGAGTCGCAGGGTCTTTTGGAACTACAGAAACTCACAGGGATAATCCTCCACCTCCTCTTCCACCATCATCTGGTCAACCAAGATCTTCCGCTGGCCCAAGCTCTTCAAGGTCTGCCAAGTCTATGGAACATGCAGCTTGGACGACGTTCAACACAAGATACAAACCTTCAGTCTCTCCCATTCCTGAAGAGTTTGTAATAAATGAAGAGTCCACACTTAACCAGGAATTAGATTCTGACGAAGAAGATAACACTAACAAGCACATACCAAAAGTGAATCTGAACAGAGACTGGTGGAAGACATTTGTGGGAGAAGACAAAGTAGAAACCTCAGGATCAACTTGGTTTACTCCCACTAAAGATATGACTCAAGATTGGTGGAAGGATGAAAGACCTGCCACTCCAGAACCAACATGACTCAAGATTGGTGGAAGGATGAAAGACCTGCCACTCCAGAACACAACTGGGCAAGTGCGATTGTTGCTAACCATGTAACTCCACCAGAGAACTCGCTTCTTGGTATAACCGGTGACATGGGAAGCTTCATCAAATTGTACTGCGAGAAGCAAGGGATCATAACTCTTACACCGAAAGATCTGGAGGGTCCTGTATATGGAATTGTCAAGGCTTTTCATCCGGACGTGAATCACATACAATACCAAATGGAAGAATGCTATAAACTGTTGACTGATCAGATGGACGATAACGTGCTTCAGTACAACATCAGCAAGCCTCTCGCACTGGGAGGTCCACCGGGTGAACTAACGATACAATCTGAGTTCTTCTTCAACAAGGATCTTGCATATCCGTGCTTCGGCAACAAGGGTAGCAGGCCCGCACTATCAATTTCTATGATGAAGGCCGCACAGTATCCTGATGCTGGTTTAGAGCAGATGGTTCCTGATCAGTTTTGGGCTCATTGCTGCTTCTTATGGTATCTCACATTGGTGGTTTCACAAGCAAAGCTTCTACATTGACAGACACGGTGCCAAAGTGATTCGAAGGGCTGCACATACGCACATGCGTATCTTAAGTGTTTTCGGTGTAGAGATCTTCTCAATGTATGGGTATGACTACTTGAAGAAAATTGTCCTCCACAGAGCAGATCTTAAAGAGCATATCATAGAGGAAAACGACTTCAAGAACTTGTACGCTAATGACTTTCAAGATCTTTACTTGTTGAATATCCAAGGTCACCTAGATCATCTACCTCCACGTGACAAGAAGTCTCTCTCTGCTTCTATCAACCTATGGACCAAAATATAAATAGTTAAAAACCGAAATAACCGAAAAACCGAACTGAAACCGATAATAAATTAAAAAAACCGAACCGCAAAAAACCTAACGATTTCGGTTTTTGGTTTTACAGAAACCGAATATTTCGGTTCGGTTTTAACCAAAAACCAACCCAAATCGAACAATGCTCACCCCTAGTTTTATAGTTTCCACTCCCTCTCCATCTTTCTTTTCTTTTTCAATATGGATACTTTTCTTTTAGTTTTTTTATTAGACAACATATGTCTACTACTCAATATATAAATTTTATATAATATTAAAATTATGTTTCTTAATTAAAGATCTGATATATATTTTTAAGAGTAAATTACACCGTTCGTCCTTGTGGTTTGCGTTGACCGCAGGAGTTCGTCCTTTGACCAAAAAAGTTGCACCGTCCATCCTTAAGTGGCAAACGTTATGCGCCATTAGTCCCTCCCTCTAACGGAGCCCACTAACGGTCGTTAAGTCTTGTTAACCTGAGGGTATAATCGTCATTTCAACACCATAAGGACGAACGGTGCAAGGACGAACGGTGTAGTTTAAACTTTTTGTCCCTTTTTTTATGTTTTCGTCCGTTTTCTTACGTTTTCGTCCGTTTTATTACATTTTCTTACTTTTAACTCCGTTTTTTACGTTCTCGTCCGCTTTCTTACGTTTATTTACGTTTTCGTCTGTTTTCTTACGTTTTCATCCGTTTTTTACGCTTTACTCAGTTTTTTTACGTTTTCGTCCGTTTTCATCCGTTTTTATTCATTTTTGTCCGTTTTAATACGTTTTCTTCCATTTTCTTACGTGTTACTCTGTTTTTTTTACATTTTCGTCTTTTTTTTACGTTTTCATCCATTTTCTTACGTTTTTGTCCATTTTCTTACGTTTTTGTCCGTTTTTCTTACGATTTACTCTGCTTTTACGTTTTCGTCTGTTTTTCTTACGTTTTCGTCTGTTTTTTTACGTTTTCATCGGTTTTTTTATGTTTTCGTCCGTTTTCTTACGTTTTCGTCCATTTTCTTACGTTTTCGTCCGTATTTATATGTTTTCTTACTTTATTCTTACGTTTTACTATGTTTTTTACGTTTTCTTATGTTTTATTACGTTTTCATCCGTTTTATTACGTTTTCGTCTGTTTTTTTACATTTTCGTCCATTTTCTTACGTTTTCAAACGTAAAAAACAGACATTTTAAAAGGTTTTAAAACGTAAAAAAACAGACGAAAACGTAAAAAACAGAATAAAACGTAATAATAAAGGAAGAAAACATAAAAAAACGGACGAAAACGGACGAAAACGTAATAAAACGGACAAAAACGTAATAAAACAGACGAAAACGTAAAAAACAGAGTAAAACGTAAGAATAAAGGAAGAAAACATAAAAAGACGGACGAAAACGAAAGAAAAAAACGACGAAAACATAAGAAAACGGACGAAAACGTAAAAAAACCGATGAAAACGTAAAAAAACGGACGAAAACGTAAAAAAACAGACGAAAACGTAAAAAACAGAGTAAAACGTAAGAATAAAGGAAGAAAACATAAAAAGACGGACGAAAACGTAAGAAAACGGACGAAAACGTAAAAACACCGATGAAAACGTAAAAAAAACAGACGAAAACGTAAGAAAACTGACGAAAACGTAAAAAATTAGACGAAAACGTAAGAAAATGAACGAAAATGTAAAAAAAACTGACGAAAACGTAAAAAACAGAGTAAATCGTAAGAAAAACAGACAAAAACGTAAGAAAATGGACGAAAACGTAAGAAAATGGATGAAAACGTAAAAAAATAGAGTTAAACGTAAGAAAAACAGAAGAAGACGTATTAAAACGGATAAAAACGTATAAAAACGGATGAAGAACGGATGAAAACGGACGAAAAACGGATAAAAACGGACGAAAACGTAAATAAACGTAAGAAAACGGAGTTAAAAGTAAGAAAACGTAAGAAAATGGACGGAAACGTAAGAAAACAGACGAAAACGTAAGAAAATGGACGAAAACGTAAAAAAACGGACAAAAAGTGTAAACTACACTGTTCGTCCTTGCACCGTTCGTCCTTATGGTGTTGAAATGACGATTATACCCTCAGGTTAACAAGACTTAACGACCGTTAGTGGGCTCCGTTAGAGGGAGGGACTAATGGCACATAACGTTTGCCACTTGAGGATGGACGGTACAACTTTTTTGGTCAAAGGACGAACTCCTGCGGTCAACGCAAACCACATGGACGAACGGTGTAATTTACTCTATTTTTAATTATTAAGTTATGCTAACAAATTATAATGTATAGTTAAAGGAGAAATTGTACGGGGCGATTATGATTTTCTTAAGGGGCCCGTTTTCATTTAATTATTCTCTCTATTGGTCTTTTGTTAATGATATTATGCAATTAAAAGCCTGACAGTAACTTAGTGGCCCGTGTGCCATTTTCTGATTGGTCAAAGTGTGGTGCGTGTTTTCTTGTTCACTCCCGCTTTCCTGTAATGAGCCGTAACAACCCAAACGTCATTAGCCTTAGCCATGTTTAAAGTTAGTTTTCAGCACCCTCCACAACCGCCCGTTATCATAAAAACACACACACACACCCCTCCATATTCTTCTAGAGAAATCCTCAGCAAACATAAAACTCCTAATCACTACAATCATTTTAAAGGTATGAATTACTTCAATTTAAAGTCACCGGTATGCTTATTGCTTGATGATTTTAGGTTATCATTCGCTACCATTTGTTATGAACAACAAGAGTCTTTTCATCAACAGAAAAATATTAGTATCTACAATCAATATTAAAGGTATGAGTTGTTTTAAATTAGTTTATGATTATTGGTTTTCAATTGGTGGGTTAGGGTTTCGTTGAAATGGTGCTATGTCAGCCGGCGGAGATGATAGTTAACCTTTGTAGTTGCTAAGATAAAGGTGTCTCATGGGTGTGAAGTTTAACAGATTTTAGGGGGGGGATCGAAACTAGTTTGTTTGAAATTTCATTTTTTAGGTGTAAAGTGTAGATTCCTAATGTTTAAACTAATCACTTATAAGATATTTTGAAGTAACCAACTCAACAAATAGTTAATGCATCAGCTTATTTGTAAAAAAGATGCAACAGTGAGCTTAATTTATGGAATAGCTTATTTTGCCGACTTATGACCTTTTCTGGCATTGTGTAATCGAGGTAAGTAGCAGTTTGTGAAGTTACAGTGGGTTTATGTTCTTTTTATGAACTTCGGTTTTGAATTGTTTAAATTAGAGAGTGTAAATTGAGTCATGTTCTACATTTGATTTTGGTAGCTATTGTAAACTTAGGATAAACATATAATGGTTACTGATTATAACTTTTTATTTGTAGGTATTTCATTCTGTTTTCCTTTGAATTGATCAAGTTTATACTTTGTTCTATCAAAATTGTATATGGTAAAATTTGTTAGTAATTTGTGACTAAAATTTATTGTGATCCTTTACAGGCACAAGCTGTATCAGTGGCGGCAAAATTGCATATGGGAGTTTGGTAGTTCGAAGTCGGTGAGTAGATTGCGGTCTCATAGGACAACAATCACTCGAATGGAATAACGGTTGAAGAGTATTATAAGGTAAACTTCAACTAAATAGTTGTTTTCTGGATTTTTTTTTGGTTTTTTTTGCCGGTAAGAGTATTCCTTTCTCACGATGGGTTTATGTTACGTTTTTTTACTGCTTTTAGGGAGGTGGCTTGGTGCAGCTGGTACTAATGATAGTGGAATCTGTTTTCAAGGATATGGTAGGCATGGATTTTTTGAATTAGGGATGATGGGTGTGAAAAAGTTTTCCCTCCTTCCGAAACGTAATGAAATTACTAAGTTTATTTCATCTTTTTAATCATCTATTTGTGCAATTTATTGGATAATTGTGTTGTGTAGAAAGAAGTCGGTGAAAGTGAAAGAAACATCTGTGAAGAAAGCCAAAAAGTGAGAGATCCAAGCCAGCCAGAAAGGCTACGTACCAGGTTTCAATGGCCCTAACGACAGGGCTTCAGGAGTGGTACGGACATATTTTGAATATGTTTCTTACTAATAAAAATCTTAGAAGTAGATTACATAAAGGGTTTGTTAACATGAAACTGAATACGCAAATCTACACTTCATTTAATTCAGATGTTAAAAACAAGATAGTTTGACTCAACTTTCATATTCTAATCGGTATTTTTTGCATTTTGTTTTTGTCCAGACAGGGTGTTGGTTAGGACGCCAAATAACATGTTTCGACCGTCAAATAATTCTTTGAAATGGTTGCGAGTTTTATGTGTGTTAGCAGGTTGGGACCATTAACTGAATTTAGATTCTTAGTATTTTATGTTTGGCATTGTTCGTTCATAAGAACACATGTATGATTTGTTAGGATTTAGAAAATCCGTAAGTTAAAGACTCGGTCACCTCAAATATGTATAAGCATTAGAAAGCTCGTAGTCTTAGTTGTTTTGTTATTGTTAGTAGTTAGTTAAGTAACACCGTGGAAGACGGACGGGTCTTTACCCACTGTATGCCTGATCCACAGCCCGTAGGTGGTGTATTTTGTAAGACACTATAAATACCCTTTGCCTCCCAAGGCAAAGGGTGGAGCTTCATAATATTAGTTACACTTTCTCTCACTAGAAGTTCCTATTTCTCTCCATCTTTCTCTCTCTAGACTCACTATATTCGAACCTTTTTATTGTGTGTTTGTGTGATTATGATAACCAATATGTTAAAAATGGTATCAAGAGCCATGGTTTGATCATCTACTTTGTGTGTTCTTGGATTCTTGATTGGTTATTCATAATGTTAGGAATATTTGTAATATTTGTTTATAATTCTAATACTAGTATGTATGTAGTTCCTACTGGTAGAGTAGTAGTTCCTACTGGCAGGTATATAGTTCCTGCTGGTAAGGTTATTTTAATAGTTAGTACTAGTAGTTCCTACTGGTAGCGTACTTAGTCCTGGCAGTGTCAAATAGTTAATCCATGATAAGATTTATTTTGTTAGAGTTGAGGATATGCATGAGCTAAATTAGGAAGAGATATGCATATCATTCTCACGCGTTTTTGTTAATGCCGATTAGGGTTTCATCAATATAAATAGAACCCACGGCTTAGGAAATTTTAACACACTGAAACAAAAATATAGGATCGTAAAAACATGTTATTTAAGTTGTTCGGGAGTTCTAGGTTGATCAAACAAGATGAGACTCTTCATGTTTCTAGTGATTGAAAGTAGTGAGAGGGTGGAGAAAACAAGATACTTTTATTGATATGATAAATGAAGCACTGATCCGCGCAAAACAGTCAAGCTAAATCACTCAAACCTGCCACTTGTGAATGGCAGACCGTAATCAGCTTAAAACTGCTCAAGCACGAATGCAATGAAGATCAGAGGAATACAGGGGATTCCCGGGTCGTTAAGTCCCACGGAGACTCAATGGTGTGTACAACACTTGATCAGACGGTAGAATGATCACTAATGATAGTGATCGGAAAGGATTAGGATTGAATATTACACTACTGAAAAAGGTTATAAAATAAAGTGACTTAAATACAAATTAAGAAAATTAAAAAGATAAAAGATATTAAATAAACGCTATCACTATATTTAAAGTGATGAACGTTTAAAACCTAAAACGTACGTTTAAATTAAAAACTACGTTAACGTACAAAATAAAACGTGAAAATAAAGAAGGAAAATACCTACGGATATAGAAAATACATTTTTACAATCCTAATTATACTAGAAAATTATTAGAAAAGAAAAATTATTTTTATAACTAATTAATTAATTATTACTAATTAAAAACTATTTTAAACTATTTAATAATAACCTAAAATAAGATAAAATATGAAATAAAGCTAGAAAAATAAAATTATGACTTAGGAAAATCTAAAATATGATAAAACTAATTTTAAAACTGAAAATATATTTTTTAGACTTTTTATGTATTTATTATTAATTTAAAACTATTTAAAACTAATTAAAATGCTAAAAATACTTTTTAAACTAAGAAAATTATGGAAAAATACTTTTTATTATTTTTATATTTATCTTAACCTAAGAAAATAGAAAACATATTTTTTTAAGCTTTTTCTAATTTATTTGTATTTAAAACTAATTAAAAATGCTTAAAAACTAGTTTAAATTAAGAAAAATAGCAAAACAACTTAGAAAAATCTGAAAATTTCAGGAAAACTTTAAAATAATATTAGGAATATGAGAAAAATGGAAAAACAGGCCCTTATGTGGAGGAAAATAGAACTGATGTGGAAAGGGCTTATCAATAAGCTCTTGGAATAAGCTAATGAGCACCAAAGTGAACCAACTGATAACACAAGCTAGAATAAGCTAAAGGAACACAAATGCAACTTAAATCAACAAGCTTGAACCTCTGATTCACAGGATACAACAGATTTGATGTTTTTAATAAATGTGCTAAATCAGTTTCTGGGTCAGTTTTGCAGCTACAAAACAAGCACTCAAATAAGCTATAAATCAAATACAAAAGCTTGAAACCTACACTAGACCTAGCCAACTACTTATGCACCAAATTAAAGCTCTGGGCAAGCTCAAATGAGCTCTGTGCACAAGCTGCAAGAACTGCACAAACTCTGTGCAGTTCAATGCCCTGTGCACAGGGCATTTGAGACCATCTTGATTAGCATATTTGAGACTTATAAAAATTTCACAAAATTATGAAAAAATGCTAATAATGAAATAGACCAAAAGGAGATTTTAAAACAACAAGTTTCACTGAGTTTGGTCCAAAAATGAGTGAATGAAAATTCCTCTCAGTTGGCTCAAAAACAGATTTTTGCAACTTTTGACTTTTGAAGAAATATGGACAGTTGACTATTATGAACTTTGGATTCAATTTAAGGACGGATTGAGATGTTAAATGATGAAATAAGTGTGCTGCAACTTTTATCTATGAACTTTAAGCAAAAAACAAGACTTTCACTTTGCCAAATCTCAACAGTTAAGACAGTGAGACTAATTATGTGGAGTTTTGACTTTTAGAGTATTTAGGCACAAAATTGAGACAGCTATGAATCTATATGACCTTAACAAACCCAAAGCAACAAGTTTTAAACACTAACAACCCTGAACAGGATACTACAAACAAACCAAACACTCCTTAATGAAGTTGTTATGAAGCTGTTTATACTAAAACAAGTATTTATACCAAGAAATCTATTAAATAACTTACATTAGCTACAATAAAACAGATTGGAATTGAAATTAATACTATTCAATCACTTGAACTAGGAAATGCAAACTTTAATGAAATGACTTACAAAATGAGTTTATGCACAAAACAGAAGACTGAGCTCAAATAACCATTCCTATATGCTTACCACTAAGCTCTAAACCACAATCAATCCAAATGTCACCATGCTTCAGTCTAGATCATCACTTCCCTTGCCTTTTTATTTTTAACTGAATTTTTTAGTATTTTTGGAAATTTTTGAGTTATGAAGCCAAACTGAATTCAAAGGTTTCTGATAGCTTATGAAGGCTTCCTAAGAGCTTATAGAAGCTTCAGAAACAACAATAACCACTAATAGCAACAATGGATTATTTTGAGAATTTGGACATAAAAATTGCAAGACTTGAATTCTTATGTAAAAACTGGAATTGAAAATGGAAATAGGTTTGTATTACACTCCAATAATATTACAAAGTACTTGAAAACTTAAACATGAACTAGAAAGTTTAAAAACTTAAAAACGACATTAAGCAAAAATTACAAAACTAACTAACTACTACTTCAAGCTTCTCATTTCTTCTTTTCTTTTATACCACTTGCTTCCCCTTGACTTTCTGAGCATATCCCACCAATTTCTTTGACCATTGGATGAGTTGGAGTGATTATGGCCGTTGGATTGATTTTTGGCACCAAAACGTGTTAGCCAGTTGAGGGGTTGAGTGAAGGGGTGAAGAGGCATTTAATGTTTCTTGGAGTTGTGATGAGGTGGGGGGACAAGGGGAGATGAAGGTGAGTGGGGGATGGGCTAGTTGAGTGATCGTGATAGCAGTTGGGAGGGGAAGAAAAGCGCCAATGGTGGCTTGGTTTTAATTATTAAACGCGGGTTGGTCGGGGTTGGGAGTTGGGTAAACGGGTTGGATGGGTAAAAGGACCGGGTTATGGGCTTGGATATGTAAAAGGGTTTGGGCTTGATATTAAAACAAGGGTCCATTTGGTTTAATAGTATACAAGGACCACAAATGCAATTTATCCAAACATGAGGACTGAAAATGCCAATTTTCCAAACTTATAAAAAGGACCAAAAATGACAATCATTGATAGTGCAAGGACCCTATTTGCATTAAATTCTATTTTAAAATGTCCAAGGACTATATTTGCAGTTTTCCAAAGTTTAGGGACCTTTCTTGCCAATTGACCAAAGAATCATTCAAGGATCATTTTTGATAACTTAAAATATTTTAGGGACCTTGAATGATATAATTCCACATTTTTGAATTCCAGGGACTAGATTTGACAACTTTTAAAACTTGGGGGACTAAAACTGCCAATTTTGCAAATTTGATACGTTTTTCATCTGATTTTGATCTTTTTGCATTTAAAACACATAAAACACTGATTTGTGATATTTTCATCATTTTGATGCGTTTCTGAGTGTTTTCAGATGTTTTTGTAGTCTAGACAGTATAAAAATGATGAGTATTTAGACACTCATCAAGCACAAAGCTCATGAATTCCCACACTCCTCATGGAGAGTCATGAGGGGTATTTATAGGCTCTAACCACTACAACTTTGCCACTTAAACGATACTAGTCCCTGCGGGCAATGGATACTACGAATCTAGTCCGTTTCACTAGTGTGTCGTTATCTTTATAAAATAGCGAGGCTAACAATCTCCCTCCAAGATATCGTCACACGTTAATGGTTACAATGAGACCTATAAATACATAAACAAAGTAAATTACAATAATAATAAACAATGTTGACGTTGTTGAAGCGTAGAGTCTCTATAGTCTAGATACTGAGGCAAACATGAAGTTCTTTCTTCCGACGATCTCGGCATTTGATCTTTGGCACTGAAGGCACAAATCCTAGTAGCTCTGAACTTCAACTATAAGGGTCTAGTTAGGTTATTACTACCTCTTAACTATTGAGCCTTTTCTTTCTTCTGCTCCTTCCTGAATCGACAACTCTCTTTCTTAAAATCTCTTTAGTCTTCAAATGCGCAGCGGTGAAGATAGACTCTTTATAGTAGCACAATGGTTGTCGTTCTGGGAACATCATAACAACATAACTCACTTAGTATTGCATCCAAGTTTGTAAAAAGCCCTGATGTACACACACTACTTCTCCTTCTTTGGTATTAAGCATAGTTCCCTTCGTCAATCCTATCACAAAAGATGAAACACCAACTTCTCCCTCCTGATGGTTGCGAGCTATTGGGATCATCATAATGTTGCGTACATGCCGTAGATTACCTTTTTCTTGATGCAATATTAAAGCCTTAGTTGAGCATAATTTCCGTGAGAATATATCGCAAAAATACTCTCAATACACTTCTCTCAGACCAACCTATAATCGAACCTACTTATGATTCACCGACTAATAGTAATGACCACATATGGAAGTAAGCATCCTAACCTTCTCTCAAGCCGTGAATTTAGTATCCTCCATGAAATTTATAACCAAAATACCACTTTCAACCAATATATTCAAAATGTCTATCCAATGTTATTTATATCCAAAAAAACATTTGGAAATCATTATACTCATATTAGTCCAATTGCCTTAACAAGATATATAATCGATCTAGTCCACTTTAAGTAATATAGCACGACAACCCATAATCGAAATCAACTCCAAAGCCCAAAACCAACAGATAACAACTCGATCCAAATCAAAATAGTCCCGGTTATAAATCCTATCAAACCCTAAATAAACGCTCATTTTACTCTTACCCTAATCACAATCCTCTAATAATCCGCCCCTATCTATCTCTTACCAAAAATTCATCTCCTAACAAATCATATCTGGTAGAAAAAAAAAACGCTTCTCATCTCAGTAATCTCCCATCAAACAACACACATCTCAGCTGCCTTTTCATCATTAATAACGAATCAAAAATAAACCAGAAACAGTAATCAACCACGTGTTTCTTACTTGCTTAACCCGAGCACCAAAATTAAACACGAGATCACAATTAATTACAAGGAGCACCACATTTCTTGTACCAAGTTCGGGAAATATACGGGGATACTTTGGCTTCAAGATCTCAGATTGAGGTCTCGGGTAGGTGATATGTTTTAATTTGTTTTTGATTTCCAATTTAAACGAAGCAAAGAGATGAAGTAACATACTTGTTAAATTCATTTCTTTTATTTTCGGATAGTATCACAGATATGGATCAATGATGATTGATGATTCAATTGAAACAATCTATAAAAGATTACAAAAAATTGAATCGAATCAGAGATCTTGAGATGTTTTTATGTGATTTTTTTAGTCTTGATTCTTGATTGCACAAAGTGTGTTGAGAATGTGATTGACATAGATTTTGATGGGTTAGGATAGAGTTGGGCTTGATAGTAGAAGTTGATATTAATTTCGGATCTGTTGTTACTTCTTCGAGTCTAATCATTTTCTTTAGTTTAAAAACCAAGGACTGATGATGTATTGGTGCTGAGGTCTTGATTGAGTTTGGTACTTGGTATTATGTATGATGTTGGTCGAGTCATATGGTCATCAAAACACTTTTGTTCTTTTTAAACAAATCACTTTATGGTCAACAAAACGCAGTTAAAGTCTTCTCTAAGGTTAAAACGCATGAGGTTGTGTCAAACCGCAACAACTTTTGACAAACCGCATCATGGATATTCAGTCAAACCGCATAGATTATTGACAAAACGCATTTTGTACTTTCCTAGAAAACAGGAACTGGGAATTTATCACTTCAAACCGCATCCAAGAGATGTGCCAAACCGCTTTCAAGAAATACCCTGATCTGTCCCTTTATTTTTGATCTAATTACCGACCATGTTACATAACCCATAAAAGTGTACATAAAGCTTTTCTTTTTACCCATTTAGAACTACAGATGACCACAATGACCACAAGGACTGATGACAATATTGACCACATTTACCCAGAAAATTCACGTAAATGGTACAAAAAACAAGTCATAAAAATACAAACATTAGACTGTTTGGACACCAAGTCACACAAACCTGAATAAAGAATTAGACTTTAGTTTTTTTGAACATATGGATACAAAGGCGTAAAAACTGTATACCACAAATTATAAAGGAAAAATATTCCAGCTTCTCAAAACACAAGGTAAAACAGTTTAAAAAATTGATTCGAACCACAATAATCAATGAACACGAATAACCTGGCTTTGATAACAATTGTAGGATCGTAAAAACATGTAATTTATGTGGTTCGGGAGGTCTAGGTTGATCAAACATGATGAGACTCTTCATGTTTCTAGTGAGAGAAAGTAGTGAGGGGGTGGAGAAAATAACATACTTTTATTGATATGATAAATGAAGCAAAAACCTCATGAATTCCCACACCCCTAATGGAGAGTCATGAGGGGTATTTATAGGCTCTAACCACTACACCTTTGCCACTTAAACGATACTAGTCCCTGCGGGCAAAGTATACTACGAATCTAGTCCATTTCACTAGTGTGACGTTATCTTTATAAAATAGCGAGGCTAACAACAAAACACAATTCTCCTTGTTCAGTAATAGAAATCCATAGAAGGATCTTTTAGTTTTATTAGTCATGTTCTTCTTATTAGTTGTGTCTATATTCCGCGTAGACATTAGCTTTTCAAAGCAAAATCTCTCTTGTGCTTAGCCTGTGATTACATAGGCTATTAACCATCCTTAACAGGCAGTAAAGATCTATCTAGAGTGGGATCCGACAAGTGGTATCAGAGCTTGTTTGAGAGTCTCTCATTAAAAGAATATTTTTAAGATCCAAATAAACCTCATAACCAAACTCCTCTGCACACCTTTAAAATGCCAGAATCTGACAATGAAAGTGTTGACACAGTTGTTCAACCACAATAAAATATTCAACCTTAGATCATCACCACTGTCTCAAACAACAATGCAAAATTTCCTTATTTGAAGAAGGATCAGTACGAGGTCTGGGCTATTAAGATGGAATACTAGATCACAAACAATGATATAAATATATGTAAGGTGATTTAAAATTGCAATAGCTTGAAAAGGACTGGAAGAGATCGCGACGGCAATGTCATTATTCTCCCTCTAACAACTGCAGATGAACACATTACTGCTCAGAGGGAATCAATGGCACGAACTACCTTGCTTCAATCTATTCTTGATGATCATGTAGCAGACTTCCATTATATGGATGATGCAAGGGATATATGGAATGCAGTCAAAGTAAGGTTTGGTGGTAATGCTGAATCCAAGAAGATGACAAAGTCCATGCTGAAGCAAGAATTTTCAGAGTTTAGAATTAGTGAAATAGAAGGATTGCACAAAGGGTATGACAGGACGTAGAAGATACTGAGTCAGCTTAATCAACACAAAGCCAAACCAGAAGATGAAGATATTAATCTCAAGTTTCTAAGAGCTTTGCCTACATCATGGTCTAGGTAGCTTTAACCATGAAAACCGAAGGTGGACTAGAACTTCTTTCTTCTGATGATTTGTACTACAAGTTAAAGACTCTCGAGGTAGATATCAAAGGATACTCTACTTATTCCTCAAGCCAATCTGAAAGTTCCAGCAATTCTGCATTTGTTAGTGCCACAAGTACTAGCAAAAAGATGTCTCATGCAGATAGTCCAAGCTATCCTTCATCTACTGCTTCTTCATCTAAGACTAGCTCTTACAGATCTATTAATGTAGTTGAAAATGTTCTTCAATCTTTTGTTGTTGATACTGAGCTTGAGCAACAACTGGCCTATGAAGATTTTTATCAAATAGACAAATTAGATCTAGAGGAGCTGGATTTGAAATGGCAAATGGCTATGATGTCTGTTAGAGTACACAATTTTGAGCAAAAAGCTAGAAGAAAGATTAATTTTGATAAAAAGGAATCTGCTAGGTTCAACAAGAAGAATGTTAGATGTTACAAGTGTCTTAAAAAAGAACACTTTGCCAGAGAATACAAGACAAAGGGAGGAAATGACAAGCATAAATATTCCTCATTCAAGATTCAGGAGATTGGAAAGAAAGAAGAAGATTCAAAAGCCTTATTCTCCTCTGTTGATACATTGATTGATTGGACAGATCATGATGGTCAGAATGATGGAGTTGTTGCTTCTAAAGTGTATGGTATGATTCTTTGGATGTGATTCTGAGGATGCAATTGAAGGCTGCACTGCAGGTGATGCTGGAGAATTTGCTCTCATGGGTGTCACTTCTGAGGTACATAACTGCCCTTTTGGTTGTGTCAATAAGTATAATGAACTTCAAAAGCAGTATAATGAACTTAATGAACAAAATAGTGAATATTTTATACAAGTTCAAGCTTATAAGAACTCACTTAAAACTTTGGAACATCAAAAGAAAGTTTTAGTTGACACTAGAAGAAAAGATTAGGGTGTTGTCTGTTGATCTAGAAAATACAACTAATCTGCTAAAGCATTCTGAAAAAATAAATACTGATGCTGAGACTGCTTAGAAAGATTTACAGACAAAACTTGATAATCAGTTGGCTGTAAGTGAGACCAGGACAAACGCTTCCAAAAACTTGTTCAGATTAATTGATAGCTCTATGTCAGTTAGAACAAAAGTGGGTTTGGGATTTGCTAACTATATAAGGGAAAATGAGTTAGGATGGGATGACTCTGAATTCATTGTTTTTACCAATACCTCTAAAGATATGGACGGTAGACCCTTATTTAATTGGTTTGCCAAAATTGATAACATGAAGGTTGTGCCTCCACCTCTTTTTGGAGATTACACTCCTCTATCAGATAATAGTGACGTAGATGAATTACAATTGTCTTATGAGCAAAGTCCTCCACCTCTAGTGACTCTAATTTTGTGTCTACTGACTTTGTCTCTTGTGATAACAGTGATAAATCTTCAAAGGTCAATGTCCCTTCCTCCAGTGTGTGCAGTGTCAAAATTTCAAAGTCCAACTCACCTGATTCTACCTCCTATGCATCAACTTCTAGTGTTTCTGCATCTAAGAGTGAAGCTGAGATTGAATCCAAAGTTAGGGCACCTATCCAAGAATCCATAATTGTTCAAGATTTACCTAGTTCTTCTTGTAATAGATCTGATAAGAATGAATACATTTCTAGGACTTCTTGTAATAAGAATGGTTATTTTAATAAAAAGGCAGGTCATTTTAGGAAGAATACTTCATCTGTTTCTAAGTTGTGTTTTGTATGTGGTAGTAATACTCATCTTATTAAGGATTGTGATTATTATATGAGAAACAAATGGCGAATACGTCTAATGGGCTTGGTATGAATAATGTTAATCACTAAAATCAGTTTGTCCCACAAGCTATACTTTGGAGGAATGGCAAAATAAACATTCCTCCTGCTAGACCACAACTAGTTCCTACTGGTAAGCCAGTTCCTACATGTAGGCTTAATAGGCCTTCTCCAGTTCCCTCTAATAGAGGATATTCTCCATCAGTTACTACTGATTGGTGGAAAAGTACGGATAGACCTATGCCCCATAGACCTACAAGTTCTTATTTTCAGACATATACACCATATGTATCTCATATGAATATGAAGTATGGTTGGGGGAGAGGGGAAACTGATGTTAAGCCCTCAACAGGTTGTTCTTGGAAAACATAAACGAAAGGTTCATTCTGGGTATTGAAGAACAATAGTGGATCTCATACATCTTCATGGCCACACTTTTCAGATCCAAAAGGCAGACCCAAGTCATAAGTGGCTTGGGTCCCTCTTAGACACTAACTTTTCTCATGTTGTATATTTGTAGGTAAATCCTTTTTCAGATGCTGTAGATGAAGGGATCTTTGATAGTGATTATTCTAGAGGCATGACTGGTAACATGGGAAGACTGGATGACTTTCAAGAATTTCAAGGAGGAAAAGTGACTTTTGGAGGTGGTGAAGGTAGGATTACAGGAAAAGGGAAAATCAGAACTGCCACACTGGATTTTGAAAATGTCTACTATGTGAAGGAACTGCATCCGTTCAACTTGTTCTCCATCTCTCAGATTTGTGACAAGCAGAATAAAGTTCTCTTCATAGATACTGATTGTCTTATTCTATCCAAGGACTTCAAGCTTCAAGATGAAAGTATGGTGCTACTGAGGGTTCCAAGGAAGCATAATATTCACACCATCAACTTGAATGATTTCAGTCCCAAATGGAATTTGGCTTGTTTGGTGGCAAAAGCCTCTTCTGATGAATCTGTAAAATGGCATAGGAGGATGGGTCATGTAAACTATAAAACATGAACAGATTGGTAAAGGGTAACTTAGTTAGAGTTCTACCCCCTAAACTTTTCAAGAAATACCATTCCTGTATTGCCTGTTGTAAAGGCAAGCAACACAAAGCCTCTTATAAGGCCATTACCGCTGTGAGCTCCATTTCTGAGCCTTTGCAATTGTTTCATATGGACGTCTTTGGTCCTACATCTATTAGAAGCATTGACCACAAATATTACTGCCTTATGATCACTGATGACTATAGCATGTTTTGTTAGGTTTTCTTTTTAGAGCATAAGGATGAGACTTATCCTGTCCTTAAGGACTTCATTAATCTTGTAGAAAACCAGTTGAACAAAAAGGTAAAAGCTATAAGGAGTGATAATGGTACAGATTTTAAAAATGCTCGTATTATTGAACTCTGTGGGTCTAAAGGGATAAAGAGGGATTATAGTAATGCCAGAACACCACAGCAAAATGGGATTGCTGAGAGGAAAAATAGAACCGTCACAGAGGCAGCTAGAACTATGTTGGCTGACTCTAAATTACCTACCATGGTTTGGACTGAAGCGGTAAGAACTGCTTGTTATGCATTGAATAGGGTGTCAATAACTAGTCCTCATAATAACACACCATATACCTTATTGACTGGGGAAATTCCATCAGTCAGTCATTTTAGACCTTTTGGATGTCATGTGACCATTCTGAATACAAGTAATCATTTGGGTAAGTTTGATGGGAAGGCTGATAAAGGCTATATTGTTGGATACTCTTCAAGTAATAAAGCCTACACGGTGTACAATGTGCGTAATAAAAGGGTAGAAGACACTTTGAATCTGAGGTATCTTGAAGAAAAACCTAATGTACAGGGTCTTGGTCATGAATGGTATTTTGATCTTGATTATTTGACTGATACACTGGGCTATAATCGTGATAAAGCTAACCAATCTACAGGAACACAAGAAGCTTCAACTATCCCTGTAGGTATACAAGATACTGATTCAGAATCAGAATTTGATGAACAGGTCATCATTGTCGCTTCTTATCCATCTTACAGCATTCAAGAAGCTAAGCCTAAAGATTCTTCTGGTGATGAGGATGATTGTGGAGTCCCAAACCTTGGATCTAGAACACTTAGCTTGCAAACGTGTAGTTACCTTGGATGGTTCCAAAACAACAATGAGAAACTTTGTTGTAGATACACACAAGTATGCGGAATCTACTTGAATGCACTTACAAGATTAATGTAAGAACAAATGTAACACCAACAGCTTCAATATTATTGATTAATAATACGAGTACTCTCCTAGTACTAGGGTTTACAACCTTGAAGCTTTTCTTAAGACGGCTAGAGTATTGGTATGGTATTGGTATTTGCTTAACCTAGCTAGGATCTCCTTTTATACACTAAGGAGACCCCTTACAGAGATAACTATGCATTAAGTATATCATATCTTCTATTGGTATAGAAGATATGTTGTTACAAACCTTACACGACATACTTAATATAGAATAGTACAAACTCAACACTATCAGTACTAACATTTGCACTATTATTACTAACTAGTTAATACTTTTATTACACCACTGTCAGTACTAACTTGAATACTATAAGTATTAACTCCAGAAGTGAATTTCCCAACACTCCTCCCCTAAACTTGTGATTTGGTTTCTGAATCACAAGTTTCTTCAATCCTTGAGGATTCTTCCAAACTCACTTTCCTTTCCTAGGTCTTCCAGCTTGGTCAAAAATCTTTATCAGCAATTCCTTGCCCATGTCAACTGCATTACCCATCCTTAGCCCTGCTATCAGCATTTGTAGAAGAGTTCTAAGTGCAAGTGGATAAGTTCTTTAAACCAACATATAGATATCAGTTCCATTTCATGTAGTGACCAAGTGCAATCCACATGAATCAATCAGAGTCCAGCTGAGAGCTTCATCACCAGGTTGAAACTTCCATTGCTCTCCTGATGGATCTGGTTCAAAGATATTCTGGAGTTCATAAAGTAGCTCCAGATCCTTATCAATATATGGATCTCTGTTCTTGAACCTGTCTTTGACTAACTCCCATAGCTTGAGTAAATCTTCCCTGTCAATAAATGCAAATAGATCTACCAAATACAAGTAAGCACTTGTCCTTCCACCAGCTCTGTGAATTCTCCAATGCCTCTTTCCATCTTCAGATATCCCAGTTGATGATTGGATACATTGTGTTGATGGGCTCTGAGTATAGTGCTTCTTCAGGAGCTTCAATTAACATAATTTTGATGAGCTCTTCTTCAGTGAGTCCACCTTCATCTTCAGAGGCTTTCAATCTTTTAGGTGCAGTTGAGGAAGCTCCTTCTTCTGATGGTCTTTCAACAACATCATCAGCTTGCATAGGTCTGAAGTCCAAAAATCTTCTTTGAGTTATGCCAGCCAGTCTTTGAAGAGTCTCCCAAGATAATTGAATAAGCTGCTTCAATGTTCTTCTTTCTTCACCTTGATACTTGATGTACTTACAAAGATACATCTTTTGCTGACTCTTGTTCGGAGGTCTTGAGGCCTTTTCAATTTCTCTTTGTTGTCTTAACTGACTCTGTCTTCTAGCGAATATTTCACTAAACAACTGAGTTGCTTCATTGAAACTTGTACCCTGATCTTGTTGCAGCTTCTCTTGTACCTCCTGAGTAGCTTCTACTTTGGCTCTCATGTCATCCCATGTTTTCCAGTCTTCATCCAATTTAGCCATCTTTTTCTTTTCTTTTTCTGGAGCTTCTTTTTGCAACTCTTGCTCATCCCATTCTGCTGTAAGCTTCCTTGCTGCCTCTTCCACCAAGATACCCTTTCCTTTGTCTTTAGGATCAATCTTTGGAGCTGAGGAGGTTGGTGAAGCTGTAGCACCTCCTTCTTCAATAACCACTCCTTTTTCTTTAGGCTTGGGTGCTGCTGACTTGGTCTTCTTCCTTAGGTACAACACAGGAGGCTTCTTGTAAGTAGGAGAGATAGGGACTATTTTCTTCAATCTTTGAAGTCCCAATACAACATGTTTCTCTCTTTCCTCTTCATCACTATCTTCAATTGGAGTGGTAGTGATGGTAGTGGCAATTGTTGTTGTTGCTTGTTGTAAATCAGCAGCTATTTGAACAATTGGGCTTAGTACTGATTGAAGAACACCAGGAGTACTAACCATAGTACTATCAGTACTAACTACAACACTAACAAGATAATGGGATAGTATCAGTACATGTAGAGTACTAAGTACTTCTGCATCAATGTTGACTGAACTTCTTCTTCTTCATCAGCAAAAGGACTTTGAAAAGCTGAAGCTGCACCACCTAGCCATTGACCAAATTCAATTCTACCTTGAATATCAGAACTCCTCCCCTGTTTGGTAGAATCCTCTATTGAGGTGCTAGAGACTCTGAACTTGGCCTCTCTTTTAAGAGATGAAGTGACTGGAGATGATTCTGCAGTGGGCTTGGTGAGAAGCTTGACTTGATGCTCTAACTTTTTCATCTTTAGCAGCATTCTGGTATGAACTTTTGCAGCAGCTTTCTTTTGTTCATCCAAAGCAATCTCCAGAGTATTCGATTTTATACATAAGAACCTATACAATTCCATCATTTCATTAAGTGATAAGGCGCCTCACCACTTCACTGTGTTACCGAGAGAGGTGGGTCATCGGGCAATTGAGATGCACTCCCGTGCCTAGCCCCAGCAGATACACCCCTTTTTATCCTTTACCTAGGTCCACCCTGTGAGGAGTGCTCACTAGGTGTTGGCATGGGTTGGGTCTTATTTATGTTACCACTATCCTCACCAGCTTCTAAGCTTGAATGAGTAGTGGTAGCCCTTACCATTCTATCTCCTACATCAACTAAGATAGGCTCATCTGGTACAATGTTAGGAGGAGAATGGGGGTGAGTTGTCCCACTCTCCTGTCTGGAGTGCCTACTTGGTGATGAAAGTTGTTGAATTGAAGATTTTTCACCATCTGTAGGTGTTTGTTGGGATCCACCTGTGCTTGATGGTCCTTCACCCTTTTCAATAAGTAAATTTGGAAATAATGGCACTACAACCCCACTATATCCTACCACAGCCCTTAACATATTAGAAAACACTTTGGCTGTGAGTTATTTTTATGGATAAATATTTTTGTGAGGCTGCAAGTTTTGTGTCTGAAGATCCAAAAATATTTGCATAAACCTGGGATACATCAGAAACTTGGTTTTGCTAACTGCATTTTTAAGCATACCCTCAAAAATATGATTTGAAAAATTGAACACCCTGCCTATTGCAAGGCAGATCAAGGCTGTGGCTATGTTTGTTTGAAAAGCATCCCAGCCAGTCCTTTTGTGACTCAAGCAATGTAAGAGGGTATGAATTAGAAACCTCCATTGTGGGGAAAACTGACTTTTGTGAAAGTTGAAAGTATTGTCATGTCTATACCCCATCAATGAGAGTTGCTCAATTATTTCAGTGGCTAACAAAGTGCTAATACTTTCAGCATCTCCAAGATGAAGATGTTCTCTTAGAGAAGCTTCAGTAACATTGCAATTGTGTGCTATACCAATTAATCGTTGTACCCCTTCCTCAGTTGTTGAGGCAATAGCATTTACAAAACTTCCTGACATGGGTACATAAGATAGTAGGGTTTAAGAGTAAAGCAAACCTGATGCTGCTTCTGTTTAGAAAAGGTACTATCTCAGTGAATTCTTCATTGCCTTCTGGCAAATCCAAGCACACCACCATGTTGTGCTTATCGAAAAAATCAAGAGGATCCATGAGCAAGAAGAATAAGGGTTAGTTAAGTGGGATTTGATCGCAAAAGCCTTTAGTGAATTGTGGTGAAAGCAATTCGAAAGGTATGCATTATATAGAGATTTGGAGAATTTTAGTTGAACCGGCTTGTAAATATTTATGGTAATAAGTGAAGAGAAACCAATTAGGAAACCTTTTTATAAAGAAACCGACGGTAACAACTCTATTTGCAAAAGTAATCATTGCATAACAGACTTTTGGAATAAGTACTAACGGCTAGTTCATCAATACTAACTATGCTTATCAAGACTAACTTATAACCATCATTATTAACTTTACCCATCAAGATTATCTCATAGTTTGGAAATTATAATATCGAAACCCCAATTTGAAGGGATAAAATGTGGTGACAAACATTTAATCAAGGTCGGACTTACATGGCCTCTGGTTTGGTGAAAACCAATGGTTTTAGTGCATAGCACTGCTCAGAATGGATAGTCCCATAAAAGGGACTTCTCGACAGGTTTCCACCGTGACAGTGTTGCCTCCAACACAAGGGTTGGATTCACTGTTGCTCACCGCTTCTAAGCCGATGCCCTGGGCTAGTCACATATCGGAAACGATATAATGGCAAAGAGTGGTTAGTGCAGAATGACTGACTAATGAAACCGGCCAATTCATGTTCATTAAGACCACAAGATGCCACATAATGCTTTGGCATCACAAAGTCCAGAGTTACAAAGAAGTTCCATCATGTGGTTGCATAAGAATGAGCATAAGGAGAGAACCACACTTGCAGTAGGCAATGGATACCAAATTCCATCCATACCGCTTGTGTTAAACCCTAAAAGATAGTCCAAAACCAAGAAAATACAATCCAAGAGATTTTCTTGCCAATCATATTAACATAACACAATCAGAGATAACTAGAGACAATCAAGACTAACCACCAGTTGACAAAACTTTACAAAAAATAGAGAGAGAGAGAGATAAGATGTATATGGATGAAGCATCCCAATACTTGTGACCAAGTAATCGGAACCTTCCCAATCAAAAGCTTTTGTTAAAAAGAT
>OU343223.1:182091031-182208254 GCA_910596185.1 Chrysanthemum makinoi
CAATGGATTTGTGAGTCTCCATTGACAACAATGTTCCACAGCTTAAAATCAAGCACCAAAAAGTCTTGCTCTATCGCATTTTCCGAGTTCATATTCATTTGGTACGCAACTTAGGAACTCGTATAACCTTTGGATTTGCTTGAATCAAAATCCATTTCTTCAGATTTGTCACACAGGATGTTCTAAAAACAAATTTTCGGGACACAAGCTCTGATACCACTTGTGGTGTCCCAATCCTTGGATCTAGAAAACTTAGCTTGCAAACGTGTAGTTGCCTTGGATGGTTCCAAAACAACAATGAGAAACTTTGTTGTAGATACACACAAGTATGCGGAATCTACTTGAATGCACTTAGAAGATTAATGTAAGAACAAATGTAACACTAACAGCTTCAATATTATTGATTAATAATACGAGTACAATCCATCCTTAATCTCTAATTCTTGGGGATCCCAATTCAACTGTGCAAACGAGAAAACAAGCCAATAAGCTTGCTAATGGTGAATCTTCTTTTATCAGCTACATTTATGCACAGCAAAGATACAACCATATAGACTTTCAACATTGTCTGTTTGCTTATTTTCTTTCTCAAGTGGAACCAAAGAGTGTAGCTCAGGCTCTCGAAGATCCAAGCTGGGTTGAAGCCATGCAAGCAGAAATGCAACAGTTCAAGTTTCAAAATGTATAGGTTCTTGTCGATTTGCCTAAAGGAAAATATGCTATTAGGAGAAAATGGATACTCAAAAACAAAAGGGACTCCAGGGGGGTTGTTGTCAGAAACAAGGATAGGCTTGTAGCTCAAGGCTATAGACAGGAGGAGGGCATTGATTATGATGAAGTCTTTGCTCCAGTTGCAAGAATAGAGGCAATCAGATTGTTTTTAGCATTTGCATCATACATGGACTTTATAGTTTATCAGATGGATGTTAAGAGTTCAGTTCTTTATGAAAAAATTGATGAGGAAGTTTATGTCACTCAGCCTAAGGGATTTGTGGATCCTCAATATCCCAAGAGGGTCTAAAAAGTTGTCAAAGCTCTATATGGATTTCATCAAGCACCAAGAGATTGGTATGCAACCCTTTCTACCTTTTTGCTGAAACATGGGTATAGAAGAGGCACAATTGACAAGACTCTCTTTCTTAAGAAGCACAAAAGAGATATCATCCTGGTACAAGTTTATATGGATTACATCATCTTTGGATCTACAAAGAAGGCCTGGTGTGATGAATTTGAGGCCTTGATGAAGGGAGAATTTGAAATGTGTGCTATGGGAGAACTAACTTTCTTCCTAGGATTACAAGTTCAGCAAAGACCTGATGGACTTTTAATCAGCCAAGACAAGTAAGTGCATGAGATCCTGAAGAAATTTGACTTAGAGAATGTCAGGATTGCAACAACACCCTATGAAGCTCCAAAGCCTATGTCCAAGAATGAACCTGATAGTCTTGTAAATGTACATTTGTATAGATCTATGATAGGTTCACTCATGTACTTGACAGCTTCAAGGCCTGATATAATGTTTGCATTTAGTGCTTGTTCAAGGAATCAAGTCAATCCTACTACTTCAAATTTGGAAAGTATCTTAAAGGCCAACCTAAGTTGGGCTTATGGTACCCTAGAGAGTTACCCTTTGTGCTTGAAGCTTATAGTGACAGTGATTATGCTGGTACAAACAAGGATAGGAAATCCACAACTGGTGGATGTTAGTTTCATGGCGATGCAAGAAGCAAACCATTGTGGCTACCTCTTCCACTGAAGCTGAGTATGTTGCTGCTGCTAACTGCTGTGGTCAGGTACTCTGGATACAAAATCAATTGTTAGATTATGGGTATAACTTTATGAACACCAAAATATTTATTGATAACCAAAGTACCATTTGCATAGTTAAAAATCCAGTTTTCACCAGAGGACTAAGAACAAAGAAATTAGGCACCATTTCATAAGAGATGCTAATGAAAAGAAACTTATTCAAGTGCTTAAAATACATACTGATGGTAATGTGGCTGATTTGTTAACCAAGTCTTTTGATGGACCTAGATTTAATCATCTTATGGTTAACATTGGGTTGCTCAATCCATAGGTGCTATGATTGAGGGGAGGTTTTGAGTCTAAGGGGAGGACTATTGTTGTAAAAATTTTCTTGCTACAATAGGTTGTAGTTTATTGTGTATGTTTTGTATGTTTTGGTCTAACCTTTTGTAGGCTACTGGCACAAAATGGTGGCTTAGTACTCTTCTAATGTTCTACATGGCTTCAGTGGTGGACAACTTCCTACTGGTAGTTTAAGTCGTTCCTGCTAGTTGTTTACTTCCTTCTGGTAGTGTTATCTTCCTTCTGGTTGAATTTTATTCGTGTTGGTTATTTCCGTTTGTGCTGGTGGTTTAATTTGGTTTTTATCTTCATTGAAAGTTATTGCTCCGATATTTATGGCATTTAATTGGTCAAAGGGTTTCTTATTTTATGGATAATTACTGTTTTATTTCACTTTTAACAGTTATTTTCTTTCCATAAAACCCTAATCTTCAAATCGGCCCAATACAAAGTGAGATCACTACTATATATCAATTCTCTTACCCCTGACTACTAGTAACAACTCTCATTCTGATCTAAACCCTCTTTCAACATCATAAATGGCTGCACTAAAATAAAAGAACGAGCACAACAAAGTAGGTTACTTGAAAAAATAAAAAGGGAGTGACGATTATCATCAAATTATTGAATTTTTGAGGGCGTCTCACATCCGATATTCTATCACACATGACCCCATCATTATCTTTGACTCGTTGGTCAAATAATTCTGGTCAACAGCTACACATCAGTCTGCTGAGTTAGGTCCTCCTGCTATCCTAACTACTATTGATGATACTCCTTACACCATCATTGAGGAATTGGTCAAGACTCAACTTCAATTAGATGATGCTGGTGGTATTACTGATTTGCCAATTGCAGAAATCTACTCTGGAATGAATAATCTTCAGTATGTCACTGAAGGCAAGTTAACCTTTTTCAAGAACATGTTTTCACATCAATGGAAGTTTTTGATCCACACCATTCTTCATTGTCTCAGTTCAAAGTCTCGTAGTTGTGTTAGGATCATTTCTAAGGTTGATTTAGTGAATCGGGAGGTCTAGGAAGATGAAAGAACATCATCTTCAAGTTAGAGAGAGAAAGTAGAGAGAGAAGGGAGAAACTAGTGTTTATTGATAAGGAAAATGAAAGTTACACAAATAGTCTCACCCTTCCATGAAGTATGGAGGGGTATTATAGCCTAACACATTACATCTATTACAATATGACATATCTAGTCCATGTGTTTTGGCTAACTAAGATAGATAATGTAATCCTGTAAATGTCATTCCATATACGTGTTAGGAGTGATTCCAACAATCTTCCCCCAATGGGATGACATAAGGGATTACTTACAACATTTCCTACAAGTAATAAAACAAATAAAGAAAAGTCTTCATATGCTCTTCAAATGCTAAGGATGATGTAAGTTTACGCTCTTTGTCTTCTTCTTGTACCTCGACTTGAGAACTGTTTTCTTCACTTGTAGGCAAATGATGTAATATGCATAAATTGGATTAACTTTCCCCCAATTCATGCTGCATGTCTTTAGCAGCTTCTCTGTACACTTCTTTTTGGCAAAGTTTCTGAATTAGCTTCCCCTCAAACTGACAACCGTCTTCAGTAGATTCAAAACTTTGATGTAGTAGACATTTCTTCTAACTTTTGAAGTTTTCAGTACGCAGCAGAATTTGTAGATGCACAGTAAACCACAGAAGGTAAATCTGTCTTATTGCGGAAAATCCATTCGGGGGTAACATGCAAGAAATCAACAAGATCTTCTCACTCATGTAGATGCTTCACACCAAACAAACCATGAAAGAGGAAATGAAGCAACTTCCCCCTGATTGTTGCGGTTTATCAGAATAATAATCACTAGTGAATATGCAAATTACTCGATAAAATGACCGTGTGTGAGGCATCACAACAACATATTTAGGTAACTTCACACAAGATAACCCATTAAAGTTGAGATGATAATACCGAATTAAGATGTTTGGACTACAGATCGTCTCAATTCTTCCCCCTAATCAAAGAAATTCATGAAGGGAAACGAGTTTTCAAAAAAAAGTCAAAGAAGACAGAGACATGTACACTTTCTTCACCCCGATGTTTTCAATGAATCAGAATCATACACCACGTATGTTGATGATGAATTGGAGACATCAAAACCATGTATGTCCAATTAATCGAATAAGTGTGAAGTACCATAAATATCTTGTGAGAATCAACTGCTGATAAGACTTCTCTACTCGTTGATACTCTTCTCAGCTAACTCATTACCGACCCCATTATCATTCTGACGTCTTTTTATAGTGACTACTGATGGATAAAACCCAATATGATGAACTTGAGACTGAAGTAAAATAATCCGAACATGTGACTTAAACTTTCACTATTCTCAGACGAAGAACCCTTTTTCTTACTTCCATCAAAAAAGGGTAAACTTAAAGTTTCTCAAATTATCTACAGCTTTGTGTAACACTTGAGCACAACAACGTAACTCCTTAAAAGTGATAGTTATACGCTGTGAGCACAACAACGTAACTCCTTACATCAAGTATAACTAGACAAATCAAGTCTCTGTCATTCGTAACGGTTAAAGCTCGAACAAGGATCTAGAAGAATCATGCATCCAACCAACCCCGATATCTTCTGATACTTAGTACACGCACCCATGATATCCCACTTCAAATTCAAATAAATAATATTGAATTCATGCCGTAATCACATCTTGTGGTTACATGCCCAAAACTAGCCTTCATTAACGGTTTAAATGAATTTGATAATGGTTTCCCGATCTTGTCAAAAATTTTATCCCCGTGAAAAATTTGTAATCGCCAAAATACCACTCATATTCGCCAAACGTTATACCAAAGGACATTATCTCAATGTATGAACCATACATTTGAATGGTAAAATTTTCAGCTCTTGTTTTGAGTATAACTATTGGCCCATGACAACCAAGTCCATTTTACCAACAAAATTACGTATATCACTAAAGTGATTGGTTAAAGTTTTTAGCCCAAATATACGTGTTATACACAAGTGAAGCTCGGCCCATCACATCTAATCAACCTAATGACAAACCCTATCTTGACGGGTATAAAATACCAAGTAAACTAACCATTACACTAATATTCTAACCCTAATAATAGATTGTTATTCCATCCGCCTAACACTCTTTAAATCTTCTAGACGCTCCCAATCTCTTCCTTTAATCAAGAATACTTATTTGTCACTCTCATCTCAGAATCTCGATCCTCAAAATGCAACATGCCAAGATCCATGAGTTGTTCCTTTTGATCTGGTTGTATCGAGAAACCCAATAACGAATACAATATGGATGACATCAAGATCCAATATGGATCACAGGTATATTTAAAACTTGTTTCTGGTCAAATTAACAAACGAAGGAAAGAGTTTAACATGATTGTTATGACTCTTTACTTTATGTTCGGATATAATCACAGATCTATGATGAGTTCCTTGTTATGTGTATGATCTTTTAAATGTTTTGATAGCACGAACAAGGCAACTGAGATCTAGTTAATTTTGTTCATTTCCATTTGTATTACATTTTTCTTCCACCCTTTAAGATCATTGAAGAGTAATTGGTTTAGATCTTATAAAGATCTTGATGTATCAAAGGAGATACATGATACCAACCAACCTGAGATCTTGATGCATATTGTAGTTTGAAGTAAGAGCTATGATGAATCGTTTTTCGTGTTTGAGATCTTTTAAGGTCAAATAATCTAATGAGACACATGAAAAAGAAAAGAGATCTTGTAAATAATTAATTTTTTTAGTACAGAGTCTTGATGAGTGGTTTGAAAACGTGATGATGGGTCGAGTCTTGAACGAGTCTTGTCATAGATATATCATTTGGTTCGACTACTGTTCTTTATATAGTGTTGTTTTTTGTATGGCTGAATAAGACCAATGAAGAATGGATCTGAGGTCATGATGGTATTTGGATTGATGTCATTGGTCTTAGTCACTTTTACTTCACACCTTACGCGTAAACATGACCTAGTACGAAACGATTTCTTACGCGTAAAAACATTTAAGTCGTAAACCAAAATTGTCTTACTCATAAACATATCTTATGCATAACAGATCTTATGCATAACATATCTTATGCGTAAGCAGTCTTACCCGAAAAGTCTTACTCGTAAGGTAAACCTTACTCGTAAGCATGGGTTCTTACGAGTAACTTTCCGAGTTACTCATAAATGAGTCCTTAGGCATAAAAAAGGGGTTTTGAACCTTGTTGAATTTTTCCAGCCACTTTTTCCGATCAGTTTTCTGTCCATCTTCATGGAAACCCAAAAAACATCATAAAAAATGCTTCATTTTGACCCATTTTGATTATGAATAAACTGACCACTTGACCATAATTTCACGAGTTTGGTTTAAATTCATAAAAAAAATTACATAAACTGTTATAACAACAAACAGATATGTAACCTGAATTTGAAAGGATGAGACTTTTAGACCCAATAATACAACATCTTAGTAAACTGTAATAACCAAAAGAATAAGAAAATAATAAAATCTTGTTAAAAACAGTTTAAAAATTGATGAGTTTTTGACAAGATGACACCACAAAATCAACCAATGATAAATCGACCTTGCTCTTGATACCAATGTTGGGATCATTTCTAAGGTTGATTTGGTGAATCGGGAGGTCTAGGAAGATGAAAGAACATCATTTTCAAGTTAGAGAGAGAAAGTAGAGAGAGAAGGGAGAAACTAGTGTTTATTGATAAGGAAAATGAAAGTTACACAAAGAGTCTCACCCCTTCATGGAAGTATGGAGGGGTATTTATAGCCTAACACATTACGTCTATTACAATATGACATATCTAGTCCATGTGTTTTGGCTAACTAAGATAGACAATGTAATCCCGTAAATGTCGTTCCATTTACGTGTTAGGAGCAATTCCAACAAGTTGGGATCAATTTGGTAGTGCCATTGCGGTTGCTCTTATTTATCTATCTGATGGGAGAAGGTTTAACTGGTCTAGCTACATCTTTAACATGATGGTTATTAACATTGGCAGCAATATAAAGCTCTTGATGTATCCTAGGTTTCTTCAAATCCTTCTGGGTATAGAACCTAGTATAATAAGACAATATCAGGTGTTCAAGCTATCTAGGAAAAATTTTGCAAATATGAAGCTCAACTATGAGGGACCTGATATGCTACTTTTAGCTGCTATGCTTGTCCAAGCTCAAGACGGTGAAGGTCCTATTAATGAACCTATGCCTGAACCAATGCCTGAACCTGACGCTATGCCTGAACCCATGCTTGAACCTATGCCTAACCTTGACCAATCATAAACCAATTTTTCTTCACCTCCATGTCCAGACCCACATACATCTCAAACTACACCTCCAACAAGGTCCACTAAAACTCCACCTGTTGGTCACACTTTAGGGGGTGCAGAGGATCCTATTTCACTTATTGCTCTATCCTGTGTGTTTTCTACTCTTTTGCAGAGGGTAAATTTGTTAGAAACTGAGGTCAAGGACCACAAGAAGCTCTTTATGGATGTGGTGGGTAAGTTGGTGAAGAAGGTCAAAGAATTGGTAGTACTCCTTAAGACCAAGAACAAGAAGGGGGTTATGAGTGATTCTTATTAAGAAGCAGGAGTAGAGAAAGATGTGGATTTGGATGCTCTAATCAAATTGGATAACGCAGCTTTGGTTGCTGATTCTGATATTCCTCCTGAAGGTTCTTCTGCTAATCCTCCTAGTGGTTCTTCAGATGTTCCTACTGATGCTACTGATGATATTCCTTTTGGTGGTACTGCTGATTCTAATATTCCTTCTGGTTATACTCCTGCTAAGGTTCCTTCTGGTGGTGCCTCTAATACTCTTGCTGATGTTCATGTTGATGTTCATACTGATGTTTATGCTGATGATCATGCTAATGTTCATGCTGCTGTTCGTGCTGATGTTCATACTGATATTCATGCTGATGTTCTTTCTGGTGGTGTCTCCACCGATCCTGCTAATTTTCCTTCTGGTAGCTCCTCTGTTCTTGCTGATTCTACTTTTAGTGTTAATCCTGCTAGTGTTTCCAATAAAGGGAAATCTCTAATGGTGGACGAGGACCATACTGTTAAAGTGAGGGCTCAAAGGTAGATGGAAGAAGAAAGACTTGGTGCAGAGGTTGCGCAAAGGTTACATGAGGAAGAACTAGCTAATTTGACCAGACAAAGAGCATAAATGGCCAAAAAGAGACAACAAGAAGTTCTTACTTCTGCAATGTATTATACTAAATTTGATTAGCTCAACATCATGGCTCAAGTTGAAACTAATGCATCTCTCTCCAAGGCTTTATTGGGTGATGACATGACTGCAGATAACTTTCTAGCTAGAATGCCTGCTTTGATCAAGAAGAAGAGACAAGCTCTTGCTGAAGAGCTAGCAGAGGAAAGGAGAAGCAGGCCAATGACTTAGGCACAACAAAGAGATTTCATGAGACATTTTGTCAAAAATCATAGCAGTGCTGTATACTCTACTGGATGAACTATGGCTAGGGTGAAACTCTTAACTGATGAATAGTTGAAATAGGATTTGAAAAGATTCAAAAAGCTCTTGCATTCACTCAGATACAGGCTTTTAACAGGTCTTTAAAGAAGAGAGGTCCTAAGGTAGAAGAACCATCATTTAAGAAGCGAATGTCTACTGAAACTCCCAGTCCTTCTGATTCAAATGTACCTCCATCACCATCAGTTGCTTCTGCTTCCATTCCTACTGAACCTTCTATTTCTTCTACCCCCATATCCACTCGCACAAGGAAAAAGTCTTTTGCCAGGCATACGCCCAAGTCAGTGTTTCAAGCTTTGGATTTACACGCAGAAGATAAGACATTCATCAAGGTTGATTTGGATGAGCACTCCACTGATGAGGATCTTGTTCCTTTGTCTCCTCTTGTTGGTTGGGAGGTGATCTCTGCTCCTTTGAGGGTACTTAATGCTATTTACAGGATGGATCAGTCTACAAAACATTTTACCATCCTAAGGGAGATTCTTCATCTGGTGGATTGCTAGGATTTAGTCAAGTTGTATGGCATGGTGCTCCAATATTATGACGCTCATCCTGTTGCTGGTGCTAGGTTTCTTTTATTGGGTGATCTTTAGGTGTTGTTGGACTCTCAAGAAGGTGGTAAAGGTTTCTTGGTCTGGGATAATCAACATCTTTGGAAGATTTGCAGCTGGAGACTGTATCCTCTTTCCAATGTTCATGTTTTGGAAACTGTTTCTGGCATGGTGGTGTACATGTTTATAGATGTGACTTATCCTCTCTCAGTGAACCTCATGGAAAAGATGCTTAGACTCAAGTTAGAGATTGCTGGTGAGGTTGTGGGCAATGATATGACTATTGTTGAGCAATTGGTTGGGTTTATCAAGCATCAACTTGCTGCTGCAAAAGTTTCTCCTACTTGATCATGGTACTCTTTCGCTCTTATTTTGTGTATATATGTTGTACTATTTGTTTTATATGGTTTTTCTTTTCTTGTGACAAGTGTTTCGCTAAATGGATTTTTGAATTGAAAAGTTTTTGGTCATGTTCAAATTATTTTTGAGTCTTGGTGTGCAAAATTGTTTTGTTTCTGGCACATATGGTACAAATCTTAAACTCTTTTCACAGATTAGGTTTTGGTTGCCACCACACAAAAAATGGTAATCAACTCACCATGTCTCACAGACAAGAAAGAATTGATTTACCATGAGGGTACGGCTCTGGTGTGATTCTCAAATCCGTTAACACTTTGTAATAGTTTGCTCAAAACTATAGGGTATTTCACTTACCCATGCTTCACTTGCTGAGAGTGGAATGGTTATCAGTTCACCATGCTCACCCCTATTGGGTACCAAAGAACTGGCTAGTCCTGAGCAAACGGCTACAGGTAAAGACATAACAAATCCGTTTATGGCTGTGATGATTTGCCGAAAATCATTAGGGTACTCCAATTCACCTTTGATTCACGTTCTAAGAGTTGGACTGGTTTTTAATTCACCATGGTGATGCCATGGTTCACCAAAGGATTAGCTAGCCCAAGAATGAGTAACTACTTGGTAAAGGCTTATCAAATCTACGCATGTTGCTGAGGTAGTTCCAATCAAAGTTGTTGGTTCAAGAGTTTCTACTAGTTCATCATTGTTGCCGTTTTTGGAATTCAAGGATGCAGACATAAAGATGCTGATCTGTGCAGAATTTTCAAGTATTCAAGTTCAAGTTTCAATCCTCATTGTTCAAGACTGAAGATCTATATAGATCCTGGAAATTAACAGTTGGAATCGCTCCTAACTCGTAAATGGAACGACATTGACGGGATTACATTTTCTATCCTTGTTAGCTAAAACACATGGGCTTGTTATGTCATATAGCCATATTTGTAAGTGTTTAGCTATATATACCCCTCCATACTTCCATGGAGGGGTGAGTCTCATTAGTGTAATTTCATCTTTCATAAATATAACACCTAGTATTCTCCCTTCTCTCTTTAGCTTCTCTCTCTAACTTGAAGATGGCTTTCTTCCATCTTCCAAGACCTCCCGATTCACCATATCAACCACATATATTCGATCCTAACATTGGTATCAAGAGCAAGGTCGGTTTATTATTGGTTGATTTTTTTTGGTGATGTTTTTTTTTGTCAAAATCTTGTCTTGAAAATCTGTTTTACTCTTAACCGTTTTACATATCCTTTTGGGTTAACAGTTTTTTAAGAAAGTATGCGTATCCTTGTTTGGTCAAAACATTCTTGTGGTCTTTTCATTTGATATTTCTGTTTTTGTCATCAAGCTTGTCCAAAACAGATTCACGTGATAAAAGTATCACTTTTAATGGTTTTTTTGTACCAATACTCGGTGGAATTTTTTTTAAGTCAACTGGTCAATATACATAGTCAAACGACTCAAACGAGTTAAAAATGATGTTCTTTCAGCAGTATTTCTGGGTTTCTCACGTTTGAACGGAATATGGTCAGAAAAAGGTCGGCGACAAATTGGTGAAAGGGTCAAAACGCTGTTTTTACGCATAAGGAGCATCTTCAGAGATAGTTACGCATAACTGTGGAGTTATGCGTAAGAAATTGTTACGCGTGTGTTTTTACGCGTAGGCTTACGCTTAAGAATCTGGGTTTACGCCTAACCAAAGTTACGCATAAGCAAAAGGATTACGCGTATGTCTATTCTACGCATAAGTAAATCTTGGTTTACGCATAAGACTTTTAAACTATCTTTACGCGTAAGACGAACATAAATGATGAAGAAGAAGACCTCGACCTTTGACCTTGACTCAAAACCAAATACCAATATCTCAATCTTAACTCGGCCTCAATCAATTAACCATCTTTTGATTCAACTTGACCACTACCAAAACTTTTAAGCATTCTGTGACAACCCGTACTTTCAGGTCATTTCTCGACACAATTTATGCCTCACTATTTCAACATTTATAGTAAACTTGGTTTACTTGTTTCAAATTCGCGTAACCTTTATGGTTTAGCGGCGAATTCATGATCATAACATCACGTACATTTCATATGGACTAAGATTAGTCTACATTCCATTGACATCATTTGCATCTCATTAGTTCATTCATGACATTTCATTTCACATTTAACGCGTAATTTTTATATTAAATAAACGTTCTCGCGTGAGTTATTATTTTAAATATTTAATCCGTTAATTTCAAAAATGATCCCGACATATTTTATTACTTACATTTAGTTATAAAAATAATATTTTGAGTTTACCTAGTGTTATAAATTATTTTTTATATAAATCGTTATATTTATATTATTACGACGTTTTTCTCAAAAACTACACGATAATTATTTTATCACTCAAATTATGCAAGAAATATATTTTTACAATTTTTATGACTCAATATATTTTACTTTGACCAATTAAAATTTATTAGCTAAAACTATCCTATTGCACAAATGTACACACAAGTTACAACTTATACTTATTCAACTTATACATTTTACCTACACAATTACTTATACAATAAATAAGAGAAAAAAAATATATATATATATATTAGACACAATCCCCCCAAAACCGGCCTAGGGGGGGGATGTATCTTAAAGTTGGTAATTTCCTTTTCTTTGATAGTATAAGTCTACACTTCATCTCCCATTCATATCATTCATTCACTCATTATTATCATACAAGTAAAAAGGTGTTTTCTCTCTTGTTTCTCTCCTCCAAACCGGTCATCATCAAGGCGTAGCAAGAAATCACAAAATTTTTCTCAAGCTCAAGTATTCACAATCTAGATCACACTCTTATCAAGGTTTTGAAATAAAAACCTAGGGTGTTTAGGTTAATCCTTGGTTCTAATCACCTCATCATATCACTTGTAAGCATCTCATATTTATTTTTCATCTTACATATTCATTTCATACTCATCTCATCATCTTTGAGCAAAAGCATGCAAGACTTGTGTTGATTTATACCATTTTTACATTGATTTTAGAGTTTATATATATAAAGTCATCCTATAATTATTCCCTTGTTATATTTTGGTCTTGATGATGATTAGGAACCCATGACACCCTAAGAAGGTGTATGGTAGGATTAGAATAGCTTTGGAGTTGATTTGAAGGGATTGGAATAGGTTTAGTACGAGAAAAACTATTTTCGACAAGTATATAAAGTGGTTTGTCCTTATTTTGTTTTTCTGGAAAATCCGACAGTTGACACGAAATTTTGGCCTTGATATTTAGAAAATATACTTTAAAACGAATCCGTGGCCGCTTGAACGGATTAAAACGGAGTTATAACGAAGAAATTATGGATTTTACAAGTTTGACGACGAAATATATATTTTTCTGAAATTTCAGCATACTATTTTTACTTTATTCGAGTCAAAAACGAGTCTTAAGCTTTACAAATTATTTCGACTTATCAAAAATATATTAGTATACTTTGATACGAAGCTAAGGACGTATTATACGTAGAAAACGGATTTGAAACGACAAAGATATGCACGTTTTCATAAAATTGCCGTAACTATTATTTTCTGAAAAACTATACTCCCTCCGTCCCAAAATTATAGTCCCCTTTCTATTTTTTCGGTCTTTCTTTTACCACTTTGACTTTAAGTATTTTTTTTTGTGTTATATAATATTTGATGCAAAATATATGAATAGATTGAGTTTTTAATGTATTTTCATTTGGTATAATTTTCATCAACTATTGTATAACATAAACGAAAATATTTATGGTCAAAGTTTAAAGAGAAAGACCAAAAAAGTCAAACGGGGACTATAATTTTGGGACGGAGGTAGTATTATTTTTACGAGACAAGTGTTACGGTAGCTGTAACGTCCCTGTTGAGGGCTGTTTTTAACAAGGTTGTGAAACTTTTTAGAACGAATTGTCTTCTAGTAAAATCAAGTTCACCGGCCATATTTTTCAAAACAACAAGCTGTTTGTAAAGCGGAGTTATAGTAAATTATTTATGGATGTTCAAACTTGGCCGAAACTCATTTTCTGCACAACAATTCAACAAAATTACTATCTTTAACCCTTAATATCTTTATGATCGAGACCTTTTGGACGAAAACTTCTGAACTGAAACTTTTAGATATCGATACAAACTTTCCAAAACAGTCGAGTTCGTTCTCTAACGATCGACGTACACCGTTTTACGACTAGTTTTCCAAAGCCATTTTTGTTAATTTCATGAATATTCCGACGACATTGTTTTGCGACGAAAAGTGGAAATTTCATCAAAAATCATTATTAAATCTTTGTAGGATGACATTTTGACGTAAAAACTTGTAAAATCATTTTTGAATGGTCAAGACGTCAAGAGAGTATTTTTCGACGATGAGTAATATTTTCAAAACTCGCAAATGGTATAAATAACATACGAAATGCATGCATAACATTACATTGCAACTCATTACATGTCATATCATTCATCATAGGTCAAGATTTACGTATCACACTACATCTCGGTGTACTCACTTTTGTCTTCGCATCATTCCACCAAGTGAGTTTTCATAGCCCCACTTTTAATTGTTTTTATACTACTTTTGGGGGAGATACATGCTCAAACTGTTTTCATTTACTTTCACAAGTACTTTAACTTATATGAATTACCGTGAGTTTTCATAGCCCCTGCTTTTACTTGTTTTCATAACTGTTTTGGGGGAGATACATGCTCGACTATTTTTTATTACATTCATGACTATTTGCAAATCATATGTTTAGCCGAACTGAATGCTTAGTCATGCGTAGTAACAGTTTTGCCATACTTAGAATTTCCATATTATATTCATTGGTCTAACGGACTTGGTATATTCATTGGTCTAACGGTCTTGGTATATTCATTGAGCTAATGGTCTTGGTATATTCATTGAGCTAATGGTCTTGGTAATATCATGAACTAATGGTCTTGGAACGATTTGAACATACACTATATACATTTTGGCAATGGGTTGTGAATACACAGGTTGCAAGTTTTGTATGGGCGGAACTTGGAACTGAGTGGATTCACAATGCCTTTGCTGCATAAACGATTTCGATACTTTGAGCCATGCACTATTATGTGAATTCATTTGACATCATGCACTTGAACATTAACTCTACATATTCTGGCAGTGGGTTGTGAACACACAGGTTGCAAGTTTTGTATGGGCGGGACTTGGAACTGAGTGGATTTACAATGCCTTTGCTACATAAACGATTTTGAAAGTCTTTACATTTCAACGATTTACAATGCCTTTGCTGCATAAACGATTTTGAAAGGCTTTACATTTCAACTCAAACTCTATGAACTCACTCAACCTTTGTGTTGACACTTTTAGCATGTTTTATCTCAGGTATCTAAGGCATACACTTCATGGCATGCATTTGGACACCTCATGGAGTCGTGGTGACGACGCGTCTCACTTGGGTTTTACATACTTTAAAACATCGTTTGAATTGTAACAACTTATTTCCGCACAAGATGATTTTCAATTGGGACCTATCTTTGTAAACTCTGATTGTTTTATTAAATCAAACGATGTATTTTCCAAACGACACTTTAGGTCGTTCAATATAACTGTGATTGTGATGCTATGACGTCAATCCCCAGTGAATTCCATTCCGCTGCAAAACAGTAAATTGGGGTGTGACAGATTGGTATCGAGCTTCGTTATAGAGAACTAGTTTGCATCATTGACCCTAGACTATAACTACATCATCATAGCATCTCATCAATTCATCACAAGTGCATGTTCACTTTGCATACGATTTATACGTACATTTTTCGAGTTATTTACTTTCATTTCAAATCGATTGTCACATGGATGCCCTTAAATACCCATCCCATTATCCTTTCCTCATACTCCAATGTGGAGAATGCCCTGTCATTCCCTATCACAATTTTTACACCGGTTGACTTAACACCAAACATCATATGAGTCGATTAGTCCAAGCATTGCATAGTTACTCCTAAATTATACATAGCCTGATCACCTATGTCTAATTCAGGAAGAATCATGCAATGAAGGGAGTAGTAGGCTTATATGTGTAAGCAATTCCGTAATCGAGCCAAATTTTCAAAAGATTTTCTTCAAACCACTTGTTTCCAGTTTGATCCGCGTGGCAGTTCTTGTTTGATGAGTTGCAAAGATCGAGCTAGAAACAAGTTGTTACCTAAACCGATTTAGCCTAATCGTATGCCAGTTCTTGTTTGATGAGTTGTGGGATTAAGTAAAAATCGGTTTACCAAAAGTCTTTTGAGGGTTTTGCTCGAGAATGGGAAGGCTTGCCTCATCAAACCCTAACCCGATAGACTAACACTAACCGAATTCAGGGACTGAATTCCTTTTTGGATGGGAGAATGTGACAACCCGTACTTTCAGGTCATTTCTCGACACAATTTATGCCTCACTATTTCAACATTTATAGTAAACTTGGTTTACTTGTTTCAAATTCGCGTAACCTTTATGGTTTAGCGGCGAATTCATGATCATAACATCACGTACATTTCATATGGACTAAGATTAGTCTACATTCCATTGACATCATTTGCATCTCATTAGTTCATTCATGACATTTCATTTCACATTTAACGCGTAATTTTTATATTAAATAAACGTTCTCGCGTGAGTTATTATTTTAAATATTTAATCCGTTAATTTCAAAAATGATCCCGACATATTTTATTACTTACATTTAGTTATAAAAACAATATTTTGAGTTTACCTAGTGTTATAAATTATTTTGTATATAAATCGTTATATTTATATTATTACGACGTTTTTCTCAAAAACTACACGATAATTATTTTATCACTCAAATTATGCAAGAAATATATTTTTACAATTTTTATGACTCAATATATTTTACTTTGACCAATTAAAATTTATTAGCTAAAACTATCCTATTGCACAAATGTACACACAAGTTACAACTTATACTTATTCAACTTATACATTTTACCTACACAATTACTTATACAATAAATAAAAAAAAAAAAAAATATATATATATATTAGACACAATCCCCCCAAAACCGGCCTAGGGGGGGGATGTATCTTAAAGTTGGTAATTTCCTTTTCTTTGATAGTATAAGTCTACACTTCATCTCCCATTCATATCATTCATTCACTCATTATTATCATACAAGTAAAAAGGTGTTTTCTCTCTTGTTTCTCTCCTCCAAACCGGTCATCATCAAGGAGTAGCAAGAAATCACAAAATTTTTCTCAAGCTCAAGTATTCACAATCTCGATCACACTCTTGTTAAGGTTTTGAAATAAAAACCTAGGGTGTTTAGGTTAATCCTTGGTTCTAATCACCTCATCATATCACTTGTAAGCATCTCATATTTATTTTTCATCTTACATATTCATTTCATACTCATCTCATCATCTTTGAGCAAGAGCATGCATGACTTGTGTATATTTATACCATTTTTACATTGATTTTAGAGTTTATATATATAAAGTCATCCTATAATTATTCCCTTGTTATATTTTGGTCTTGATGATGATTAGGAACCCATGACACCCTAAGAAGGTGTATGGTAGGATTAGTATAGCTTTGGAGTTGATTTGAAGGGATTGGAATAGGTTTAGTACGAGAAAAACTATTTTCGACAAGTATATAAAGTGGTCTGTCCTTATTTTGTTTTTCTGGAAAATCCGACAGTTGACACGAAATTTTGGCCTTGATATTTAGAAAATATACTTTAAAACGAATCCGTGGCCGCTTGAACGGATTAAAACGGAGTTATAACGAAGAAGTTATGGATTTTACAAGTTTGACGACGAAATATATATTTTTCAGAAATTTCAGCATACTATTTTTACTTTATTCGAGTCAAAAACGAGTCTTAAGCTTTACAAATTATTTCGACTTATCAAAAATATATTAGTATACTTTGATACGAAGCTAAGGACGTATTATACGTAGAAAACGGATTTGAAACGACAAAGATATGCACGTTTTCATAAAATTGCCGTAACTATTATTTTCTGAAAAACTATATTATTTTTACGAGACAAGTGTTACGGTAGCTGTAACGTCCCTGTTGAGGGCTGTTTTTAACAAGGTTGTGAAACTTTTTAGAACGAATTGTCTTCTAGTAAAATCAAGTTCACCGGCCATATTTTTCAAAACAACAAGCTGTTTGTAAAGCGGAGTTATAGTAAATTATTTATGGATGTTCAAACTTGGCCGAAACTCATTTTCTGCACAACAATTCAACAAAATTACTATCTTTAACCCTTAATATCTTTATGATCGAGACCTTTTGGACGAAAACTTCTGAACTGAAACTTTTAGATATCGATACAAACTTTCCAAAACAGTCGAGTTCGTTCTCTAACGATCGACGTACACCGTTTTACGACTAGTTTTCCAAAGCCATTTTTGTTAATTTCATGAATATTCCGACGACATTGTTTTGCGACGAAAAGTGGAAATTTCATCAAAAATCATTATTAAATCATTGTAGGATGACATTTTGACGTAAAAACTTGTAAAGTCATTTTTGAATGGTCAAGACGTCAAGAGAGTATTTTTCGACGATGAGTAATATTTTCAAAACTCGCAAATGGTATAAATAACATACGAAATGCATGCATAACATTACATTGCAACTCATTATATGTCATATCATTCATCATAGGTCAAGATTTACGTATCACACTACATCTCGGTGTACTCACTTTTGTCTTCGCATCATTCCACCAAGTGAGTTTTCATAGCCCCACTTTTAATTGTTTTTATACTACTTTTGGGGGAGATACATGCTCAAACTGTTTTCATTTACTTTCACAAGTACTTTAACTTATATGAATTACCGTGAGTTTTCATAGCCCCTGCTTTTACTTGTTTTCATAACTGTTTTGGGGGAGATACATGCTCGACTATTTTTATTACATTCATGACTATTTGCAAATCATATGTTTAGCCGAACTGAATGCTTAGTCATGCGTAGTAACAGTTTTGCCATACTTAGAATTTCCATATTATATTCATTGGTCTAACGGACTTGGTATATTCATTGGTCTAACGGACTTGGTATATTCATTGGTCTAACGGTCTTGGTATATTCATTGAGCTAATGGTCTTGGTATATTCATTGAGCTAATGGTCTTGGTAATATCATGAACTAATGGTCTTGGAACGATTTGAACATACACTATATACATTTTGGCAATGGGTTGTGAATACACAGGTTGCAAGTTTTGTATGGGCGGGACTTGGAACTGAGTGGATTCACAATGCCTTTGCTGCATAAACGATTTCGATACTTTGAGCCATGCACTATTATGTGAATTCATTTGACATCATGCACTTGAACATTAACTCTACATATTCTCGCAGTGGGTTGTGAACACACAGGTTGCAAGTTTTGTATGGGCGGGACTTGGAACTGAGTGGATTTACAATGCCTTTGCTACATAAACGATTTTGAAAGTCTTTACATTTCAACGATTTACAATGCCTTTGCTGCATAAACGATTTTGAAAGGCTTTACATTTCAACTCAAACTCTATGAACTCACTCAACCTTTGTGTTGACACTTTTAGCATGTTTTATCTCAGGTAACTAAGGCATACACTTCATGGCATGCATTTGGACACCTCATGGAGTCGTGTTGACGACGCGTCTCACTTGGGTTTTACATACTTTAAAACATCGTTTGAATTGTAACAACTTATTTCCGCACAAGATGATTTTCAATTGGGACCTATCTTTGTAAACTCTGATTGTTTTATTAAATCAAACGATGTATTTTCCAAACGACACTTTAGGTCGTTCAATATAACTGTGATTGTGATGCTATGACAGTCAATCCCCAGGAATTCCATTCCGCTGCAAAACAGGTAAATTGGGGGTGTGACACATTCACAATCACAACATCAAACCATCACTAAACCTTATCCGTACAACAAGACTCAATCTCAGAATCTTTTCGTGTATTTCCAAATGTCCAAGAACAACTACACGAAAATATCATCACTGATCCATCTGGTACTATTCTAAAGATTTTAAAAAAACAACAAACGAAAACCAATATTTCCATCTGTTTTTTCTTTCGGATTAAACATAAAACAAATTCATTTTTGAAGTTTATACTTCAATTACTATCCGAAACAAAAGGATGAGGGTGATAACAATTATGTTATTCCCTTCCTTGGTTCGTTCTACAATTAAAACAAAACAAAAACTTGAACCACCTACCCGAGACCATCAATAATCTTGAAGCCTTTTCCTTACCTTCTTGATTTTGATTGAACAAAAACGTTTATAAAGGTGCGTTCGGTTGAGTTTTGTGTTTCTTGTTTAATGATGAGATCGGTTTGTTTAAGATGTGATGGGTGAGATATGATTTGATGATGGGAGATGAGGAGTACTTTTATCAGATCAGCGTTTGGTGAGAGGATAATAGTTGGTAGGCGTTAAAAGTGGCTGTGAGAGTTTTTTAGGTCAAATGAATGAAACCTTTTAGGTAGGGTAATATTATCTCACCGGTTATGTATGTGGATCGGGTTATGTGATATGGGCCTCTTATCCGAGTATTCCAACTTAACATCCGGGCTGACAAGAACTAGTAACATATTGGATTTGGGCCTATGTGATTGACCGGATATGTAGTATCTGTTTGGGGCCAACTAATGGTTCAATTCGGGCTGATTATGAGCTTATATCAAATTTTTTGAACTAAATCCATATATTTTCCAACGTAAATTTTGCATTGTGATTAATTTTTTTGATATAATTCTTGGCAAGAGGAGTGGTACTTTGGTATTACAAAAATTTCACGAGGATACGTTTTGACAAGATCGGGAACCATTATCAAAGTTCATTTAAACCGTTAATAAAGGTTAGTTTTGGGAATTTAACCGCAAGATGTGACTACGACGCGAATTTACTATTATTTATTTGACGTTGAAGTGGATATCACGGATGCGTGTACTTAGTATCTAAAGATATCGGGGTTAGTTGGATGCATGATTCTTCGAGATCGTTGTTCGAGCGTTAACCGTTTTGAATGACAAAGATTTGAGTTATCTAGTTGAACCTGATGTAAGGAGTTACGTTGTTGTGCTCACAGCTTATAACTATCACTTTTAAGGAGTTACGTTGTTGTGCTCAAGTGTCACACTAAGGTGTGGATAATTTGAGAAACTTTAAGTTTACCTTTTTTCGATGGAGTTAAGAAAAAGGGTTCTTCTTCTGACAATAGTGCAAGTTTAAGTCACAAGTTTGGGTTATACTACATCAGTCTCAAGTTCATCATATTGGGTTTTCTCCATCTGTAGTCACTACAAAAAGCAGTTAGAATGATAATGGGGTCGGTAAAGAGTTAGCTGAGAAGAGTATACACGAGTAGAGAAGTCTTATCAGCAATTGATTCTCACATGATATTTATGGTACTTCACAATTTTTCGATTACTTGGACATACATGGTTTCGCTGTCTCCAATTCATCATCAACATACGTGGTGTATGATTCTGATTCATTGAAAACATCGGGGGGAAGAGAGTATAGGTGGTGTCTGCTTCCTTTGATGTTTTTGTATTTTTTTGCAAAAACCCTCTCCTTTCATGAATTTCTTCAATCAGGGGGAAGAAATGAGACGATCTATGGTTTAAACGTCTCACTTTGGTGTTATCGTCTCACTTTCACAGAGTTATCGTGTGTGATGTTACCTAAATAGGATGTTATGATGCCTCACACACGGTCATTTTATCGAGTAACTGCATATTCACAAGTGATTATTATTCTGATAGACAGCAACATTCAGGGGGAAGTCGTTTCATTTCGTCTTTCATGGTTTGTTTGGTGTGAAGCATCTACATATGTGAGAAGATCTTGTTGATTTCTCGCATGTTACCCCCGAACGGATTTTCCGCAATAAGTCAGATTTACCTTGTGTGGTTTACTGGTCATCTACAAACTCCGTTGCATAATGAAAACGTCAAAAGTTAGAGGAAATGTTCACTACATCAAATTTTCGAATCTGCTGAAGACGGTTGTCAGTTTGGGGGGAAGCTGATTCAGAAACTTCGCCAAAAAGAAGTGTACGAAGAAGCTGCTAAAGACATGCAGCATGACTTGGGGGGAAGTTAATCCAATTCATGCATATTACATCATTTTCCTACAAGTGAAGAAAACGGTTCTCAAGTCAAGGTACCAGAAGAAGACAAAGAGCGTAAACTTTTATCATCCTCAACACTTGAAGAGCTTATGAAGACCTTTCTTTATTTGTTTTCTATATTTGTAGTAAATGTTGTAAGTAATCCCTTATGTCGTCCCATTGGGGGAAGATTGTTGGAATCGCTCCTAACTCGTAAATGGAACGACATTGACGGGATTACATTTTCTATCCTTGTTAGCTAAAACACATGGGCTTGTTATGTCATATAGCCATAGTTGTAAGTGTTTAGTTATATATACCCCTCCATACTTCCATGGAGGGTGAGTCTCATTAGTGTAATTTCATCTTTCATAAATAAAACACCTAGTATTCTCCCTTCTCTCTCTAGCTTCTCTCTCTAACTTGAAGATGGCTTTCTTCCGTCTTCCAAGACCTCCCGATTCATCATATCAACCACATATATTCGATCCTAACATTAACATAGTCAAATTCTAGTTTAGGGGAGGATTGTTAGGAATATTTATAATATTTGGTTATAATTTTAATACTAGTAAGTATGTAGTTCCTACTGGTAGAGTAGTAGTTCCTACTGGCAGGTAAATAGTTCTTGCTGGTAAGGTTATCAAAATAGTTAGTACTAGTAGTTCCTACTGGTAGCGTACTTAGTCCTGGCAGTGTCAAATAGTTATTCCAGGATAAGATTTAGTTTGTTAGAGTTGAGGATATGCATGAGCTAAATTAGGAAGAGATATGCATATTATTCTCCCACATTTTTGTTAATGCCGATTAGGGTTTCATCAATATAAATTGAACCCACGGCGTAGGGAATTGTAACTGATTAAAACACAAAACACAATTCTCCTTGTTTATTAATAGAAATCCATAGAAGGATCTTTTAGTTTTATTAGTCCTGTTCTTCTTATTAGTTATGTCTATATTCCGCATAGACATTAGCTTTTTAGAGCAAGAGTCTCTCTTGTGTTTAGCCTGTGATTACATAGGCTATTCACCATCCTTAATAGGCAGTAAAGATCTATTTAGAGTGGGATCCGACACATAAGTTTGGGTTTGAATCAGTTTAGAGACGTTTTCACTCTTTTGATCTTACTTAGTGTTAAAGTTTGGATTTTGATTGTACTTAGTGTTAGAGTGGGATCCGACACATAAGTTGCGATTTGATTAAGAACTGCGATCTGTTGTCTGCGCTTTGACAGGTGTTACGTTTTGTCGCCGCGGTTTGTCATTTTCTATGTTTTGTCATTTCGGTTTGTCATTTTCTGCGTTATGTTCCTGCGACTTGTTCCTGTGATTTGTCAAATCTGCGTTTTGTTGCTTGCGACGTGGTTTACTGCATTTTGACCTAGTGTGTTTTGTCAAAAGTGCATTTTGTCACTTGAGATTTGAATTTTTTTTGAGTTAAGTTATGCAGTTTCCTCTTGATTTAGTAAATCCCGCGAAAGATTTTATTTATCAGTTTAATCAATGAGTAGTAAAATCCCGTGTACTTAGGAATCATGTCTACAATCATATCTTCCGTTGCAGATGACGTTCAAGCTGCTGGGTCCGATACTCGTCCTCATATGCAGGATAGAACTGATTATGACTCTTGGGCACAGAGAAACAGATTGTACTACTTGGGCAAAGAGAATGGTCTCAACATCATTCAGTCAATTGATGAAGGGCCATTCCAAATGGGAACAACCAAGGATCAACTTGAAACTGGAGCTGATGGAACTGTCACTTTGGGTATGGATAGACCAAGAACGTATGATGACCTTAATGAGAAGGAGAAGAAGAGATACGATGCTGACATTAGAGCTTCAAACATCATACTTCAAGGTCTACCAAAGGATATTTACAAGCCGATCAATCACAATACTGAGGCCAAGGCGGTCTGGGATAATGTCAAGATGCTTCTCTCTGGTTCAGAACTTACTAAGGAAGATAGAGAGTCATAGCTTTATGATGAGTTTGAGAACTTTAAGATGAACCCAGAGGAAAGTATCACAGAGTATCATGTGAGGTTTCACAAACTTGTGAACGATATGAGGAACATCAAAATGACAATGCCAAATATCCAACTCAATTCCAAGTTTGTAAACAATATGAACCCTGAATGGTACAGATTTGTTACTGCAGTCAAATTGAACAAAGGATTGAGGAACACTAACTTTGAACAGCTGTATGCTTACTTAATTCAACATGAGAAGCATGCTAGATTTGAGCGTTTGCTCATGGAGAAATTCCACTCTAATACTGGTGCTGCAAACTCTTCAAATGACTCAACTGCATTTCTCTCAAATGTGAGGATAAGTACTAAAGCATCACAAGTCATACCATCCTCTGAATATCAGAAACAGATTACCATACCAGACTCAGGATTTACCCCAACTGACATGTTGATTAAAGACCTTGCAAACCAAGTGGCTCTATTGGTTCAACAGACCAGAAACTCACTTCCCCAAACCAACAACCAACTTAGAACTTCATCTCATCTACATAATCAAGCTACTGTTGAAGATGGAAGGGTTGTGGTTTAGAATGTGCAAAGAAGGCAGAATGTGAATCCACGATATAATGCACAGGGGAATGTTGGAGCTGGAGCTGGTTATGTGGGTGCTCAGAACCGAGGAAGGATCATGGTTCAGGGTCAAAGGAAGCCTATTATATGTTACAATTGTGGTGGAGAAGGACATATTACTTTTTTTATTAACGATCCCCCCCTTTTTATTGATGACAAAACATAAGATTATTTTAAGGAAAAACTAAAATTCTTAAAAGTTTGAATTGGAGTTTTTACTCTCTTCTCCCCTTTTTTGTCGAAACAAAAAGAGCATCGAAAAGAAACTAACACATTGTTTGAAGAAAAACGTGTGAAAAGTAAAATATGAAAAGTAGGGAGTAAGGGAAGAGAAGGATTCTCGTCTTAGCTCCCCCTTGACTAGTGCTTCCCTATGTTGAGGGCGTCAAGTAATTAGGAAGACTAAGCAAGTATTTTGCAATTTTGTTTGCAAATGGTTTCGTCTTTTGACGAACATGCTCCCCCTTGACAAGTGCTCCTTTGTGAGGAGGACTTCAAGTAGTAATGTACTCCTATGTGAAAGTATTGCAAGCGTTTTTGCAACGTTTTGCTTTGACAAGAAACTCCCCCGTGTTTAGGGTGTCAAAGTCTTCAAGTGTATTTTGAAAATCTACAAAACAAAGGTTAGAAAACAAGTATATGATGCATAATTTCCTGCAAATAAGATTCAAATTAGTAAGAAAAATTGTTTCTGTTGCACGGATCCCACGGTTCCTCCCTGGGAGGGATCCGTCTATGCCAGAGTGAGGGATTCATAACCTGCATTCTCAATTTAGCAATGTGGATATAAAAGGCGATGTTAACATCAAAATGAGTTATGTATTAAGGCACCAAACATATTCTCAAGACAATATGGCATATAACATGTAATATTTAATAAAAAACACGAGAAATGATATACATATCTCTAAAACTAAGAGAATGACTTAAACATTAAATATGATTCCTAATCAATCTAAGTTAAGCTTAAGAATAGAGCACCACTTGAATCCTTAGGCTTAGGAATGTTTAGTTTTGTAGACCTCATCGAAACCTTCGAGGAGGTGATAACACATAAAACGTAGCTCTTCACGTAGATCAAGCACTAAACCTTCAACATGTTGACAATGATAACAATCTTTGTCATGGCTTGGAAGTGGTGGTGAATGATATGGCTCTAGGCACCAAGGGTGATGGTTTAGTGGAAATAGGGGTGTTTGGTTTAGGAGGTATAGTAGTGTTTAGCAATGGTAGTTTTGTGGGAACAATATTTTAGGGATTGGTTTGATTGGTTGAGTTGGTGGAGGGGAAATCCTAGCATTTGTGAATTTAACGGGTGATGATTCGGTTGAAGAAATTTCGTGAACAACAAGAGCAAGTTTCTTAGGTGGTCCTTTGGTGGAGGAGTTGGAACTATGAGCTTTCCTCATGATGAAATGATAAATGGATAGTGATTCTAGAGGTTTTTAGTTGCTGAGAATGATGTTTATGAATGGTGACTTAGAGGTACTAACAAAAGGAGTTTATAAAGGAAAGGAATTGGTAAGTGAATTCAAAGCTTAACCCACTAAGATATTTCAAAATGCAATGATTTGCATGCACAAGAGTCAGCTTCAGAGTTGCACTAATCAAGGAAGTCAATTAAGGCAAGATGAAGTGTTCAAGTTAGTAAGAAAGGCTTGAAATTATTGTTTTAGCTAGGATTAGCTGATTCTGTGCAGCCGGTTACCACAGTTCCCTCCAATGAGGGATCCATCTATGCTAAACCTAGGGATCCCGCTCTCAGCAGTCAAGAGAAAGGAAAATGATGTTTGGTTGGGTCTAGTACCTATACATCTTGAGTGTTATACTCTTCTCAGGTGTCTTAAATGAAGAGGGACTAAAATGATCAAGAGAAATGATTGATGGTAGCTAATGATTGCCTTTTTATGGAAACAGATGGGGCTTTATGATCACCAATGGGTAATCAAAGATGACACTAAGAAATATAAGAGTGTCAAGTGGAGTTAAATGATCCTAGAGATCAGATGGTTGTTTGAAAGAAATTTGGAAAATTCTTTAAAAATCATGATAAATGAAAAACTTATTTTTGGCCTATTTTGAGGTAAGGATGACTAAAATCAATTTGCTAAAATTAAGAGAAATATCAAGCTAAGTGTTTTGAGATGTGAGGAACAATGTGTAAGTATTAGAGCATAAATATGGTGAGTTTAGGTGAAGTGATAAATCAAAAAGCACCTAGAGTGTGATCCTAAGTTAGCTATTAGTGAGTATAAGACCTACTGAGTTTGAGGAAGACTTAAGTGATCCTAAAGAATCATGTTTGGCTAGTACGACGTGGTTAAGAGGAATGGTTTGATGTGTGGAGGTTTGCCACATTATTTCTGTCTGCCCGGATCCCATGGATCCTTCATATGCGGGATCCGGTTAGCTATAACCAAGGGATCCGGCTACTACAGACCAGTACCTTCACTGAAAGTGTGCAAATTTTGCATAAGGTTTCGTGTATTAAGACCAGTGATTTCTAAAGAATTTTAACATCTATATAAGTGAGATATCAAAATATGATCATTCCCATGAAAAGTGTTTTATTTCATGGGAATGATCATATTTTAAAGATAAAAGATGAATCCTAAGGATTGAACCTATTTGTAGAAGAGACTAGGTTTCTTATTCATTTTCGTTTGATGGATCGTCAAATGGATGATGAGTATTTGCGGATTCAGGAACGAAGAATGACATGATGTGAGATGTGTTCAAAGGTTCCATTATCTTGTTTACAAGTACATATAAAGGACTTTGAAATTAGGAATGAAAGTACATGATATGATGATAAAGCCGTGTCAGGAACATTTCGTAAGGAATTAGTTTTTTCTTGTTGCCTTGAAGGTTTAAAATTTGTCTTGCGAAGAAATAGGCGAGATTGTATGGTTGTCGGGTTAGGAGACAATACATTATGTGAGCACAACAAGCGGGAAGAATTTCTCGATTTCCCCGAAAGACTCCAAACATTTTCACGTAGAATGACTGTGAGAGGTTTAAGATCATCTCGGATATCACATGTATAGATTATGTTCGGATATGAGTAATTAGATCGAGGTTTGCATAACATGCGGGTTAATTCTTGAGGGGAAGGTGTGTGTGAACAATATGGACTATTTTCTTCACGATAGTTGAAGAGAGAATCAAGAGACCAATCTGTAATGAAGGCAAATTGTCCATGATTTCGAATTCGGAGAATGTGAGCAAATTGCCCAAGAGTTAAGTCAAACTTTTGGTTTTTGATCCAAAACCATAGTGATAGAGATCGATCCTCGTTATGAACGAGTTCAACTTGACGAAATAATTCCAACACAAACCGTGGACAGATTTTCTCATTAATTTCGAGAAGGCGTTCTAGTCCTATGGTTCGGAATGAGGTATTGATAGCTTCTTCGTATAGTGGAGGTAAGTCAATAATACGTCCTTCATGAAAGTAACAAGTTTCGAAATAATTGAACCCACAAACATGATTGCTTGGTGTGTTAGGCTCAAGGGAGATATTAGGAATGTAAACATAAGTGAGTTGAAAGTCGAATTCATACTCATGAGTCATGATGAAACCTATGGAAGTTAAATGAATAATTTATATGAGCAAATTAAGATAAAGTGATGAATCAAAGAGGAGGACATTTGATAGATGAAAATAATCTCCTAATGTTTTTATTTGATTACTCTTATTTTTATTAACAATGACAATTAACTTACTTTGTACTAACATTCTAGTAGGATTTTTCCTTTTATGGTAGGTTTTTATGAAGTGGTTTTTATGTTGCATGAGTTTCGGTTTCACAGTTCCACGGTTCTCCCAGTTCCCTTTTAAAAGGGATCCAACTAGTTAAACTTTAGGGATCCGTGGATCTGCAGTGACAGAAAAATGATCTTGGCGTAAAATTGATTTTTGCAACTTTTAGGTTTATAAAAGGAAGTGTGTTTTCGCCAATATTTACTACTTAAGCATGCATTGTAGATTTCGAAAGTATGTCAAGGTCAAAGATATGAACGAAAAGAAAAAAATGACAAACGCATTATGAGAAATAAACGGGAAAAACTAAGACATTAGTAATATTTCATTTCAATGCTAAGAGCAATACAAAGGATCGCCGTTCAAAAAAAAAGAGAAATACAAAGGATTGAATATATGATAAAAATGTTGATTAACAACACAAAGTACATGTCTCCATGATAAAACTTGATCATGGGATACACGAGAGCGATGAATGTCAAGACGATGATCACGAAGGCGATATAAACCATGATGATGAAATTCTTCCTTGGTTTTGTTTCGAAAAGAGATGAGGAGGAAGATGAAGTTTGAATGAGAGGTATTTTGAAAGTGGAAGATTTGAAAAAATGGGGTTTGGTGGTTGTGGAACAAGCGGAAGGGGTTTATAGGGAAGGAGAAATTTTTGAGATTTTTATTTTGTTTTACTATTAGAAGGTTTGATTTTTAGACTAAGATAACATATATTTATATACCTAGACTTTAGACGGAAGAGAAACACGTATGCAAGAAGGTTTCCTAATGAAGCCATGTATATCACTAAAGCATATATTAAAACTAAGAAAATAAAATATAACCATATAGATTCCTATGTAAGCATACTTATTCTAAGCTAATGTTATTTAGAGATAAGTTTTAAAAAGTCATACCACTAATGCATTTATGAGTGTCCTTTTCTTTTGACAGAAAAATGTCAATAGACAACTCCGGTTCCTTCGAGAGCTAGGTGGTAGTTTAAGATACCTTCTTAGGAAAGGTAATCTTGTTACCAAGGAATTCGTACGGCTTGATTAAAATGAGCGTAACTAAACAAAATGACAAGAAAGGTTAGTGCATTTTTGTAAGAAAATCTTAAGAAAGAAAAAAAATATATGATGTTGTCATCTAATCAACATCCTACAAAAGTGTTTTTAAGACATGGTGTTTTGTTTTTGTAAAAGCCTCCTTTGTAGTTTTCAATCATACACGAATCATGTCAAGTTTTTAATGTACAATATACTCTAACAACTTGGTAACGAAGCACTGGTACCAATTGTGAAAAACTAGAAGGGGGGGTTGAAAAGTTTTACCGACTAAAACTTCGTTTTAAACTAGTTAGATCGACTTATGTCAATCTATTAAATGTGTGTGTTGGATGTTGATAGATAAGCATACACATAGGTAATGTAAAGATAAAGAGTAAGAAGCACAAAACCACAACGCGAGTATTTATAGTGGTTCGGCTACAAGGAAACCTTCCTTGCCCTACTCCACTCACCGAGTCACCTACTCGAGAGTTCGTAATCACTACGCAACACAAGCTCCTTGTGGCAGAGAAGCCTTCACAATGTCGCCTACTCTTTATCCGGTACAAGGCTAGACACCGGGTTCTTCCACGAGGTAGAACCAAACCTATCACAACGTCAGCTACACTTTATCCGGGTATAAGGCTAGATACCAAGTTCCATTACAAAGGAGGAAATACTACCCAACACTACACAACACTTATCCCAAAGGAGATCCACTGCTAGTTACAACATCAAAAAGGATATCGATATCCTTTGACCCAAACTAATCTATTTTGTACATCGATGCACCATATCGAATGTACACCCTAGGCGCCTTTGACACGGCACCTAGGCACTCTTCACTAATGCCTTCAACATGGACTTTCATCACCCTTCACTAATGCCTTTGACACGGACTTTCGGCACCCTTTACTAATGCCTTTGACACAGATCTTCGGCACCTTTCACTAATGCCTTCAACTTGACCCTTTAGACATCTTTCACCTGTGTCTTAAACACAACACTTCTAATGAGAGAGGAAAGAACTATAAACAAGATAACATCAGTAGTCTTGATGATGACGAAGCTTGGCAACCCATGGACTTGATCTTGCTCGACTTCAAGAGGTGGTGATCTCGCCTTTAAGAGAAACCTAGAGAATCACACAAACACAACACTACATTGAAAGATCCTTTGGATCTTAGGTTAGGGAGTTTACAACACTAAGAGAGAATGTGTGTAAAAGGGGTGAGTTACAATGAAGAAATGACTCACTATTTATAGGCAAAAATAAACTACTATTCCTCGGGTCCCACGGATCCCACATGTGTAAAGAATCCATCCTGTGTAAACTGGGGGATCCGCCAGACGCCCCTCCTATATTGGTTATGGGTCATGGATCTTGGGTCAAGGACTTTGGATCATGGGTATCCAAATAGATACAATGTATCTAGAAGATGTAATGCATCTAGTCAATGGGTCATGGGTTAGCTCATGGGTTATGGATAATACCCAACATGACTTCATGCATGATGTCATGCAATAGGTCATGGGTTATGGATCATGCTCTATGGGTATGGTTCATGGACTTTGGTTTTTACCTAACTACATTCAATGTATCTAGTCAATGGGTCAAGTACTTAGATTTTTACACATTACAATATATATACTAAGTATATATAAGTACATGTAAACACTAGTTGTTATGAATATGCATTTCTGTAGCATGTAAACACTATTACGTGTTTAGTGTTTTATATGAAAATGTTAGTGTGTTACCAAATTATTGGCTCAAACTAATTACGTATTTTATTTGTTTCGTTAAAATGATTTTACGTTTGTTATCGAAAAAACATTAGAAGATCGTAAAATATAAATAAACGTTTTTACGGCTTATTTGTATTAGCACTAAATATTTATAAGGATCAAGTTTCCATCTATGAACAGCGTGCTAAATTTAAGCTGACCACCCGTGAGCAGGAAATGGATAGCCAAATGCGTACATTAATCACAAAATGTAATTTAAGGGAAGAAACATTAAAACAAGAGTTAAATTCCTTACAAGAGAAACTTAATAAAACTGTTAAGCAAAAGCAAGAACTTCAAAAAAATGTAAAAGTGCTTAAACACTGATTCAAAGAAAAGGAATCAAAACTTTTAAATGATATTTCCAACCTTAAAACTATGAAGAACAAACTTGAAAACAAGTAGTACGTACAAGGAAACACCACTCAGACTGCTCACATGATCACTAAGCATAGAATATTAAGTGATAAACTCAGTATTGGCCTTGTAGAAGACCCAAATCTTGCGTATCTTAAGAAAGCTAAAAGAGCTCATGATGTGATTTATGATGGTAGTGAGATTAATAAGCCTAAACAAAAGCCAACTTGTGTAGAGAACACTGAAGATGACATAGAGATAGAAAATGCCTCTAGAGAGAAAAGGGAAAAGAAATTAAATGATCCTTGGTGTGTGAGTCATAATTTAAATTTCAAAATTCCAAATTACACTAAGGATAACTGGCTACCCACGTTTAGACCTCAGACTCAATGAACAAAGGATTGAGGAAAACTAACTCTGAACAGCTGTATGCTTACTTAATTCAACCTGAGAAGCATGCTAGATTTGAGCGTTTGCTCATGGAGAAATTCCACTCTAATACTGGTGCTGCAAACTCTTCAAATGACTTAACTGCATTTCTCTCAAATGTGAGAATAAGTACTAAAGCATCACAAGTCGTACCATCCTCTGAATATCAGAAATAGATTACCATACCAGAATCAGGATTTACCCGAACTGACATGTTGATTAAAGACCTTGCAAACCAAGTGGCTCTATTGGTTCAACAGACCAGAAACTCACTTCCCCAAACCAACAACCAACTTAGAACTTCATCTCATCTACATAATCAAGCTACTGTTGAAGATGGAAGGGTTGTGGTTTAGAATGTGCAAAAAAGGCAGAATGTGATTCCACGATATAATGCACAGGGGAATGTTGGAGCTGGAGCCGGTTATGTGGGTGCTCAGAACCGAGGAAGGATCATGGTTCAGGGTCAAAGGAAGCCTATTAAGTGTTACAATTGTGGTGGAGAAGGACATATTGCTATTTGTATTAACGATCTCCCCCTTTTTATTGATAACAAAACATAAGATTATTTTAAGGAAAAACTAAAATTCGTAAAAGTTTGAATTGGAGTTTTTACTCTCTTCTCCCCTTTTTTGTCGAAACAAAAAGAGCATCGAAAAGAAACTAACACATTGTTTGAAGAAAAACGTGTGAAAAGTAAAATATGAAAAGCAGGGAGTAAGGGAAGAGAAGGATTCTCCTCTTAGCTCCCCCTTGACTAGTGCTTCCCTATGTTGAGGGCGTCAAGTAATTAGGAAGACTAAGCAAGTATTTTGCAATTTTGTTTGCAAATGGTTTCGTCTTTTGACGAACATGCTCCCCCTTGACAAGTGCTCCTTTGTGAGGAGGACGTCAAGTAGTAATGTACTCCTATGTGAAAGTATTGCAAGCGTTTTTGCAACGTTTTGCTTTGACAAGAAACTCCCCCGTGTTGAGGGTGTCAAAGTCTTCAAGAGTATTTTGAAAATCTACAAAACAAAGGTTAGAAAACAAGTATATGATGCATCATTTCCTGCAAATAAGATTCAAATTAGTAAGAAAAATTGTTTCTGTTGCACGGATCCCACGGTTCCTCCCTGGGAGGGATCCGTCTATGCCAGAGTGAGAGATTTGTAACCTGCATTCTCAATTTAGCAATATGGATGTAAAAGGTGATGTTAACATCAAAATGAGTTATGTATTAAGGCACCAAACATATTCTCAAGACCATATGGCATATAACATGTAATATTTAATAAAAAACATGAGAAATGATATACATATCTATAAAACTAAGAGAATGACTTAAACATTAAATATGATTCCTAATCAATCTAAGTTAAGCTTAAGCATAGAGCACCACTTGAATCCTTAGGCTTAGGAATGTTTAGTTTTGTAGACCTCATCGAAACCTTCGAGGAGGTGATAACACATAAACCGTAGCTCTTCACGTAGATCATGCACTAAACCTACAACATGTTGACAATGATAACAATCTTTGTCATGGCTTGGAAGTGGTGGTGAATGATATGGCTCTAGGCACCAAGGGTGATGGTTTAGTGGGAATAGGGGTGTTTGGTTTAGGAGGTATAGTAGTGTTTGGCAATGGTAGTTTTGTGGGAACAATCTTTTAGGGATTGGTTTGATTGGTTGAGTTGGTGGAGGGGAGATCCTAGCATTTGTGAATTTAACGGGTGATGATTCGGTTGAAGAAATTTCGTGAACAACACGAGCAAGTTTCTTAGGTGGTCCTTTTTTGGAGGAGTTGGAACTATGAGCTTTCCTCATGATGAAATGATAAATGGATAGTGATTCTAGAGGTTTTTAGTTGCTGAGAATGATGTTTATGAATGGTGACTTAGAGGTACTAACAAAAGGAGTTTATAAAGGAAAGGAATTGGTAAGTGAATTCAAAGCTTAACCCACTAAGATATTTCAAAATACAATGATTTGCATGCACAAGAGTCGGCTTCAGAGTTGCACTAATCAAGGAAGTCAATTAAGGCAAGATGAAGTGTTCAAGTTAGTTAGAAAGGCTTGAAATTATTGTTTTAGCTAGGATTAGCTGATTCTGTGCAGCCGGTTCCCACAGTTCCCTCCAATGAGGGATCCATCTAGGCTAAACCGAGGGATCCGGCTCTCAGCAGTCAAGAGAAAGGAAAATGATGTTTGGTAGTGTCTAGTACCTATACATCTTGAGTGTTTTAGTCTTCTCAGGTGTCTTAAATGAAGAGTGACTAAAATGATCAAGAGAAATAATTGATGGTAGCTAATGATTGCCTTTTATGGAAACAGATGGGGCTTTATGATCACCAATGGGTAATCAAAGATGACACTAAGAAATATGAGAGTGTCAAGTGTAGTTAAATGATCCTAGAGATCAGATGGTAGTTTGAAAGAAATTTGGGAAATTCTTTAAAAATCATGATAAATGAAAAACTTATTTTTGGCCTATTTTGAGGTAAGGATGACTAAAATCAATTTGCTAAAATTAAGAGAAATATCAAGCTAAGTGTTTTGAGATGTGAGGAACAATGTTTAAGTATTAGAGCGGAAATATGGTGATTTTAGGTGAAGTGATAAATCAAAAAGCACCTAGAGTGTGATCCTAAGTAAGCTATTAGTGAGTATAAGACCTACTGAGTTTGAGGAAGACTTAAGTGATCCTAAAGAATCATGTTTGGCTAGTACGAAGTGGTTCAGAGGAATGGTTTGATGTGTGGAGGTTTGAAACTTTATTTCTGTCTGCCCGGATCCCATGGATCCTTCATATGAGGGATCCGGTTAGCTATAACCAAGGGATCCGGCTACTGCAGACCAGTACCTTCACTGAAAGTGTGCAAATTTTGCATAAGGTTTCGTGTACAGTGATTTCTAAAGAATTTTAACATCTATATAAGTGAGTTATCAAAATATGATCATTCCCTTGAAAAGTGTTTTATTTCATGGGAATGATCATATTTTAAAGATAAAAGATGAATCCTAAGGATTGAACCTATTTGTAGAAGAGACTAGGTTTCTTATTCATTTTTGTTTGATGGATCGTCAAATGGATGATGAGTATTTGCGGATTCAGGAACGAAGAATGACATGATGTGAGATGTGTTCAAAGGTTCCATCATCTTGTTCACAAGTACATATAAAGGACTTTGAAATTAGGGATGAAAGTACATGATATGATGATAAAGCCGTGTCAGGAACATTTCGTAAGGAATTAGTTTTTTCTTGTTGCCTTGAAGGTTTACAATTTGTCTTGCGAAGAAATAGGCGAGATTGTATGGTTGTTGGGTTAGGAGACAATACATTATGTGAGCACAACAAGTGGGAAGAATTTCTTGATTTCCCCGAAAGAATCCAAACATTTTCACGTAGAATGACTGTGAGAGGTTTAAGATCATCTCGGATATCACATGTATAGATTATGTTCGGATCTGAGTAATTAGATCGAGGTTTGCATAACATGCGAGTTAATTCTTGAGGGGAAGGTGTGTGTGAACAATATGGACTATTTTCTTCACGATAGATGAAGAGAGAATCAAGAGACCAATCTTTAGTGAAGGCAAATTGTCCATGATTTCGAATTCGCAGAATGTGAGCAAATTGCCCAAGAGTTAAGTCAAACTTTTGGTTTTTGATCCAAAACCATAGTGATAGAGATCGATCCTCGTTATGAACGAGTTCAACTTGACGGAATAATTCCAACACAAACTGTGGACAGATTTTCTCATTAATTTCGAGAAGACCTTCTAGTCCTATGGTTCGGAATGAGGTATTGATAGCTTCTTGGTATAGTAGAGGTGAGTCAATAATACGTCCTTCATGAAAGTAACGAGTTTCGAGATAATTGAACCCGCGAACATGATTGCTAGGTGTGTTAGGCTCAATGGAGATATTAGGAATGTAAACATAAGTGAGTTGAAAGTTGAATTCATACTCATGAGTCATGATGAGACCTATGGAAGTTAAATGAAGAATTTATATGAGCAAGTTAAGATAAAGTGATGCATCAAAGAGGAGGACATTTGATAGGTGAAATTAATCTCCTAATGTTTTTATTTGATTACTCTTATTTTTATTAACAATGACAATTAACTTACTTTGTACTAACATTCTAGTAGGATTTTTCCTTTTATGGTAGGTTTTTATGAAGTGGTTTTTATGTTGCATGAGTTTCGGTTTCACAGTTCCACGGTTCTCCCGGTTCTCTTTTAAAAGGGATCCGGCTAGTTAAACTTTAGGGATCCGTGGATCTGCAGTGACAGAAAAATGATCTTGGCGTAAAATTGATTTTTGCAACTTTTAGGTTTATAAAAGGAAGTGTGTTTTCACCAATATTTACTACTTAAGCATGCATTGTAGATTTCAAAAGTATGTCAAGGTCAAAGATATGAACGAAAAGAAAAAAATGACAAACGCATTATGAGAAATAAACGGGAAAAACTAAGACATTAGTAATATTTCATTTCAATGCTTAGAGCAATACAAAGGATCGCCGTTCAAAAAAAAAGAGCAATACAAAGGTTTGAATATATGATAAAAATGTAGATTAACAACACAAAGTACATGTCTCCATGAGAAAAATTGATCATGGGATACACGAGAGCGATGAGTGTCAAGACGATGATCACGAAGGCGATATAAACCATGATGATGAAATTCTTCCTTGGTTTTGTTTCGAAAAGAGATGAGGAGGAAGATGAAGTTTGAATGAGAGGTATTCTGAAAGTGGAAGATTTGAATAAATGGGGTTTGGTGGTTGTGGAACGAGCGGAAGGGGTTTACGGGGAAGGAGAAATTTTTTAGATTTTTATTTTGTTTTATTATTAGAAGGTTTGATTTTTAGATTAAGATAACATATATTTATATACCTAGACTTTAGACGGAAGAGAAACACGTATGCAAGAAGGTTTCCTAATGAAGCCATGTATATCACTAAAGCATATGTTAAAACTAAGAAAATAAAATATAACCATATGGATTCCTATGCAAGCATACTTATTCTAAGCTAATGTTATTTAGAGATTAGTTTTAAAAAGTCATACCACTAATGCAATTATGAGTGACCTTTTCTTTTGACAGAAAAATGTCAATAGACAACTCCGGTTCCTTCGAGAGCTAGGTGGTAGTTTAAGATACCTTCTTAGGAAAGGTAATCTTGTTACCAAGGAATTCGTATGGCTTGATTAAAATGAGCGTAACTAAACAAAATGACAAGAAAGGTTAGTTCATTTTTGTAAGATAAACTTAAGAAAGAAAAAAAATATATGATGTTGTCATCTAATCAACATCCTACAAAAGTGTTTTTAAAACATGGTGTTTTGTTTTTGTAAAAGCCTTCTTTGTAGTTTTCAATCATACACGAATCATGTCAAGTTTTTAATGTACAATATACTCTAACAACTTGGTAACGAAGCTCTGGTACCAATTGTGGAAAACTAGAAGGGGGGGTTGAAAAGTTTTACCGATTAAAACTTTGTTTTAAACTATTTGGATCGACTTATGTCAATCTATTAAATGTGTGTGTTGGATGTTGATAGATAAGCATATATATAGGTAATGTAAAGATAAAGAGTAAGAAGCACAAAACCACAACGCGAGTATTTATAGTGGTTCGGCTACAAGGAAACCTTCCTTGCCCTACTCCACTCCCCGAGTCACCTACTCGAGAGTTAGTAATCATTACACAACACAAGCTCCTTGTGGCGGAGAACCTTCACAACGTCGCCTACTCTTTATCCGGTACAAGGCTAGACACCGGGTTCTTCCACGAGGTAGAACCAAACCTATCACAACGTCAGCTACACTTTATCCGGTACAAGGCTAGATACCGAGTTCCATTACAAAGGAGGAAATACTACCCAACACTACACAACACCTATCCCAAAGGAGATCCACTCCTAGTTACAACATCAAAAAGGATATCAATATCCTTTGACCCAAACTAATCTATTTTGTACATCGATGCACCATATCGAATGTACACGCTAGTCACATTTCACTACTGCCTTTGACATGGCACCTAGGCACTCTTCACTAATGCCTTCAACATGGACTTTCAGCACCCTTCAATAATGCCTTTGACACGGACTTTCGGCACCCTTTACTAATGCCTTTGAAACAGATCTTCGGCACCTTTCACTAATGCCTTAAACTTGAACCTTTAGACATCTTTCACCTGTGTCTTAAACACAAAAATTCTAATGAGAGAGGAAAGAACTATCAACAAGATAACATTAGTAGTCTTGATGATGACGAAGCTTGGCAACCCATGGACTTGATCTTGATCGACTTCAAGAGGTGGTGATCTCGCCTTGAAGAGAAACCTAGAGTATCACAAAAACACAAAAATACATTGAAAGATCCTTTGGATCTGAGGTTAGGGAGTTTACAACACTAAGAGAGAATGTGTGTAAAAGGGGTGAGTTACAATGAAGAAATGGCTCACTATTTATAGGCAAGAATAAACTACTATTCCTCGGATCCCACGGATCCCTCATGTGTAAAGAATCTGTCCAGTGTAAACTGGGGGATCCGCTAGACGCTCCTCCTATATGGGTTGTGGGTCATGGATCATGGGTCATGGGTCAAGGACTTTGGATCATGGGTATCCAAATAGATGCAATGTATCTAGAAGATGCAATTCATCTAGTCAATGGGTCATGGGTTAGCTCATGGGTTATGGATAATACCCAACATGACTTCATGCATGATGTCATGCAATAGGTCATGGGTTATGGATCATGCTCTATGGGTATGGTTCATGGACATTGGTTTTTAACCAACTACATTCAATGTATCTAGTCAATGGGTTAAGTACTTAGATTTTTACCCATTACAATATATATACTAAGTATATATAAGTACATGTAAACACTAGTTGTTATGCATATGCATTTCTGTAGCATGTAAACACTATTACTTGTTTAGTGTTTTATATGAAAATGTAAGTGTGTTACCGAACTATTGGCTCAAACTAATTACGTATTTTATTTGTTTCGTTAAAATGATTTTACGTTTGTTATTGATTCTCAATGCCAAAGCAACGTCAAGCTTGCTTACACAAGCTAGCCACTTGTGAATGACTAGCCGTAAGAAACTTAAAACGGCTCGGACACTGAGTCTTTGATAATGAAGGCTTAAGGGTTATGTGTGTGGATAAATCCTCAATATCAATATCAAAAATAATCACGAAGATAGATTCAAATTCTCTTAGGAAAAAAAATAATAAATCAAATCCCGTGTGTGATCGTGTAATACGGATTAGTCAACCCGAATCGTTTTCCCAACGAGGCGTGAATTGCCAACGTCGTTCTTGGTTTGGAATTTAATGCTCGATGCTTTGGATTAATGATTTGATTTTATAAACTACGGGAATGGGGAAAGTAATAAAGGAAATCTAATCTACGGGAAATCCTAAGTGCGATTAAACTAAAACGTAATAAAAATGCAACTACGTCTAAATTATATCCTAAAAATGAGTAAAATTACTTTTACTGTAGAAATGATATTTGAAAACTAATTTAGAATTAAAACTATTTCTTTTTTGGATTTTTCTGGATTTTATTTAAAAACTAATTTTTAACTATTAAAACTAATTTAAAATTCTAAAAATTATATAAATCAAAGAGAAAAATATGAAACTATTTTCTAAAAATCTAAAATAACTCAAAAGACTTTTTAAAACTATTTTTTTAATTTTCAGATTAATTTTCTATTTTCTACAAATTTAAAACTATTTTAATCTAATTTAATTTGTAAAAAATACCAAATAAAAGTGGAAAAATAAGGAAAAATATTTTTTATGCTTTTTATATTTATCTTAAACTAAGAAAATTGAAAAATTATTTTTTGGAACTTTTTCTCAATTATTTGCAATAAAAGTTATTTTAAAATGATTAAAATCTATTTTAAATCTAGAAAAATAGTAAAAGTTGACCAAAAATTGTGAAATTCTCAGGAAAATTCTAAAATCTTAATCTAGTTCTGTGAAAAATGAAAAATCAATAGCTTATGTGTGACAATTAAGAGCTGTAGTGCAAACTGATGAGAGAATAAGCTACTAGAATAAGCTAACAAGCTATTTAAGCTACCAAACAGAGACAGAAGCTAATGAGTGCTAAAATAAGCTAATTTCAGCTAATAACACCTACTCCTAACAAGTTCAAAACTCTGTTTAATGAATTAAGCAAACTGCTAAGTTTAGCAAAACAGTGGTTAAGGCCCTAAGTTTGAGCTTGTGCACAAGCTTAACCAAAAAGCTAGACCAAAAACTAATTAAGCAGTCCTAGAGAACACCTGGCCAGCTACAATTGTGCCAAGCCTCAAGTTCTAACTCTTTGAATTGAGCTCAATGTACCAGCTGCAAGATCTGAGGAAAACAGCTTTTTAAACCATTTTGACTTTTTGAAACAGTTTGGTAGTTTGACTAAAATGAGATTTAATCCAATATTATGAACTGATTTCAATGTTTTAAGCTATAACAACACTATATCCAGCCACTCTATTGTTATTTTAACCTGATTCAAGCTTTTGATTTATAATAAATCCAACAGATGAACAAGCTAGGAACAGATTTAGAGTATTTTGACTATTTGAATGCAACTGCTAAAACAAAGACCTTATATGACTATCAATTACCTAAATAAACATGTATCAACTACTTCTATCTCTATAACTATCCTCTATCACAGTTAATTTAGCAAATCCAAACACTAGTTTATTACTAATATGAGATCTAAATGACAGATTAATGCTAGATTATACTAAACAACCATCAAACACAGATCAAATAATACTAATGATCACTAAATAACAGATTCAATAACAGATTCAATGATCAAAACAGATTTGATGAACTTACAAGTATCATAGCCACTATGGCTTGCAAATGATGAAACAAAGAACCTCTAACCTAACAACCCCTAACCTAATCCAATTCCAGCTCAGATTTAACCCAATAACAGCATCATCATCATCCTAATCCAGATCCAACACCAGCAGATCATTACCAGAACTGTAGCAACTGTAATTTACTGATTTGTTTGTGATTTGAGTATGAAAAGAAGAACAAGCTCACAATAAGCTATGAAAAGCTTATATGAACCATATAGAAACAATAGATCAGTATGGATCAATCCATAAATCAGATCTAAAGTGATTTTTTATTTTTCAATGATTTAATTTGATTTTTTTTGTATTTTTGAGATTTTGAAGAAATAAGCTAAAAATAGATTTATAAAACTGAAATAAGCTTTAAACAAAGATTATAAGTGGATTCAAATCATAAAAACTTAAACAAACAATTGAAAATGAAAACTGAATTTATATTAATCTAAGGAATTGGTTACAAAATACGAATTACAAGAGATTTAAAACATTGAAATTGTAAACTACTACTAATTAGGCTATTAAAAACTAGAGAGAAGAAAAATAACAGAAGATAAGATACATCATTTGTGAATGAGAAGAGGTCCTATTTATAATTTGAGCTAAGGTCTTGGAAGCTTCTCGAATTCATCACTTGTGCTTTCTCTGAGCTTGTTTACACCTTTAGATCAAATCCCACGCTTCATCTCTTGATTACAACCCTTGGATCATGAGCAATGACCTGTTTCGACCAATAGGAAAGCAGCACTTGATAGATTGCACGCGGATCGATGACCTGGCATTCCCATGTGTCAGTGGATGTCAGGTAAAGTACCATCTTACCCTTAATTGCTGTAATTTGGCTTAATTGAACCGCGGGGTAATTAGGGTTTATGAAATCTGGGTAAAAAGGGGAAAAGTTTGGCGCGGTGGTTTTTTTATTATTCTTTGAGTTTTTGACCTTGGGTGGGTTTGTTGACTCGGGTAAGTATACCGGGTTTGGGGGGTTTTCGGGTCTAGATATCAAACCAGGTATTAGAGGTTTGGTTTTGGGCTTTGGATCCGGGTAATATCATTTGGGCCGAGACTTTTGTGTTTAGGATTGGACTAGGATTATAAGTGAACCCAATGTTAACTTTAAGGGACCAAAGTGTATAAAGAAATTTCAAGGACCACAAGTGTAATTCTGATAATGCTCATTAAGGACCAATCTTGTCAATCTCAAATAATCCAAGGGTGAAATATGTAAATTCTGAATCTTGAGGGATTAATTCTGCCAAATACTGAAAGTGCAGGGACTATTCTTGACTTTTCTTCAAACTTTGCTGAAACTTCAAAAATCATCTTCTGAGAATAAAATCTTCCAAAATGTACAATCCCGACCTTCCGGCTCAGCTCAAACTCTCTTGATCTCTCGTGCTCGGATTTACGTCTGATTTGGTTCTTTTTTGCGTGTTTTTACATATCCATACCTGCACAAGCACAAACTCAAGAAAACCACAAATATTAGCAATAAACGGCTCTTTCTTGGTTGTTTTGGGTCAGTTTTGATAAAGAAAAGGTATGTGTTTTAGCACATACCAAAATACCCCAGACGAAAATATTGTCGTGTCCTCACGCAATGCCATCAACTCACGCTTCTAAAACCAAGGATTTCAATCTCTTTCTACTAAACCTATGAAGAAGTAGCAAAGATTCCTCAAAAGAGATTAAGAAAGCCTTAATTCTAAAAACGCCCCGTTTACCTTTCAATTCTCATGTATAGATATTACGGTTAAGCACATTCCGATTATGAATGACGGTTTGTTGAACTTTCATGTCGATCAATAACTCAAACATTTTTCAAACGACACGTTAGGATCACGGAGTAGAAAACACAACACAGCGTGAAGTGACCATACGGATAGAATACATCGTCCCTGATTTTTCACAAGTCCCCAAACTAAGCGTAAAACCGAAATCATTGTTAAGTATGACTCTAGATGCTAACACTACCCATGGAAGTTACTTGTGTAATTACCTTTTGCTCCCATTTTCCTATTTGCCTCTAGATTTTTTTATTTTTTGTGAGAAATGAATTTCTTCAAGTTCTCGTTTCGATAACTTTTATTCCGATAAAGATACAAAGCTAAGTCGATAATTAGTTATCCGTCTTCTCTCGAGAACCATTGTCGTAAAAATGAGGTCCACATCAAGGAATTTTATTAACTTATACTTGATTTTTCATTTTCATTTTTCAACATTTTTTTTTTTTTTTTAAATTTTCATTCACTTAGACTTTTACGTGTATGAGCTATGAACTACGGAGCTTCACGGGGTAATTCCAAGACTATAGGCTTCATGAAATGAGAATCCCGGCTGGCTACGCTAAGACCTCACTCAATCCTGGCTAAAGATCCAAGGGTCCGATCTCGACACCGCAGCTCACAACTTTACTTATTACATTTCACATTTCACTTATTACTTTATTTATTTATTTATTACGGATCCCTGATGTGTACCCAATTTTTAAAACAAAGATTCTTTTAAGAAGATAAAGAACTAACTATCGCCAAAAACTCGACATCTCTAATTATTTAGACAGATATGGGGTGAAACAATTTTGTGGGAACAAAAAGCCATAAGTACCTTCGATGGGCTCTAAAGAGAACCAACTACTCCACGTTTAGCATCTAAACTCATAAGTAACTCTATCATTTCTCGATCTCTGCAAATTTAAAATCCCAAATAATGAGATCCGCAGATGCTTAGCCGATAATTTTTAGATTATCTATGGTTAAGGGAACAAGCTAGGGCTCAACACGGCCGGTCAAGTCAGAATTCTATTCCTACTCTCACCAGCGGAAAGTCAACAAGGTGTCAAAACATATATTAACTTAGCAAATGCTTCGTCTAATGAAATCAAGTCATGCATATTTAAAATCACTCAGGGAAACTTGCAAAATCTTGGCCTTGTGAGCTAGAATTCGCATTTTATAGCTTCTTGTCTAAGAGACTAGCAAACTTTTCAATCAAAAAGACTTAACAAAAGCTTACAAAAATTTTAAATTTTTCTCATTTTTGCACAATTTTTCATTTTCTAAGGAAAAACGGGGTTGCAAGAGTACACGACGAAAATAAGCAAGCGCGGTCAAATCAAATCGAAGATTACCCTACCCCAGACTAGAACAGAACATTGTCCTCAATGTTTAAAAGCAAGGGTATCAACGAAAATCTAAAAGCCGTTTATTAAGTATGCTCAAAGATAAACGTTAGTCGATAAGATTAGGATATCGGATTTCCATCAGCAATGATCATGAAAACTCGAGTGGAGAAAAGACAAACTTCGAGCACGAGAGTCTTCATATCGGGAACATCCTAAACACATCATCACAAACAACCAAACACGAGAAATCGAAGAGGCAGACCCCTTCACGTCACTTATTAGAAAATAGAAAGAAGATAGATGGATAAGCATGGGGTGCCTCCCACGAAACGCTACTGTTTTTGGTTACCGAGTCGCTAGCTTGACTCGGTCCCCGAATTCAGTTGTCCGTAGGGAAAGTTTGGAGATCCGGGACAACCATGGATGGAATGTCCCCTCCGAAATAATGTTTCACACGATGACCATTCACCTTGAAATTTGGGCCATTGGGTTGAGAAAGCTCCACCGTTCCATACGGGAAAACTTGAGCGATGGTGAATGGTCCGACCAACGGGTTTTAGTTTGCCGAGAATATCTTCAATCGAGAGTTAAAAAGGAGAACTTGATCACCAACGTTGAAAGCGCGGTTTTTGATTTTAGCATCATGAATCCTCTTAGTCTTCTCTTTGAAAATCAAAGAATTCTCGTAGGCTTGATCCCTAAGCTCGTTTAATTCATTCAATTGAACTTTTCGGTGATCACCCGCGGTCTTAAGATCGAAATTAGCATGTTTCAAGGCCCAGAATGCCTTATGTTCGAGCTCGATGGGCAAGTGACAAGCTTTTCCATACACCAGTTTAAATGGGGTGCACCCGATGGGTGTCTTGTATGCGTGCGAAAGCCCATAATGCAGCATCTAACTTATCGGCCCATGAAGCTCGATTTTCTCCTACGGTCCTTTCTAATATCCGTTTTAAACCACGATTTGAGACCTCAACTTGTCTGCTCGTCTACGGGTGATACGCGGTAGAAATACGGTGGGTAAGACCATATTTAGCCATAACGTTCGCAAATTGTTCATTATAGAAATGGGTACCGCGATCACTGATGATAGCACGAGGTGCTCCGAATCGGAAAACAAGTTCTTCAAAAAGTTAACAACCACTCAGGCGTCATTGGTGGGGAGCGCCTTCGCTTCAACCCATTTGGACAAGTAGTCGACGGCCACGGGGATATACTTATTACCCTTTGAAGATGGAAATGTTCGCATAAAATCGATGCCCCAAACGTCAAAAATCTCACAAACTTGAATAGCATTTTGTGGCATTTCATCCTTCTGTGAAATTTTCCCTTGACGTTGGCAAGAATCACAAGATTTGACTAAATCATGAGCATCTCGATATATGGTAGGCCAATAGAATCCGGAATCAAAAATCTTCTTAGCGGTGTAGCTTGCACCATGATGGTCACCAGTAGGTCCGTTATGGCAAGCATTAAGAATATCAATTGCCTCTTGGCCATGAACACACCGCCGGATTACTTGATCCGCACAAATCTCAAACAAGTAGGGGTCGTCCCAGAAATAATGCTTAACATCTTTGAAAAACTTTTTCTTCTGTTGGGACGACATCCCTTTGACAATGAAATTCCCCGCATGGTAATTTGCAATGTCGGCAAACCATGGGGTGTTCGGGTCTTTCTTAGCAATCATCCCAAGTGTCTCAAGAGGAAATGTTTCCGTAATCTCCTTTTTCTAGAGCACACTTTGATGGGGATTCTCAAGTCTAGAAAGGTGATCGGCAGCCAGGTTCTCTGCTCCTTTTTTGTCAAGAATAGTAACATCAAACTCTTGAAGGAGGAGAACCCACCGAAGTAATCGTGGCTTAGCATCTTGCTTTGCCAAAAGATACTTTAGGGCAGAATGGTCGGTATACACTATGGTCTTTGTGTCACAATTCTCAAATTTCGGTCATTTCTTAAACTCAATATTCATCATATTAGTTCATACATGAATTTTCATTTCACTTTAATCGCGTAAATTTTATATTAAATAAACGTTATCGCGTGAGTTATTATTTTGAGCATTTAATCCATTACTTTCAAAAATGATCCCGATGTATTTTTATACTTACATTTAGTTTATAAAAACTATATTTTGAGTTTACCCAGTGTTTTAAATTTATTTTGTATGAAAATCGTTAAAGTTGTATTATTACGACACTTTTCTTAAAAACTACTCGATAATTATTATATCACTCAAATTTCACAAGGAATGTATTTTTACAATTTTCATGATATCATTATACTCTACTTTGATCTATTAAATATTACTTTTATCTAAGATTTCCTTAAATACACTAATATATAAAAACCTTACAAGTTACATTTTACTACACATTTTCTTACAATTGTTACAAGTATATACATAAAGAGAAAGAAAAAAAATATATATATATTTGAAAGACACAACCCCCTAAAAACCGGCCATAGGGGGGTGGCAATAAATGTTGGTAATGTTTTTCTTTTGATAGCATAAATCTACACTCCATCCATTCAACACTTCACTTATCTCATTCAATCATTCATCTCAATTTTTTTTCAAGTCAAGTTAGTGTTTTTTTCTTCTCTCTTTGGTTCCTCCTCAAACCGGCCATAGAAGGGTTTTTAGCAAGGGATCATCAAATTTTGCAAGATCAAGTTAATAACAATCTAGAATTTCACTCTTGTTAAGGTTTTGAAATAAAAACCTAGGGTGTTTAGGTTAAACCTTTGTTCTTTGCACCTCATCATAGTAGCTTGTAAGCATATTTCTTTCATTTTATATCTTTCATCTTCATTTCATATTTATTTCTTCATATTTTGTGCAAACATGCAAGACTTATGTTGATTTATACCATTTTTACATGATTTTAGAGTTATATATATATAAGGTCATCCTATAATTATTCCCTTGTTATATTTTGGTCTTGATGATGATTAGGAACCCATGACACCCTAAGAAGGTGTATGGTAGGATTAGAATAGCTTTGGAGTTGATTTGAAGGGATTGGAATAGGTTTAGTACGAGAAAAACTATTTTCGACAAGTATATATAGTGGTCTGATCTTGTTTTGATTTTCTGGAAAATCCGACAGTAGGCACGAATTTTTGGCCTTGATACTTAGAAAATATACTTTAAAACGAATCCGTGGCCGCTTGAACGGATTAAAACGGAGTTATAACGAAGAAGTTATGAATTTTTCAAGTTTGACGACGAAATATATATTTTCTGAAAATTTCAGCAACATGTTTTTGTTTTGTACGAGTCAAAAACGAGTCTTAAGCTTTATAAATTATTTCGACTTATCAAAAATATATTAGTATACTTTGATACGAAGCTAAGGACGTATAATACGTAGAAAACGGATTTGAAACGACTAAGATATACACATTTTCATAAAATTGCCGTAACTATTATTTTCAGAAAAACTATATTATTTTTACGAGACAAGTGTTACGGTAACTAAAACGACCATGTTGAAGACTGTTTTTAACTAGGATGTAGAACTTTTTGAAACGAAATGTCTTCTAATAAAATCGAGATCACCAAGCATATTTTCTAAAACGACCAACCGTTTGTATAGCGGAGTTGTAATAAATTAATTACGGTCGCTTAAACTTTGCCGAAACTCACTTTTTACACAACATTTTAGACAAAATCACCATCCTTAACCTCTATTATCTTTATATTCGAGACCTCTATGACGAAAACTCATGTACTGAAACTTCTAGATTTTGATACAAGCTTTCCAAAACCGTCGAGTTCGTTTCCTAACGTTCGACGTACACCATTTACGACTAGCTTTTGAAGCCATTTTATCACTTTCATGAAAAATTCCGACGACATTGTTTTACGACGAAAAGTGAAAATTTCACAATAAATCATTAAGAAACTATCGTAGGATGACATTTTGACGTAAATACTTGTAAAGTAATTTAAGAATGGTCAAGACGTCAAAAGAGTATTTTTTTTCGACGTAAAGTATTTTTTTTCAAAACTCGCAAATGGTATAAATAACATACGAAGTGCATGCATATCATTACATCATAACTCATTACGTATCATAACATTCATCATAGGTCAAGATTAAAGTTTCTCTATACCTCGGTGTACTCACTCTTGTCGTCATACCGATTCATCAAGTGAGTAATCACACCCCTTTTTTTTACCGTTTTACTATATTTTGGGGCGAAATGCATGAACCGTTCTTGAGCTAAATTGTTTATTACTTTTATTAACTAGTTTGACTAGAACTTGTGAACTTGAAACAAATCCTTGAACTTAATTATGAAATAATGCCTTACTTGAACTTATTGAATCGTACATGTTATGACCTTGACCTAAAGTCTCCTATGTTCGGAGCATCACTATAAAGTCTCCTGTGTTCGGAGCATCACTATAAAGTCTCCTGTGTTCGGAGCATCACTATAAAGTCTCCTATGTTCGGAGCATCACTATAAAGTCTCCTATGTTCGGAACATCACTATAAAGTCTCCTTTGTTCAGAGTATATCTTTGGGAAGAGGCACCCAGTATATCTTTGGGAAGAGGCACCCAGTATATCTTTGGGAAGAGGCACCAAGTATATCTTTGGGAAGAGGCACATATAACTTTGGGTAGTGGCACCCAGCATAATTTGGCTTTAACAGGAGCATCACTACAAAGTCTCCCTTGTTGAGACATCACTGCAAAGTCTCCCATGTTTGGAGCATCCATGAATTATTATATTAGTGGTACTATATTGTGAACTATTATGACCGCTTATACTTGACCATTATACATACTACTTTTGGCAATGGGTTGTGAACACACAGGTTGCATGTTTTGTATGGGCGGAACTTGGAACTGAGTGGATTTACAATGCCTTTGCTTTGTGGCCTCTTTTGGCAACGTGTGCATGAGCATAAACTAGACGCTGTATTTTGTGCAATGGGTTGTGAACACACAGGTTGCAAGTTTTGTATGGGCGGAACTTGGAACTGAGTGGATTTACAATGCCTTTGCTTTGTGGACTATTTTCGATGACCGAAAGCTTTGAATATTTCTTATGAGTTTTTCTTATTTTACAAAACGTGTATACTCACCAACTATTTTCATAGTTGACCCGTTTTTCTCTCATGCATTTCAGGTGATCGTTAGTAAGTTTTTCTCTATCAGGTCTTGCATAATGAAGTTTTCACTTGTCACTACAAATCGTTATGTAATAGAACGCAATATTTTGGGATCTAAACTTTGTAATATATTTGCCGATGATGGCTAAACTAGTATTGTAATGGTGTACTCTTTCTTTTAAATATTAACGTTGGTGTGTTCTATTATCTTGTGCTTATGTTCCCTTCCGTTACACCTCGTGTTTCCGCCTCTGGCGAGGGTGTGACACTTTGATAAGAAAAGGTAGGGTCGGAATTTCTCAAAAGCATAAACAACGGCCAATAATTCCTTTTCAGTAGTCCTGTAATTGTGTTGGGCCTCAGACAATGTCTTACTCGCATAGTGTATGGGTTGAAAATGTTTCGACTTACGTTGCCCCAAGACTGCCCCAATTACGTAATCACTTGCATCACACATGAGCTCAAAGGGCAAATCGGTCGGGGCAACTAAGATCGGTGCCTCGATTAATTTCTTTTTGAGAAAGTTAAACGCTTCAATGCATTCATTGGTGAAGATAAACGGGGCATCCTTTTCAAGGAGATGGGTCAGAGGGCGGGCTATCTTAGAAAAATCTTGGATGAAGCGGCGATAGAAACGGCATGACCCAAAAAACTCCGAATACCTTTGACGGTAGTGGGATGAGGGAGTTTAGCTATAACGTTGACTTTAGCTCGGTCGACCTCAATCCTAGATTTTGAAATCTTATGGCCGAGGACAATGCCCTCTCGAACCATGAAATGGCACTTCTCTCAATTCAAGACCAAATTGGTGTCTTCACACCTTTTGAGCATGTGGTCTAGATGAGAGAGGCAAGAAGTGAAAGAATCTCCATAAACCGAGAAATCGTCCATAAAAACTTCCATAGAATTTTCGATCATGTCATGAAAAATAGCCATCATGCACCTTTGAAGCGTTCTGGAGCATTGCATAAGTCAAATGGCATTCGTCGGTAAGCAAACGTTCCATAAGGGCACGTGAAAGTCGTTTTCTCTTGATCCTGCGGATCAATCGAATTTGAAAGTAACGGAAAAACCATCGAGAAAGCAATAGAACTCATTCCCCGCTAAGCGTTCGAGCATCGATCCATAAAGGTAGTGGGAAATGATCCTTCCTTGTAGCATCATTCAACTTCCGATAGTCAATACACACTCTCCATCCGGTGACGAGGCGTGTGGAAATCAATTCATTATCTTCATTGGCAATGACGGTCATTCCACCTTTCTTAGGAACACAATGGATAGGGCTAACCTATGAGCTATCGGAGATTGGGTAAATGATTCCGGCGTCGAGGAGTTTAAGAACTTCCTTTTTGATAACGTCATGAATTTTGGATTAACCCTCGTTGTTGTTGAATCACGGGTTTACAATCATCCTCCATCGAGAATTTTGTGGGTACAGAAGCGAGGATTAATTCCTTTGATATCGAAATTTGCCAGCGATGGCACTCTTATGTTTTCGAAGAATCTCCAAAAATGCGGTTTTCTCCTCATCTTTCAAGTTTTTAGCAATGATGACGGGAAATTTGTTCGGTTCTTCAAGAAAAGCGTATTCAAGATGAGGAGGTAAATCCTTGAGCTCTGGCTCGGAGGTTTTAGTTAGACGTTTGTACTTCTTTGATTTCTTCAATCGTAATTTCTTTTGGAGGGAGTGACGGTAATGGATCTTCATTTAGCAATTGTTCAAGATAAAGAATATCTCCCTCCGAATCATAAACACCATCATCAATTCTCGATGGAATCGATTAGTCAGTAGCAAGAAACTCATCGATCTCTTCCAAAAGGAAGTCACCTCCCTCAAACGGAATAAAAGAGGGGGAAGAGTCGGCAATTATAGGCTCAGAAGATGGTTCAAAATGTGAATCAGTAGAATTTTGAGCAAAACCGAGAACTTCTTGACGTACTCCTCACAAGAAACATCAATAACGTCGATTCGATTGATGGAAGCATCGTCGAAATTTGAGGAGTACCTCATCGTTTGATTAATGTTGAATGTGACGGCTTCTTGATTAACTCATAACGTAATCTCTCCTTTATAGACATCAATCAACGCATGGCCCGTCCTTAAGAAACTCCTTCCTAGAATTAAGGGTACTCGAGGATCAGCATCAAAATCGACTACAACAAAATCAGCGGGAAAATCGAACTCCCCCACTTTAACAAAGACATCCTCAGCTATACCCTTTGGTTTTGTAGTAGTACGATCAGCTAGCTCGAGAGTCATACACGTTGGGGTAAGTGGGGGTAACGAAAGATTTTCGTAGATTGAGTTTGGCATTAGATTGATACTCGCGCCAAGATCGGCCAAGGCGGAGCATTGAACAATTCCTTGAAAATCACACGGAATGAGGAATTTGCCGGGGTCACCTAACTTTACGGGAAGTTTCTTGAGGATAACCGCCGAACAATTCTCATTCAGAGATGTCGTAGCAAGCTCATATAGTTTCTCCTTATTCGTAAGCAATCCCTTAATCGTAGAAGCAAGTTTGGGCATCAAGAGAAGAGCATCCGCAAAACTGATTTCCACATTCAAGTCTTTGAAGATTTGGAAGAACGTTTCCATTTGATGATTCGACTTCTCACGAAGAGTTTGATCTTTAAGACGAGACGGATATGGGATAGATGGTTTTGGATTAGCTTTCTTCACATTAACGGGAGCATCTTCGGGCTCAGAATCTTGGACAACCGTGGGTTGGACATTCTCAGTACTCCCTTATCAGTAGGAAGCACCGGGTCCTTTGTCACCCCGGTCTCACGGTCTACCACACGAGAGGAAGAAGAATTAGTGGTAGGAACCGTAGGTCCATCATAAGCAACACCACTTCGGGTAGTGATTGCTTTCATGTCACCTCTCGGGTTTGGAATCGTATTGCTCGGAAGAGAACGGAACCGAGGGTTGAGAATAAGATGTGGACGGTTGGTGGCTTGAAAGAAACTAGCCATCATATTCTTTATTTGGACATCTGTTTGTTGCTTGTAGCTTCCATCTCCGTTTTGAAGTCCGTCCTCATGCCGTTAATTTGATTTTGCAAACTTTTAATGGTGTAATCGAAGTTCTTCATGTAAGTTAGAAAATCGTTGTTGGGCGCTTGAGGAGGTGCTTCATAAGATTGTTGAGGAGGAGGTGGTTGTTGGTAAACTTGAGGTGGAGGAGCTTGGTAGTGTTGATTTCCATGATTAAAATTAGCTCCTCGGTTATGATTAACATGATGATTACCATTGAAACGATTTTGATTCTGGTTTTGTTGTTGAGGTTGGTTGAAACCGGGAGGTCTGAGATAATTGTTTGAACGGTAGCTAAGAAGATTTCGATCTCCTTGCGGTTGATTGTAGTTTCTGGTAGCAGCATAAACATTCTCATTTGCGTAGCCACCGACGGCTGGGCACTCGGAATAAGAATGTGGACCTCCACAAGTCTCACAAATCACGGTGTACCGATTTCACTTTTTGTTGTTGATTCTGATTGTTCATCTGAGTAATCCGTAAGATATCATCGATCTTTTTGTTCAGAGCGGCTATTTCGAGAGAAGAAGACGTATTTGATCGAGATGATGCACCCCTTTCGGCGGTAGAATCCCAATAGTTATAATGGGCGGTCATGTTCTCAATAAGATCGTAACATTCCTCGGGACGTCTTTTCATGAAAGTACCACCGGCGGCGCATTGATTGTTTCACGGTGTCTCAACGTTAAGCCATTATAAAACGTATCAATTTGAGTGACAAGCAACATGTTATGATTTGGACATCGATCAATCGCAAGCTTATATCGTTCCCAAGCTTCAAACAAAGATTCGTCGGGATATTGCGGAAATTCGATATCGTTCCTCAACTTTGTCACCTTCGACGATGGAAAGTACTTTGCCGAAACTTGAAACCATTTCCTCGAAGGTATGAATCGAATTCTTCGGGAGTCGATAAAAACAAGATGTGGCATGATGAGTCAAAGAGTATGGGAAGAGATACGAGACGAAGGCGTCATCGGAGACCCATTCGTTTCATACTCGAGTGACGGTCAAAAAATTATCAAGATGTTTGTTTGCATCGTCATCTGGTAAACCATGAAATTGACAACTGTTTTTACTTGTTCTATCATATGATGTTTCAAGCTAAAATCGGTAGCTTGAAAATTAGTCGGTGCAATTGGTCCTCCCCTCCCGTACATGGTAGGTTGACATAGCTCCTCCATCGTTCGGAGATCGGGAGCTACATGTTGATTATCGGGAGGAGGATTAGGACAGGGTATTGGTGGTCCGTTGGGAGCAGCCATATTACGTAACTTCGGTGCGTTCGATTACGCTTACGAAGTCGTCTAGATCGAGATCGAGTGCGCATGCACTTAAAACCAAGGCAATTAAAATGATACGGGATTCGAAAACACAATGAACTTAACCAATAATCCCAAGTGAATAAATCACCTCTATAAGACAAACGCACAATGGCGGAGAAGCTTATTTAGGTCAGCGCGAAGCTTATTAAAAACCCGCTTCTTCACAGCCGCAATTTAATGTCAGGCCGTCCTTATACCCACCACACAGTTTGTTTATCCGATAGAAATAAATAAATCCACAAGCGACACAAAGGCAAGTTTTTGATCTTTAGTTCGGGAACTTATAATGATAACACCTCCGTTGAGAATGTTATATAATTGGTGTTTTCTATTTATTAGCAAAAACACAAGAGAAAATCTTTTTGTATTTTTAATATGATATATATATACAAAAGAAAAAGGAAAATATTTTTTTACTTTTTATTTTTATAGAAAAATAGTAACTTCACGAATGAAGGATCTCGAATCACTAATCGTCAAACCTCAAACGATATTGTCGTGACACAACCTCCCCGGCAGCGGCGCCAAAATTTGATTCTCAATGCCAAAGCAACGTCAAGCTTGCTTACACAAGCTAGCCACTTGTGAATGACTAGCCGTAAGAAACTTAAAACGGCTCGGACACTGAGTCTTTGATAAAGAAGGCTTAAGGGTTATGTGTGTGGATAAATCCTCAATATCAATATCAAAAATAATCACGAAGATAGATTCAAATTCTCTTAGGAAAAAGAATAATAAATCAAATCCCGTGTGTGATCGTGTAATACGGATTAGTCAACCCGAATCGTTTTCCCAACGAGGCGTGAATTGCCAACGTCGTTCTTGGTTTGGAATTTAATGCTCGATGCTTTGGAGTAATGATTTGATTTTATAAACTACGGGAATGGGGAAAGTAATAAAGGAAATCTAATCTACGGGAAATCCTAAGTGCGATTAAACTAAAACGTAATAAAAATGCAACTACGTCTAAATTATATCCTAAAAATGCCTAAAATTACTTTTAATCAAGAAATGATATTTAAAAACTAATTTAGAATTAAAACTATTTTTTGGATTTTTCTGGATTTTATTTAAAAACTAATTTTTAACTATTAAAACTAATTTAAAATTCTAAAAATTATAAAAATCAAAGAGAAAAATATGAAACTATTTTCTAAAAATCTAAAATAACTCAAAAGACTTTTTAAAACTATTTTTTTATTTTTCAGATTAATTTTCTATTTTCTACAAATTTAAAACTATTTTAATCTAATTTAATTTGTAAAAAATACCAAATAAAAGTGGAAAAATAAGGAAAAATATTTTTTATGCTTTTTATATTTATCTTAAACTAAGAAAATTGAAAAATTATTTTTTGGAACTTTTTCTCAATTATTTGCAATAAAAGTTATTTTAAAATGATTAAAATCTATTTTAAATCTAGAAAAATAGTAAAAGTTGACCAAAAATTGTGAAATTCTCAGGAAAATTCTAAAATCTTAATCTAGTTCTGTGAAAAATGAAAAATCAATAGCTTATGTGTGACAATTAAGAGCTGTAGTGCAAACTGATGAGAGAATAAGCTACTCGAATAAGCTAACAAGCTATTTAAGCTACCAAACAGAGACAGAAGCTAATGAGTGCTAAAATAAGCTAATTGCAGCTAATAACACCTACTCCTAACAAGTTCAAAACTCTGTTTAATGAATTAAGCAAACTGCTAAGTTTAGCAAAACAGTGGTTAAGGCCCTAAGTTTGAGCTTGTGCACAAGCTTAACCAAAAAGCTAGACCAAAAACTAATTAAGCAGTCCTAGAGAACACCTGGCCAGCTACAATTGTGCCAAGTCTCAAGTTCTAACTCTTTGAATTGAGCTCAATGTACCAGCTGCAAGATCTGAGGAAAACAGCTTTTTAAACCATTTTGACTTTTTGAAACAGTTTGGTAGTTTGACTAAAATGAGATTTAATCCAATATTATGAACTGATTTCAATGTTTTAAGCTATAACAACACTATATCCAACCACTCTATTGATATTTTAACCTGATTCATGCTTTTGATTTATAATAAATCCAACAGATGAACAAGCTAGGAACAGATTTAGAGTATTTTGACTATTTGAATGCAACTGCTAAAACAAAGACCTTATATGACTATCAATTACCTAAATAAACATGTATCAACTACTTCTATCTCTATAACTATCCTCTATCACAGTTAATTTAGCAAATCCAAACAGTAGTTTATTACTAATATGTGATCTAAATGACAGATTAATGCTAGATTATACTAAACAACCATCAAACACAGATCAAATAATACTAATGATCACTAAATAACAGATTCAATAACAGATTCAATGATCAAAACAAATTTGATGAACTTACAAGTATCATAGCCACTATGGCTTGCAAATGATGAAACAAAGAACCTCTAACCTAACAACCCCTAACCTAATCCAATTCCAGCTCAGATTTAACCCAATAACAGCATCAGCATCATCCTAATCCAGATCCAACACCAGCAGATCATTACCAGAACTGTAGCAACTGTAATTTACTGATTTGTTTGTGATTTGAGTATGAAAAGAAGAACAAGCTCACAATAAGCTATGAAAAGCTTATATGAACCATATAGAAACAATAGATCAGTATGGATCAATCCATAAATCAGATCTAAAGTGATTTTTTTATTTTTCAATGATTTTATTTGATTTTTTTTTGTATTTTTGAGATTTTGAAGAAATAAGCTAAACACCGATTTATAAAACTGAAATAAGCTTTAAACAAAGATTATAAGTGGATTCAAATCATAAAAACTTAAACAAACAATTGAAAATGAAAACTGAATTTATATTAATCTAAGGAATTGGTTACAAAATACGAATTACAAGAGATTTAAAACATTGAAATTGTAAACTACTACTAATTAGGCTATTAAAAACTAGAGAGAAGAAAAATAACAGAAGATAAGATACATCATTTGTGAATGAGAAGAGGTCCTATTTATAACTTGAGCTAAGGTCTTGGAAGCTTCTCGAATTCATCACTTGTGCTTTCTCTGAGCTTGTTTCCACCCTTAGATCATATCCCACGCTTCATCTCTTGATTACAACCCTTGGATCATGAGCAATGACCTGTTTTAGACCAATAGGAAAGCGACACTTGATAGATTGCACGCGGATCGATGACTGGCATTCCCATGTGTCGTGGATGTCGGTAAAGTACCATCTTACCCTTAATTGCTGTAATTTGGCTTAATTGAACCGCGGGGTAATTAGGGTTTATGAAATCTGGGTAAAAAGGGGAAAAGTTTGGCGCGGGTTCTGTTTTTTTATTATTCTTTGAGTTTTTGACCTTGGGTGGGTTTGTTGACTCGGGTAAGTATACCGGGTTTGGGGGGTTTTCGGGTCTAGATATCAAACCAGGTATTAGAGGTTTGGTTTTGGGCTTTGGATCCGGGTAATATCATTTGGGCCGAGACTTTTGTGTTTAGGATTGGACTAGGATTATAAGTGAACCCAATGTTAACTTTAAGGGACCAAAAGTGTATAAACTGAAATTTCAAGGACCACAAGTGTAATTCTGATAATGCTCATTAAGGACCAATCTTGTCAATCTCAAATAATCCAAGGGTGAAATATGTAAATTCTGAATCTTGAGGGATTAATTCTGCCAAATACTGAAAGTGCAGGGACTATTCTTGACTTTTCTTCAAACTTTTCTGAAACTTCAAAAATCATCTTAGATAATAAAATCTTCCAAAATGTACAATCCCGACCTTCCGGCTCAGCTCAAACTCTCTTGATCTCTCGTGCTCGGATTTACGTCTGATTTGGTTCTTTTTTGCGTGTTTTTACATATCAATACCTGCACAAGCACAAACTCAAGAAAACCACAAATATTAGCAATAAACGGCTCTTTCTTGGTTGTTTTGGGTCAGTTTTGATAAAGAAAAGGTATGTGTTTTAGCACATACCAGTTATCAAAAAAACATTAGAAGATCGTAAAATATAAATAAACGTTTTTATGGCTTATTTGTATTAACACTAAATATTTATAAGGATCAAGTTGCCATCTATGAACAACGTGCTAAATTTGAGCTGACCACCCGTGAGCAGGAAATGGATAGCCAAATGCGTACATTAATCACAAAATGTAATTTAAGGGAAGAAACATTAAAACAAGAGTTAAATTCCTTACAAGAGAAACTTAATAAAACTGTTAAGCAAAAGCAAGAACTTCAAAAAAATGTAAAAGTGCTTAAACACTGATTCAAAGAAAATGAATCAAAACTTTTAAATGATTTTTCCAACCTTAAAACTATGAAGAACAAACTTGAAAACAAGTAGTACGTACAAGGAAACAACATTCAGACTGCTCACATGATCACTAAGCATAGAGTATTAAGTGATAAACTCAGTATTGGCCTTGTAGAAGACCCAAATCTTGCGTATCTTAAGAAAGCTAAAAGAGCTCATGATGTGATTTATGATGGTAGTGAGATTAATAAGCCTAAACAAAAGCCAACTTGTGTAGAGAACACTGAAGATGACATAGAGATAGAAAATGCCTCTAGAGAGAAAATGGAAAAGAAATTAAATGATCCTTGGTGTGTGAGTCATAATTTTAATTTCAAAACTCCAAATTACACTAAGGATAATGGCTACCCACGTTTAGACCTCAGACTCAATTAACCCCTGAACAAGTGTTTTGGAAGTTAGATATGAAAAAGAGAAAAGCTGAAGAACTTGTTGAAAATAATCCTCCCCTTAGGAAATTGCCTCCAGCTACAGTGTATCCTCCCAATACACTGATGTATTTAGTGCCTAGAACTCTTCCAACTCAAAGTAAAACCTTAATCAGCTTATACGTAGTTTACCAAGTATTTGTTGATTTTGAGAAAATATGTTAGAAGAGAATCACACCAACAGGAATTACTGAATGGGAAAGGGGTTTTGACCAACAAAAGCATGTTATCTTACAGAGGCCATTCCATTCTTTAAACAATTGAAAGAACAATTTAAGGGTATTCAAAAGGCCTTAGATACTGAAGTTAATGAAATGAAAAAGATGTTTAATGAAATGGAAAACAAGGTTAAACTTAATGCATGTGAGCTTAAAAGCGATGAGATTGAGAGGAAGAATATTCACATCCTCAACGAGAATTTGATTTCTAGATGTATTGCTCAAGATGTGTTTTATACTATTACTGATTATGCCATAACTGCCTCTCAATTTCATGATCTATCAATTGCATTTAAAGTTTCCCAAGATCGTGTCATTGAGCTTGAGACCACAAATTCAAAATTGCATGAGAAAATCAAAAAGGATGATCATGATAACATGTTTAGGCAGTTTTCTAAATTTGAAGTTGAATGTCTTGATTTACAATTAAAATATCAGCATCTTGAAGAAAGCATCAAAACTTCAAATGCCAAGACATCTTCGAATGCTCCTGAGTTTGATGCATATTTTGAAATAAACTCACGTGATGAACTGATTCAAGCTCACTGCAACACGATCATAAAGTTGAAGGGAAATAGGAGTGAAGTGGTTGGCACTCATATACCTCAGCCTTTAGATTCTCAGAATTTCCAACTTCAAAACATCATTAATAAATTACATAAAGAAAATGATTGTTTTCAAGCTGAAATTTCAAAGGTTAAATTGCAAAACAAAGAGTTAAGTGATTCAACCAAGATTAATCATGATAAATACATTGAAAAGATAACTTCTTTGATTATCGAAATTGAGAATCTAAAGCGTATGGTAAAAGGCAAAGTGCAGATTCCCACTTGCAATTATTCTGTTCAAAAGGTTTCTACTTGTAAGAATTATGTTATTGATGTGTTGTATATTCTCCCTCTTCTTAGGAATAATGAACTTGCATATCAAGCATATCTTTCGTACCTTAAGGATAGTTTAGAGGGTCTGCGTGAGATCTTAGAAGATGATAGAATAGAGAAACCACTTGATAGTGCAGTTGCCTATGCCTGCATGTATGCTAAACGATCTCAGGAACTCTTAGAATATGTATTTGCTACATGTCCTAAATCTGGTACTAGGCGAGATAGAATAGTTGCACCCATTTCTATGCCTAAAGTCAAGCATGTTACCTTTGATGTGCTTCCTAAAGTCTTAGAGCCCAACACTTCTAGACCAGAAAAGGAAAAAGTAGTGAAACCAACTAATATTTTCGTCGTTCCTTCTATAGGAGTAATAAGTGACACTATAGATAGCGGGTCAAAGCCTTCAGGCAATACAAAGCAAGATAGGACCTCGTGAGCTAAAAGTGATCAAGAGAAGAAAGTAGAAGACCACCCTAGGAATAATAAGTTTGAGTTGAATAAGATGAATCGTGTTGATTCTAGTATTAGCTATAAGCGTACTGTAATTAATTCGATTTTTGCTACTGCTTGCAAAACATGTAATGAATGTTTTGTTTCTGGTAATCATGATAAATGTGTTGTGACTTATTTCAGAAATGTTGTTAAATCTCCAGTTAAGAATGTTGGGAATGCTAAACAGGTTAAGCTAGTTTGGAAGCCTACAGGGAAAAGGTTTAGTATTCATTGGAAGCCTATAGGGAAAAGGTTAAGTAATTTAGGCTGTCAATGGAAGCCTACAGGACATCACTTCAAAATGAGTGAACTTTGCCCTAAACTTTCTAGATCACTGGCCATTAATAAATGGAAGCCCATTGGTAGAATTATACCTTTAGGAAGTCAACATGCTTTGACTAGGTCCATTTCCTCTACTAGTATTGCTCCCACTAACAATGTCATAGCATCTAGAAATGTTGTAGGTCTTCAAATTACTTGTACTAACCAATCGTAATCCATATTCTCATGGGGATCCAAAGCTTCCAGTTATCCACACTTGTCTGTTTTCAAATGCAATTCGTATAAATCGTCCTTTGGTATTTGGATTCAGGCTGCTCAAAACATATGACTGGAGATCGCTCACGGCTCAAGAACTTCGTGAATAAGTTCATCGGGACTGTTAGATTTGGGAATGACCACTTTGGGGCAATTATGGGTTATGGAGATTATGTTTTTGGTGATAGTGTGATCTCCCGGGTATATTATGTGGAAGTTCTTGGTCATAATTTGTTCTTTGTTGGTCAATTATGTTATTCCGATCGAGAAGTGGCCTTTAGAAAACACTGTTGCTTCGTTAGAGAATTAGATGGTGTTGAGCTTCTAAAGGGACCTCGTGGCACTAATTTTTACACCATCTCTATTGAAGACATGATGAAGTATTCTCTTATTTGCTTGTTGTCAAAGGAATCTAAGAAAAAATCATGGTTATGACATTGTCGACTCAATCACTTGAACTTCGGCACCATCAATGATCTTTCCAGAAAAGACGTTGTAAGAGGCTTACCCTGATTGAAATATGAAGAAGATCATCTTTGTTCAGCATTATGGAAAGCAAGAAGTAGGCCCACAAACCCAAACCTGCCAATACCATTATGGAATTTCTTCATACCCTTCACATGGATTTATGCGGATCCATGAGAGTACAAAATATAAATGGGAATAAGTATGTGCCAGTCGTTGTTGATGACTACTCTCGGTTTACTTGGGTTAAGTTTTTAAGATAAAAGGATGAAACTCCTAAAGTTATCATAAAACTTATTAAACAATTGCAGGTTAGGCTTAACAAAACAGTTAGAATTATCCGAACAGAAAATGAAACTGAATTTGTGCACAAGGAACTTAGTCAGTTTTATGAAAGCATTGGAATCAGTCATCAAAGAAGTGTTCCACGCACTCCTCAACAGAACGATGTAGTTGAAAGGCGAAATCAGACTCTTGTAGAAGCTGCAAGGACTATGCAAATATTTTAAAAGGCTCAAATGTTTCTCTGGGCGGAAGCCATTGCCACAGCTTGTTACACTCAAAACCATTCCCTAATATATACTATTCCTGGAAAAACTCCATACGAATTAGTTCACAACATAAAACCGGATCTCTCGTTTCTTCGTGTGTTTGGAGATTTGTGCTATCCAACCAATGATGGTCAAGATCTGGGAAAGTTGAAAGCTAAGGCTAATATTGCATTTTTCGTTGGTTATGCACCTAACCGGAAGGGTTACCGAATCTACAACAAAAGAACCCGAGACATCATGGAAACTATTCTTGTTACGTTTGATGAGCTGACTGAGCAAATAGCTCCTAGACAATCCAGTTCTGGACCCGCACCTCAACTTTTGACACCTGGACTCATTAGTTCGGGTCTTGTACAGTATCCCTCTCCTACAGCTCCTTAGGTACCTCCCTCAGAAGAAGATTTGAAGAAACTTTTTGATCCAATGTATGATGAATACTATGAACCTCCAACTGATGATAATTCTGCACCACCAACTGCTGTTGCTCGTACTCCAACCAAGACAAATGGTCCATGGATCTCAATGTCTTTATCTCAATAAGCGACATTTGTAGATCATTCATCATCATCTTTGAATTCTGAAACATCTTCCGTACATCAAGTAAATGCAGCTGCTAATTCTTTTGGAGATAACCCCTTTGCTACTCCCGAAGATGCTCCGTTTGAAAATATATTTTCCCCTGAACCCACTCCTGAAACATCATCACCAAGGGATCCTAATTCTGCCACCTCAGTTCCATACCAACAACCACATGAATATCTCAGAAAATGAACACATGATCATCTACTCGATAGCATCCTTGGGAATCCTTCTTGTCCAGTATCTACTAGAAAGCAACTTGCCACTGACGCCTTATTGTGCTTCTTCAACTCTGTACTATCAAAGATCGAACCCAAAGACGTCAACACTGCAATGTATGAGGATAGCTAGTTTAATGATATGCAAGATGAAATCCATGAGTTCGATCATCTTGACGTATAGAAATTAGTGCCTGCTCCAAATTGTGCTATGATTATTGCTCTCAAATGGATCTTCAAGGTGAAACTTGATGAGCACGGTGATGTCCTGAATAATAAGGCGAGACATGTGGCTAAAGGATATCGACAAGAGGAGGGTATTGACTTTGAGGAATCATTTTCTTCAGTTGCACGAATTGAGGCTATTTGAATCTTCCTGGCTAATGTTGCTAGCAAGAATATGGTAGTTTATCAGATGGATGATAAGACTGCTTTTCTTAATGGAGATCTCAAAGAAGTGGTCCATGTTAGTCAACCCAAAGGTTTTGTGGATCCTGAGCATCCTACCCATGTTTATCTCTTGAAGAAAGCCCTCTACGGCTTGAAGCAAGCTCCTAGGGCTTGGTATGATACTTTTTCAAAGTTCTTTTTGGCTAAAGGATTCTACAAAGGCGCTGTTGATCCCACATTGTTCACTCGAAATTCAGGAAAACATTTAATTCATGTTCAAATATATGTTGATGATATTTTTTTTGCCTCGACCAACCCTAATGAATGTGATCGTTTTTGTAAAGAGAAGGGCTCTAAATTTCAAATATCAATGATGGGATAAATGTCATTTTTCTTATGATTACAAATTTCTCAAAATCCCGAAGGCATTTTTATTAATCAATCTAAATATGCTAATGAAATATTAAAGAAATTTGGATTTGATTCTTGTGACCCTGTTGACACTCCTATGGTGGAACGAATAAAACTAGATGAGGACCACTCGGGGATCCTGGTTTATCAAACTAAATATCGTAGTATGATTGGATCCTTGATGTATCTCACTACCAGTAGACCTGATATTTTGTTCGCTGTATGCATGTGTGCTCGCTACCAGGCTAAGCCTACTAAAAAGCACCTTGAAGCGGTTAAACGGGTCTTTCGGTACCTCCAATGAGCCATTAACATAGGAATTTGCATCCGAAGGATACCGCCATGTCACTAACAGTCTATGTAGATGCTGACCATGCAGGTTGTCAAGATACTCATCAAAGTAGGTCAAGAGGTGCTCAGTTTTTTGGTGATAAGTTAGTGAGCTGGTCTTCAAAGAAACAAATGAGTACTTCCATATCCTATACAGAGGTTGAATACATTGCCATGTCATCATGTTGTGCTCAAATCTTATGGATGAGATCCTAATTATCTGACTATGGCTTTGTATTCAACAAGATTCCTTTGTACTGTGATAACAAAAGTGCCATCGCTCTCTGCTGCAATAATGTTCAACACTCAAGATTGAAGCATATCGATATTCGACATCATTTCATAAGGGAACAAGTAGAGAAAGGTGTGGTTGAACTATACTTTGTGATGACTGAATATCAGTTAGCAGATATCTTCACCAAAGCTCTTCCAAGAGACCGTTTTAAATTTATCCTCCCACGACTTGGCATGAAGAGTCTACAGCCGAAAACACTCAAACGTCTTCAGGAGGAATATGAGGAGTAAAGGAGTTATCTAAAAGCATAATACAAAAATATAAAACCATCAAAAAGAAAATAGAAAATTATAAAATCTTCAAAAACCAATAATTTTTTTTTTAAAAAATCAGAAAATACCAAAAATAGTTTTTTCAAGGCATGTCTTTTGGCATCGATAACATCTACGGTCTTAGAAATGTCATTAAATACTGGCACGGGACTTTAGATGAAGTTCGAACAGAAGTTCAAATGTTTTTTCAAAACATGCCTTAAACAATCATGGTTTAGAATTACTTCAGTTTGTAACCCGAGCAGAATCGATTTTTTTCAAATATCGAGCTCTGATCCTAAAAAAAATATAATCAGGAAACTTTGTCGACAAAAAGACGAATGTTTCTTCACAAATGTTTTTCATTCTAAAGATTATTTTGAAAAATATTTGTCTTCAAATGGTTATAATATTGTTTGAAATAACTTGGACTTAATTTTTGAAAATCAACTAGACTTAATCTTTGTCACTCAATCAATAACTAAGGTCCTTGATTGAGGGGTAGAGTGATTTCAAACATTTCAAAAAGGATATTTTCTAACAATTGGTACCATAAAGAGCATGGTTTATACATTTTGTACAAGAGCATGTTAACTTGTCAAAATTTTTTGTCCATAATTGGCACAAAAGCATGTTAACCTTGTTCCTTTTTCATACAAATGGTACATGAGCATGTTAAGTTGTACTTCTAGATGGTGCATCTTGATCAATGGAGATTAAAGATTAAAAATCTAATCGTTATTAGTTAATGGAGCTGAATTTATGAACAAGGAACTTAGTCAGTTTTATAAAAGCATTGGAATCAGTCATCAAAGAAGTGTTGCAAGCACTCCTCAGCAGAACGATGTAGTTGAAAGGCGAAATATGACTCTTGTAGAAGCTGTTAATACCAATAAACCATAAAAACGTTTATTAATATTTTGTGACCTCTTTGTGTTTTATTGATAACAAATATAATGTTATCCTAAGTAAAATTATAAGGATACATGTTATTTTCGTAAAGCATTTACATATAGACACTTAATACAAATTGTTGTAATAAATCATTTGTTATAATAGTTTATTAGGATGGGTGAAAATCACAACCCATGGATCATATCCATAACCCATGGTATTGACCCATATCCACTTGACTAGATACATTGTACTCATTAGATACATTGTATCTAAAGAAATACCCATGGACCATCCCATAACCCATGACCCATGACCCATAACCAAAAAACCCATGGGCAAAGAGGAGCGTCCCATGGATCCCTAGGTTTACACTACACGAATCCCTTGTGGGAGGGATCCGTGGGATCCGGGGAACAGTGGCAAGTTTTGCCTATAAATAGAGAGCCATTTCTTCATTCTAACTTACCCCTCTTCTTACTAATTCTCTCATATACTCTCATTCTCTTCTAACAAAAGATCACTTGATCTAGAGAGTTGTTCTTCTTTCTTTCTTTAGTGATTCTCATATAGGTCCTTCTCTAAGGCGAGATCACGAGCATTCTACAAGTCATCCAAGCAAGGGGTCCTTGATTGATTTGTTCCTCCACAAGATTTCTGTAGCAAAGATCTTGTATTTGATATTTCACATAGTTGTTGTGTAATAGTCGTGTTGGTTTGGTCCACCGTGTTACGGACTCGGTATTTAGCTTTGTACCGGAAAAATGTGTAAGCAACGTTGTGAAGGCTTCTTCGCCAAGTTGAAGGAGTTTGTTGACATAGTGCTTGAACTCTCGAGTAGGTGACTCGGGGAGTGGAGTAGGGCAAGGAAGGTGTCCTTGTAGCTGAACCACTATAAATTGGTTGTGTCATTTCTATCCCTTGCTTTACTTTATTTACTTGCATTATCATTAGATCTATACTTTCTCTTCATCCATACGATTTCACATAATATCGAATCTAAAGTTTTTGAAACTAACTTAAAATCGGCAAAACTATTCAACCCCCCTTCTAGTTTTCCACAATTGGCATCAAGTGCTAAGTTTATAAAAATTTTAAAGTAAACCGTATTTTAAAAACTTTTCGATCACTATCGGTTCTGAAAATTACAAGGAAGGACAATCTATGCAACCACCACCACTACTTGAAACTAATGGTTTTATATATTGGAAAAATAGATTCGAAACGTAAGTGAAGTCTAAAGATATTGATCTTTGGTACATTATTGTTGAAGGCGATTTTGAGGCTACCTCAAAAGATGATAAAGGAAATTTAGTTAACATACCTCATGATAAATTAAACGATGACATGAAGAAAAAACTTTCTAAAAATAATGAAGCTAAAATGGTTTTATATAATGCTTTACCCAAAAAGGAAATTCGAAAGAATTTCTATGCTTAAAACCTCTAAAGAAATTTTGAATTCTTTAGTTGTAACTCATCAAGGTAATCAACAAGTTAAAAATAATAAAATTGATTTATTTGTTCAACAATAAGAATAATTTTCAATATCGGATGAGGAAAGTATAGATCATTCTTTTGCTAATTTTAATACTATTATTACATCTTTACAAGCACTTGATGAATCATCTTCTAGCCGTAACCATGTTAGGAGATATCTAAGGGCACTTCCATCCAAGTGGAGATCCAAGGTGACGGCAATCGAAGAGTCAAAATATTTGACAATCCTCACCCTTGATGAACTCATAGGCAACTTAAAAGTCTATAAGCTTGTCCTTGCTAAAGATTCCGAAGTCTCAAAGGTGAAAGAGAAACACAAATCTCTTGCCCTTAAAGTCAAAAAGGCCTCAAGCGATGAATAGAACTCCTCTTCGGATAGTGACGACGAGGAGTATGCCATGGCGGTAAGGGACTTTAAAAAGTTCTTTAGAAGGAAGGGAAGATACGTCAGACAACCGTATGATGACAAGAAAGGATTCCAAAAAAGCAAAGAGGACGAGAAGCCAAGGGATGATTGTGCTTGCTTTAAATGTGGGGACCCAAACCACTTTATTAGTAAGTGTCCCAAACGGGATGATCAAAAAGCATTCGTAAGCGGCTCGTGGGGAATGAGCGAGGAGGAAGACGAAGAAATTTGTCTCATGGCAAATGTCACACCCCCAAATTACGTGTTTTGCAGCGGAATTGAATACCTTGGGGGAGGACTGTCATAGCATCAAAGTTACAGTTATATCGAACGACCTAAAGTGTCGTTTAGAAAATACATCGTTTGATTAAGTAAAATAATCAGAGTTTACAAAATGTAGGTCCCAAATGAAAATCAATGTATGCGGAAATAGGTTTGATACAAGCCAAACGATGTTTTTAAAGTGTATAAATCCCATGTGAGGCGCGTCGTCACCACGACTCTATGATGTGTCCATATGCATGCCATGAAGTGAATGCCTTAGATACCTGAGATAAAACATGCTAAAAAGTGTCAACACAAAGGTTGGTGAGTTCATAGAGTTTGGTTAACAAGTAAAGCCTTTCAAAAATTGTTCATGCAGCAAAGGCATTGTAAATCCACTCAGTTCCAAGTTCCGCCCATACAAAACTTGCAACCTGTGTGTTTACAACCCATTGCCAAAATATAGAATTGTCAATCTTGTTTGTAAGTAGGACATAGGTGCATACGATATATACATGTACTTAATGCAAAGAATCACAGCCAACTGAACCTCTTGACAAGTCTAAATTGTTTGTACTGTTTCATTGAATAACAGATTATATTCACCCCAGGTCGCGTCATCAAGGACCCAAGGGTGGGGAGTCACGATAGTACTATCAATACCTCTCTGCCGGCTCCGCAGAGTTAACCAGTTGCTAAAGTTTGTATGTTGATGCATAAATGAAAACTAGTTTAGCACATTAAGGCACATATCGCAATAAACCACACATAATGTCCAAAGTGTATAAGAAGTATATTGTAACACAATTGTATAAATGGCTTGAGTATTCGCAAGAGTGAAACAAGTATTTAAGCATGTATCTCCCCCAAATAGTTTGTAAGAATTTAAACGAGTAAAGGTGGGGCATGAACTCACCGTGATATGTAAGAGTTTAAAGTACTTGCGAAAGTAATGAAAATAGTTTGAGCATGTATCTCCCCCAAAAGTAATTGAAATGTATAAAAGTAGGGGCTATGAAACTCGTGGTGATCAGTAAACGTTTAGAGTATTTGTGAAAGTAAATGAAAATAGTTTGAGCATGTATCTCCCCAAAAGAGTTTGTAAGACAAATAAGTAATAGAAAGTGGGGCTACGAACTCACCTGGTGTGATTGGTATGCTAACAAAATGAAGTGCAAGAAAATGAGGCTCGGAAACTATCCGCGACCTAAAATGAATGATATGATACTTAATGAATTATGATGTAATGTTGTGCATGCATTTCGTATGTTATTTATACCATTTGCGAGTTTTGAAAATAATACTTTTCGTCGAAAAAATACTCTTTTGACGTCTTGACCATTCTTAAATTACTTTACAAGTATTTACGTCAAAATGTCATCCTACAATGGTTTTGTAATGATTTATAGTGAAATTATCACTTTTCGTCGTAAAACAATGTCGTCGGAAATTTCATAAAAGTGACAAAATGGCTCCGAAAAACTAGTCGTAAAATGGTGTACGTCGATCGTTAGAAAACGAACTCGACGGTTTTGGAAAGTTTGTATCAAAATCTAAAAGTTTCAGTTCAGGAGTTTTCGTCATAAAGGTCTCGAACATAAAGATAATAAGGGTTAAAGATGGTAATTTTGTCCAATGTTGTGTAAAAAAAATGAGTTTCGGCAAAGTTTAAGCAATCGTAATTAATTTATTACAACTCCGCTATACAAACGGTTGGTCGTTTTGAAAAATATGCTTGGTGATCTCGATTTTATTAGAAGACATTTCGTTCCAAAAAGTTCCACATCATAGTTAAAAACAGTCTCCAACATGGTCGTTTCAGCTATCGTAACACTTGTCTCGTAAAATAATATAGTTTTTCAGAAAATAATAGTTACGGCAATTTTATGAAAACGTGCATATCTTTGTCGTTTCAAATCCGTTTTCTATGTATAATACGTCCTTAGCTTCGTATCAAAGTATACTAATATATTTTTGATAAGTCGAAATAATTTGTGAAGCTTAAGGCTCGTTTTTGACTCGTACAAACCAAAAACACTTTGCTGAAATTTCAGAAAAATATATATTTCGTTGTCAAACTTGTAAAATTCATAACTTCTTCGTTATAACTCCGTTTTAATCCGTTCAAGCGGCCACGGATTCGTTTTAAAGTATATTTTCTAAATATCAAGGCCAAAAATTCGTGCCTACTGTCGGATTTTTCAGAAAAACAAAATAAGGACAGACCACTATATATACTTGTCGAAAATAGTTTTTCTCGTACTAAACCTATTCCAATCCCTTCAAATCAACTCCAAAGCTAATCTAATCCTACCATACACCTTCTTAGGGTGTCATGGGTTCCTAGACATCATCAAGACCAACATATACCAAGGGGATAATTATAGGATGACCTTATATATATATATAACTCTAAAAATCATGTAAAATGGTATAAATCAACATAAGTCTTGCATGTTTGCTATGAAAATGATACAATACATATGTAATGATAAGAAAAGATGAAAAATGATAGAAATATGCTTACAAGTTATAATGATGAGGTGCAAGGAACAAGGTTTAACTTAAACACCCTAGGTTTTTATTTCAAAACCTTATTAAGAGTGTGTTCTAGATTGTAACACTTGAGCTTGTAAAAATTTTTGATGATCCTTCTTATCTCCTTTAGGTGGCCGGTTATTAGAGGAAGAATCAAGAGAGAGGAAACTTTTTACTTACTAGAATTATTTGAGATAGAATGAAGTGAATGAAGTGTTGGAGTGTATATCTATACTATCAAAGAACATAATACCAACTACATTTATTGTTACCTCTCCCCTCATGAACCGGTTTTGGGGGATATTTGTCAACATAATATATATATTTTTTTTTATATAGTATATATAAATGTGTAAGTAAATGGTATAGGTAATAATAACTTGTAAAGTTGTATATACATTTGAGCATCTAAGGTAGTTTTAGCTCAAAATAAATTTTAATGGATCCAAGTAAAATGTATTGAGGTCATATAAATTGTAAAAATACATTTCTTGTAAAATTTTGAGTGATATAATAATTATCGTGTGGTTTTTAAGAAAAACGTCGTAATAATATAAATTTAACGATTTATATACAATATAAATTTAAAACACTAGGTAAACTCAAAATATAGTTTTTATAAACTAAATATAAAAATATGTCGGGATCATTTTTGGAAGTAACGGATTAAATGTTCAAAATAATAACTCACGCGATAACGTTTATTTAATATAAAATTTACGCGTTTAATGTGAAATGCAATGTCATGAATGAACTAACATGATGCAAATGATACTAATGAAATGTAGACTAAACTTAGTCCATATGAAATGTTCGTGATGATATGATCATGAATTCGCCGCTAAACCCTTAAGGTTACGCGAATTTGGAACACGCAAACCTAGTTTACGATAAATGTTGAAATTGTGAAGCATGAATTGTTTTGAGAAATGACCAAAAATTGAGAATTGTGACATTCTTCCCATGTCAGAGGAATCACGTCCTCGTGATTCAATCGATGATACTATGGTTCGAACCTCGACAAGGGTTCTAAAAGTTTATGCTTGTGTATGGTCTATATGATTATGTCAATGCTCATGCATATGAGTTACTCGTCCCACAAGATACGTTCCTGTGCTATCGTGAGCAATTCCCATCCTAAATACATGCTTTCTTATGATTAGGCTCGATGAGACAAGCTTTCCCATTCTCAAGAAAAATTTTTAAAAGACTTTTTGGTAACCGATTTTTGCTTAATCCCACAACTCATCAAACAAGAACGGTCATACGATTAGGCTAAATCGGTTTAGGTAACGACTTGTTTCTAGCTCGATCTTTGCAACTCATCAAACAAGAACTGTCACTCGGATCAAACGGGAAACAAGTGGTTTGAAGAAAATCTTTTGAAAATTTGGCTTGATTACGGAATTGCTTACACATATGAGACTACTACTCCTTCATTGCATGATTCTTCCTGAATTAGACATAGGTGATCGGGCTATGTATAATTTAGGAGTAACTATGCAATGCTTGAACTAATCGACTCATATGATGTTTGGTGTTGAGTCATAAGTCCGCATGTATAAAGAATGTGCACTTATAATGATATGATGAGATGCTATGATGATGTGGTTATAGTCTAGGGTCAATGATGCAACCTAGTTCTCTATAACCGATGCTCTGATACCAATCTGTCACACCCCCAAATTACGTGTTTTGCGGGAATTGAATACCTTGGGGAGGACTGTCATAGCATCAAAGTTACAGTTATATCGAGCGACCTAAAGTGTCGTTTAGAAAATACATCGTTTGATTAAGTAAAATAATCGAGTTTACAAAATGTAGATCCCAAATGAAAATCAATGTATGCGGAAATAGGTTTGATACAAGCCAAACGATGTTTTAAAGTGTATAAATCCCATGTGAGACGCGTCGTCACCACGACTCTATGATGTGTCCATATGCATGCCATGAAGTGAATGCCTTAGATACATGAGATAAAACATGCTAAAAGTGTCAACACAAAGGTTGGTGAGTTCATAGAGTTTGGTTAACAAGTAAAGCCTTTCAAAAATTGTTCATGCAGCAAAGGCATTGTAAATCCACTCAGTTCCAAGTTCGCCCATACAAAACTTGCAACCTGTGTGTTTACAACCCATTGCCAAAATATAGAATTGTCAATCTTGTTTGTAAGTAGGACATAGGTGCATACGATATATACATGTACTTAATGCAAAGAATCACAGCCAACTGAACCTCTTGACAAGTCTAAATTGTTTCTACTGTTTCATTGAATAACAGATTATATTCACCCCAGGTCGCGTCATCAAGGACCCAAGGGTGGGGGCGTCAGCCCGATAGTACTATCAATACCTCTCTGCCGGCTCCCGCAGGAGTTAACCAGTTGCTAAAGTTTGTATGTTGATGCATAATTGAAAACTAGTTTAGCACATTAAGGCACATATCGCAATAAACCACACATAATGTCCAAAGTGTATAAGAAGTATATTGTAACACAATTGTATAAATGGCTTGAGTATTCGCAAGAGTGAAACAAGTATTTAAGCATGTATCTCCCCCAAATAGTTTGTAAGAATTTAAACGAGTAAAGGTGGGGTATGAACTCACCGTGATATGTAAGAGTTTAAAGTACTTGCGAAAGTAATGAAAATAGTTTGAGCATGTATCTCCCCCAAAAGTAATTGAAATGTATAAAAGTAGGGGCTATGAAACTCGCGGTAATCGATAACGTTTAGAGTATTTGTGAAAGTAAATGAAAATAGTTTGAGCATGTATCTCCCCAAAAGAGTTTGTAAGACAAATAAGTAATAGAAAGTGGGACTACGAACTCACCTGGTGTGATTGATATGCTAACAAAATGAAGTGCACGAAAATGAGGCTCGAAAACTATCCGCGACCTAAAATGAATGATATGATACTTAATGAATTATGATGTAATGTTGTGCATGCATTTCGTATGTTATTTATACCATTTGCGAGTTTTGAAAATAATACTTTTCGTCGAAAAAATACTCTTTTGACGTCTTGACCATTCTTAAATTACTTTACAAGTATTTACGTCAAAATGTCATCCTACAATGGTTTTGTAATGATATATAGTGAAATTATCACTTTTCGTCGTAAAACAATGTCGTCGGAAATTTCATAAAAGTGACAAAAATGGCTCCGAAAAACTAGTCGTAAAACGGTGTACGTCGATCGTTAGAAAACGAACTCGACGGTTTTGGAAAGTTTGTATCAAAATCTAAAAGTTTCAGTTCAGGAGTTTTCGTCATAAAGGTCTCGAACATAAAGATAATAAGGGTTAAAGATGGTGATTTTGTCCAATGTTGTGTAAAAAAAATGAGTTTCGGCAAAGTTTAAGCAATCGTAATTAATTTATTACAACTCCGCTATACAAACGGTTGGTCGTTTTGAAAAATATGCTTGGTGATCTCGATTTTATTAGAAGACATTTCGTTCCAAAAAGTTCCACATCATAGTTAAAAACAGTCTCCAACATGGTCGTTTCAGCTATCGTAACACTTGTCTCGTAAAATAATATAGTTTTTCAGAAAATAATAGTTACGGCAATTTTATGAAAACGTGCATATCTTTGTCGTTTCAAATCCGTTTTCTACGTATAATACGTCCTTAGCTTCGTATCGAAGTATACTAATATATTTTTGATAAGTCGAAATAATTTGTGAAGCTTAAGGCTCGTTTTTGACTCGTACAAACCAAAAACACTTTGCTGAAATTTCAGAAAAATATATATTTCGTTGTCAAACTTGTAAAATTCATAACTTCTTCGTTATAACTCCGTTTTAATCCGTTCAAGCGGCCACGGATTCGTTTTAAAGTATATTTTCTAAATATCAAGGCCAAAAATTCGTGCCTACTGTCGGATTTTTCAGAAAAACAAAATAAGGACAGACCACTATATATACTTGTCGAAAATAGTTTTTCTGGTACTAAACCTATTCCAATCCCTTCAAATCAACTCCAAAACTAATCTAATCCTACCATACACCTTCTTAGGGTGTCATGGGTTCCTAGACATCATCAAGACCAACATATACCAAGGGGATAATTATAGGATGACCTTATATATATATATAACTCTAAAAATCATGTAAAAATGGTATAAATCAACATAAGTCTTGCATGTTTGCTATGAAAATGATACAATACATATGTAATGATAAGAAAAGATGAAAAATGATAGAAATATGCTTACAAGTTATAATGATGAGGTGCAAGGAACAAGGGTTTAACTTAAACACCCTAGGTTTTTATTTCAAAACCTTATTAAGAGTGTGTTCTAGATTGTAACACTTGAGCTTGTAAAAATTTTTGATGATCCTTCTTATCTCCTTTAGGTGGCCGGTTATTAGAGGAAGAATCAAGAGAGAGGAAACTTTTTACTTACTAGAATTATTTGAGATAGAATGAAGTGAATGAAGTGTTGGAGTGTATATCTATACTATCAAAGAACATAATACCAACTACATTTATTGTTACCTCTCCCCTCATGAACCGGTTTTGGGGGATATTTGTCAACATAATATTTTTTTTTTTTTTTTTTTATATAGTATATATAAATGTGTAAGTAAATGGTATAGGTAATAATAACTTGTAAAGTTGTATATACATTTGAGCATCTAAGGTAGTTTTAGCTCAAAATAAATTTTAATGGATCCAAGTAAAATGTATTGAGGTCATATAAATTGTAAAAATACATTTCTTGTAAAATTTTGAGTGATATAATAATTATCGTGTGGTTTTTAAGAAAAACGTCGTAATAATATAAATTTAACGATTTATATACAATATAAATTTAAAACACTAGGTAAACTCAAAATATAGTTTTTATAAACTAAATATAAAAATATGTCGGGATCATTTTTGGAAGTAACGGATTAAATGTTCAAAATAATAACTCACGCGATAACGTTTATTTAATATAAAATTACGCGTTTAATGTGAAATGCAATGTCATGAATGAACTAACATGATGCAAATGATACTAATGAAATGTAGACTAAACTTAGTCCATATGAAATGTTCGTGATGATATGATCATGAATTCGCGCTAAACCATTAAGGTTACGCGAATTTGGAACACGCAAACCTAGTTTACGATAAATGTTGAAATTGTGAAGCATGAATTGTTTTGAGAAATGACCAAAAATTGAGAATTGTGACATTCTTCCATGTCGAGGAATCACGTCCTCGTGATTCAATCGATGATACTACGGTTCGAACCTCGACAAGGGTTCTAAAAGTTTATGCTTGTGTATGGTCTATATGATTATGTCAATGCTCATGCATATGAGTTACTCGTCCCACAAGATACGTTCTTGTGCTATCGTGAGCAATTCCCATCCTAAATACATGCTTTCTTATGATTAGGCTCGATGAGACAAGCTTTCCCATTCTCAAGAAAAATTTTTAAAAGACTTTTTGGTAACCGATTTTTGCTTAATCCCACAACTCATCAAACAAGAACTGTCATACGATTAGGCTAAATCGTTTTAGGTAACGACTTGTTTCTAGCTCGATCTTTGCAACTCATCAAACAAGAACTGTCACTCGGATCAAACTGAAAACAAGTGGTTTGAAGAAAATCTTTTGAAAATTTGGCTTGATTACGGAATTGCTTACACATATGAGACTACTACTCCCTTCAATGCATGATTCTTCCTGAATTAGACATAGGTGATCAGGCTATGTATAATTTAGGAGTAACTATGCAATGCTTGAACTAATCGACTCATATGATGTTTGGTGTTGAGTCATAAGTCCGCATGTATAAAGAATGTGCACTTATAATGATATGATGAGATGCTATGATGATGTGGTTATAGTCTAGGGTCAATGATGCAACCTAGTTCTCTATAACCGATGCTCTGATACTGTCTGTCACACCCCCAAATTACGTGTTTTGCAGCGGAATTGAATACCTTGGGGAGGACTGTCATAGCATCAAAATTACAGTTATATCGAACGACCTAAAGTGTCGTTTAGAAAATACATCGTTTGATTAAGTAAAATAATCAGAGTTTACAAAATGTAGGTCCCAAATGAAAATCAATGTATGCGAAAATAGGTTTGATACAAGCCAAACGATGTTTTTAAAGTGTATAAATCCCATGTGAGACGCGTCGTCACCACGACTCTATGATGTGTCCATATGCATGCCATGAAGTGAATGCCTTAGATACCTGAGATAAAACATGCTAAAAAGTGTCAACACAAAGGTTGGTGAGTTCATAGAGTTTGGTTAACAAGTAAAGCCTTTCAAAAATTGTTCATGCAGCAAAGGCATTGTAAATCCACTCAGTTCCAAGTTCCGCCCATACAAAACTTGCAACCTTGTGTGTTTACAACCCATCGCCAAAATATAGAATTGTCAATCTTGTTTGTAAGTAGGACATAGGTGCATACGATATATACATGTACTTAATGCAAAGAATCACAGCCAATTGAACCTCTTGACAAGTCTAAATTGTTTGTACTGTTTCATTGAATAACGATTATATTCACCCTGGTCGCGTCATCAAGGACCCAAGGGTGGGGGCGTCGGCCGATAGTACTATCAATACCTCTCTGCCGGCTACCGCAGGAGTTAACCAGTTGCTAAAGTTTGTATGTTGATGCATAATTGAAAACTAGTTTAGCACATTAAGGCACATATCGCAATAAACCACACATAATGTCCAAAGTGTATAAGAAGTATATTGTAACACAATTGTATAAATGGCTTGAGTATTCGCAAGAGTGAAACAAGTATTTAAGCATGTATCTCCCCCAAATAGTTTGTAAGAATTTAAACGAGTAAAGGTGGGGTATGAACTCACCGTGATATGTAAGAGTTTAAAGTACTTGCGAAAGTAATGAAAATAGTTTGAGCATGTATCTCCCCCAAAAGTAATTGAAATGTATAAAAGTAGGGGCTATGAAACTCGCGGTAATCAGTAAACGTTTAGAGTATTTGTGAAAGTAAATGAAAATAGTTTGAGCATGTATCTCCCCCAAAGAGTTTGTAAGACAAATAAGTAATAGAAAGTGGGGCTACGAACTCACCTGGTGTGATTGGTATGCTAACAAAATGAAGTGCAAGAAAATGAGGCTCGGAAACTATCCGCGACCTAAAATGAATGATATGATACTTAATGAATTATGATGTAATGTTGTGCATGCATTTCGTATGTTATTTATACCATTTGCGAGTTTTGAAAATAATACTTTTCGTCGAAAAAATACTCTTTTGACGTCTTGACCATTCTTAAATTACTTTACAAGTATTTACGTCAAAATGTCATCCTACAATGGTTTTGTAATGATTTATAGTGAAATTATCACTTTTCGTCGTAAAACAATGTCGTCGGAAATTTCATAAAAGTGACAAAAATGGCTCCGAAAAACTAGTCGTAAAACGGTGTACGTCGATCGTTAGAAAACGAACTCGACGGTTTTGGAAAGTTTGTATCAAAATCTAAAAGTTTCAGTTCAGGAGTTTTCGTCATAAAGGTCTCGAACATAAAGATAATAAGGGTTAAAGATGGTGATTTTGTCCAATGTTGTGTAAAAAGTGAGTTTCGGCAAAGTTTAAGCAATCGTAAATAATTTATTACAACTCCGCTATACAAACGGTTGGTCGTTTTGAAAAATATGCTTGGTGATCTCGATTTTATTAGAAGACATTTCGTTCCAAAAAGTTCCACATCATAGTTAAAAACAGTCTCCAACATGGTCGTTTCAGCTATCGTAACACTTGTCTCGTAAAATAATATAGTTTTTCAGAAAATAATAGTTACGGCAATTTTATGAAAACGTGCATATCTTTGTCGTTTCAAATCCGTTTTCTACGTATAATACGTCCTTAGCTTCGTATCGAAGTATACTAATATATTTTTGATAAGTCGAAATAATTTGTGAAGCTTAAGGCTCGTTTTTGACTCGTACAAACCAAAAACACTTTGCTGAAATTTCAGAAAAATATATATTTCGTTGTCAAACTTGTAAAATTCATAACTTCTTCGTTATAACTCCGTTTTAATCCGTTCAAGCGGCCACGGATTCGTTTTAAAGTATATTTTCTAAATATCAAGGCCAAAAATTCGTGCCTACTGTCGGATTTTCCAGAAAAACAAAATAAGGACAGACCACTATATATACTTGTCGAAAATAGTTTTTCTCGTACTAAACCTATTCCAATCCCTTCAAATCAACTCCAAAGCTAATCTAATCCTACCATACACCTTCTTAGGGTGTCATGGGTTCCTAGACATCATCAAGACCAACATATACCAAGGGAATAATTATAGGATGACCTTATATATATATATAACTCTAAAAATCATGTAAAAATGGTATAAATCAACATAAGTCTTGCATGTTTGCTATGAAAATGATACAATACATATGTAATGATAAGAAAAGATGAAAAATGATAGAAATATGCTTACAAGTTATAATGATGAGGTGCAAGGAACAAGGGTTTAACTTAAACACCCTAGGTTTTTATTTCAAAACCTTATTAAGAGTGTGTTCTAGATTGTAACACTTGAGCTTGTAAAATTTTTTGATGATCCTTCTTATCTCCTTTAGGTGGCCGGTTATTAGAGGAAGAATCAAGAGAGAGGAAACTTTTTACTTACTAGAATTATTTGAGATAGAATGAAGTGAATGAAGTGTTGGAGTGTATATCTATACTATCAAAGAACATAATACCAACTACATTTATTGTTACCTCTCCCTCATGAACGGTTTTGGGGATATTTGTCAACATAATATATATATTTTTTTTTATATAGTATATATAAATGTGTAAGTAAATGGTATAGGTAATAATAACTTGTAAAGTTGTATATACATTTGAGCATCTAAGGTAGTTTTAGCTCAAAATAAATTTTAATGGATCCAAGTAAAATGTATTGAGGTCATATAAATTGTAAAAATACATTTCTTGTAAAATTTGAGTGATATAATAATTATCGTGTGGTTTTTAAGAAAAACGTCGTAATAATATAACTTTAACAATTTATATACAAAATAAATTTAAAACACTAGGTAAACTCAAAATATAGTTTTTATAAACTAAATATAAAAATATGTCGGGATCATTTTTGGAAGTAACGGATTAAATGTTCAAAATAATAACTCACGCGATAACGTTTATTTAATATAAAATTTACGCGTTTAATGTGAAATGCAATGTCATGAATGAACTAACATGATGCAAATGATACTAATGAAATGTAGACTAAACTTAGTCCATATGAAATGTTCGTGATGATATGATCATGAATTCGCCGCTAAACCCTTAAGGTTACGCGAATTTGGAACACGCAAACCTAGTTTACGATAAATGTTGAAATTGTGAAGCATGAATTGTTTTGAGAAATGACCAAAAATTGAGAATTGTGACATTCTTCCCATGTCAGAGGAATCACGTCCTCGTGATTCAATCGATGATACTATGGTTCGAACCTCGACAAGGGTTCTAAAAGTTTATGCTTGTGTATGGTCTATATGATTATGTCAATGCTCATGCATATGAGTTACTCGTCCCACAAGATATGTTCCTGTGCTATCGTGAGCAATTCCCATCCTAAATACATGCTTTCTTATGATTAGGCTCGATGAGACAAGCTTTCCCATTCTCAAGCAAAATTTTTAAAAGACTTTTTGGTAACCGATTTTTGCTTAATCCCACAACTCATCAAACAAGAACTGTCATACGATTAGGCGAAATCGGTTTAGGTAACGACTTGTTTCTAGCTCGATCTTTGCAACTCATCAAACAAGAATCTGTCACTTTCGGATCAAACTGGAATCAAGTGGTTTGAAGAAAATCTTTTGAAAATTTGGCTTGATTACGGAATTGCTTACACATATGAGACTACTACTCCCTTCAATGCATGATTCTTCCTGAATTAGACATAGGTGATCAGGCTATGTATAATTTAGGAGTAACTATGCAATGCTTGAACTAATCGACTCATATGATGTTTGGTGTTGAGTCATAAGTCCGCATGTATAAAGAATGTGCACTTATAATGATATGATGAGATGCTATGATGATGTGGTTATAGTCTAGGGTCAATGATGCAACCTAGTTCTCTATAACCGATGCTCGGATACCAATCTGTCACACCCCAAATTACGGTTTTGCAGGCGGAATTGAATACCTTGGGGAGGGCTGTCATAGCATCAAAGTTACAGTTATATCGAACGACCTAAAGTGTCGTTTAGAAAATACATCGTTTGATTAAGTAAAATAATCGAGTTTACAAAATGTAGATCCCAAATGAAAATCAATGTATGCGGAAATAGGTTTGATACAAGCCAAACGATGTTTTAAAGTGTATAAATCCCATGTGAGACGCGTCGTCACCACGACTCTATGATGTGTCCATATGCATGCCATGAAGTGAATGCCTTAGATACCGGAGATAAAACATGCTAAAAAGTGTCAACACAAAGGTTGGTGAGTTCATAGAGTTTGGTTAACAAGTAAAGCCTTTCAAAAATTGTTCATGCAGCAAAGGCATTGTAAATCCACTCAGTTCCAAGTTCCGCCCATACAAAAACTTGCAACCTGTGTGTTTACAACCCATTGCCAAAATATAGAATTGTCAATCTTGTTTGTAAGTAGGACATAGGTGCATACGATATATACATGTACTTAATGCAAAGAATCACAGCCAACTGAACCTCTTGACAAGTCTAAATTGTTTCTACTGTTTCATTGAATAACAGATTATATTCACCCCAGGTCGCGTCATCAAGGACCCAAGGGTGGGGCGTCGCCCGATAGTACTATCAATACCTCTCTACCGCTCCCGCAGAGTTAACCAGTTGCTAAAGTTTGTATGTTGATGCATAATTGAAAACTAGTTTAGCACATTAAAGCACATATCGCAATAAAACACACATAATGTCCAAAGTGTATAAGAAGTATATTGTAACACAATTGTATAAATGGCTTGAGTATTCAAAGAGTGAAACAAGTATTTAAGCATGTATCTCCCCCAAATAGTTTGTAAGAATTTAAACGAGTAAAGGTGGGGTATGAACTCACCGTGATATGTAAGAGTTTAAAGTACTTGCGAAAGTAATGAAAATAGTTTGAGCATGTATCTCCCCCCAAAAGTAATTGAAATGTATAAAAGTAGGGGCTATGAAACTCAGGTAATCATGAACGTTTAGAGTATTTGTGAAAGTAAATGAAAATAGTTTGAGCATGTATCTCCCCAAAAGAGTTTGTAAGACAAATAAGTAATAGAAAGTGGGCTACGAACTCACCTGGTGTGATTGATATGCTAACAAAATGAAGTGCAAGAAAATGAGGCTCGGAAACTATCCGCGACCTAAAATGAATGATATGATACTTAATGAATTATGATGTAATGTTGTGCATGCATTTCGTATGTTATTTATACCATTTGCGAGTTTTGAAAAATAATACTTTTCGTCGAAAAAATACTCTTTTGACGTCTTGACCATTCTTAAATTACTTTACAAGTATTTACGTCAAAATGTCATCCTACAATGGTTTTGTAATGATATATAGTGAAATTATCACTTTTCGTAAGTAAAACAATGTCGTCGGAAATTTCATAAAAGTGACAAAAATGGCTCGAAAAACTAGTCGTAAAATGGTGTACGTCGATCGTTAGAAAACGAACTCGACGGTTTTGGAAAGTTTGTATCAAAATCTAAAAGTTTCAGTTCAGGAGTTTTCGTCATAAAGGTCTCAAACATAAAGATAATAAGGGTTAAAGATGGTGATTTTGTCCAATGTTGTGTAAAAAAAATGAGTTTCGGCAAAGTTTAAGCAATCGTAATTAATTTATTACAACTCCGCTATACAAACGGTTGGTCGTTTTGAAAAATATGCTTGGTGATCTCGATTTTATTAGAAGACATTTCGTTCCAAAAAGTTCCACATCATAGTTAAAAACAGTCTCCAACATGGTCGTTTCAGCTATCGTAACACTTGTCTCGTAAAATAATATAGTTTTTCAGAAAATAATAGTTACGGCAATTTTATGAAAACGTGCATATCTTTGTCGTTTCAAATCCGTTTTCTACGTATAATACGTCCTTAGCTTCGTATCGAAGTATACTAATATATTTTTGATAAGTCGAAATAATTTGTGAAGCTTAAGGCTCGTTTTTGACTCGTACAAACCAAAAACACTTTGCTGAAATTTCAGAAAAATATATATTTCGTCGTCAAACTTGTAAAATTCATAACTTCTTCGTTATAACTCCGTTTTAATCCGTTCAAGCGACCACGGATTCGTTTTAAAGTATATTTTCTAAATATCAAGGCCAAAATTTCGTGCCTACTGTCGGATTTTTCAGAAAAACAAAATAAGGACAGACCACTATATATACTTGTCGAAAATAGTTTTTCTCGTACTAAACCTATTCCAATCCCTTCAAATCAACTCCAAAGCTAATCTAATCCTACCATACACCTTCTTAGGGTGTCATGGGTTCCTAGACATCATCAAGACCAACATATACCAAGGGGATAATTATAGGATGACCTTATATATATATATAACTCTAAAAATCATGTAAAAATGGTATAAATCAACATAAGTCTTGCATGTTTGCTATGAAAATGATACAATACATATGTAATGATAAGAAAAGATGAAAAATGATAGAAATATGCTTACAAGTTATAATGATGAGGTGCAAGGAACAAGGGTTAACCTAAACACCCTAGGTTTTTATTTCAAAACCTTATTAAGAGTGTGTTCTAGATTGTAACACTTGAGCTTGTAAAATTTTTTGATGATCCTTCTTATCTCCTTTAGGTGGCCGGTTATTAGAGGAAGAATCAAGAGAGAGGAAACTTTTTACTTACTAGAATTATTTGAGATAGAATGAAGTGAATGAAGTGTTGGAGTGTATATCTATACTATCAAAGAACATAATACCAACTACATTTATTGTTACCTCTCCCCTCATGAACCGGTTTTGGGGGATATTTGTCAACATAATATTTTTTTTTTTTTTTTTTTATATAGTATATATAAATGTGTAAGTAAATGGTATAGGTAATAATAACTTGTAAAGTTGTATATACATTTGAGCATCTAAGGTAGTTTTAGCTCAAAATAAATTTTAATGGATCCAAGTAAAATGTATTGAGGTCATATAAATTGTAAAAATACATTTCTTGTAAAATTTTGAGTGATATAATAATTATCGTGTGGTTTTTAAGAAAAACGTCGTAATAATATAAATTTAACGATTTATATACAATATAAATTTAAAACACTAGGTAAACTCAAAATATAGTTTTTATAAACTAAATGTAAGTATAAAAATATGTCGGGATCATTTTTGGAAGTAACGGATTAAATGTTCAAAATAATAACTCACGCGATAACGTTTATTTAATATAAAATTTACGCGTTTAATGTGAAATGCAATGTCATGAATGAACTAACATGATGCAAATGATACTAATGAAATATAGACTAAACTTAGTCCATATGAAATGTTCGTGATGATATGATCATGAATTCGCCGCTAAACCCTTAAGGTTACGCGAATTTGGAACACGCAAACCTAGTTTACGATAAATGTTGAAATTGTGAAGCATGAATTGTTTTGAGAAATGACCAAAAATTGAGAATTGTGACAGCAAATGTGGAGGTATGTCACGAATACTATAGTAGCTCATCACTAGATGATGACTCATTGCATAATAAATATGACAAACTTTGGAAAATTAGCTTAAAAGTAATTAACAAAAACAAGTTTTTGAAAAATCAAAACCAACGTTTAGATAAGGAAGTCATAGAGTTAAAAGCAACATTGAAGCGTCTAGAAAAGGGTAAAATAGCAAGTGGAGAATGTGAACTTTGTGTTCAACTTCAAACACTAGTTGATCAACTAGATTCTAAGATTCCTAGAATAAGTACCAATACTTTAGATATGATACTAGATAGTGTTAAAATTGGAAACAACCAAAAAGGTTTAGGTATTCAGCAACTTAATGTGCCAACTAGTGAAAACAAAGAAACACAATTTGTTAAAGCACTAGAAAAACAAGCCACTGTTGTGGCGCATCCCACGGGTCCCACAAAAAGGGAACCGCTAGTGTTCACCAGGGGATCCGTGGGTTCTGCGAAACAAAACAGTGGTAATAACGTAGCTTCTTCCTCTAGAACTGATTTTGTTATTGTTAATAAGAAGAAACCAACTTATATTACCACTAGACAACCACCCCCAAAATATAATCCTATTTTTGCAAGAAACAAAGCTCCATCTTTCTTAAAACCTAACACATCTAGGAGACCTAATAATGTTTACCCGAGAAGTAACCATCAAATGGGATGGAACTAAAATATGCAAAATGGCTTTCCATTTCAAAACTTTGCACCATGGAATGCATATTCACCTTATCCATACATGTCTAACATGAATGGAATGTTTAACACTAATGGACCCATGAACAAATGGGGACCAAAATTTTGAGTTAATTGTTTTCTTAGGTGTGCTTAAAGGTCGACCTAGATCCGGATGAATGGGTCAAGGATAGCAGGTACACGAGGCACATGACCAGCAATAAAGATCTATTCTCCACATATGAATCCTTCAATGGAGGAAATGTGGTGTTTGGAAATAGCAAAAGTAAAATCAACGGTAAAGGTACAATTTCTAACAAATCTCTAACCATTAACGATGTGTGTCACGTAAAAAACCTAAACTTTAACCTCTTAAGTATAGGAAAAATATGTGATAAAAAGTGCAATGTACTTTTTACCAAAACCGGTAGTAAGATATTAAAAAATGGCATAACAATAGGAAGAGGAATTAGGAAACATGGAGTCTATGTCATTAAAATTGGTAATGAACCTAAAGAAAAACTTTGTCTTACCTCTATGGATGATACTTCGACCTTATGGCATCAAAGATTGGGTCATGCCAATATGCGAATTCTTCAATCGCTATCATCCAAAGATCTAATAAAAGATCTACCTAAGTTAAAATATGAACATCACTTTTGTGATGCTTGTAATGTAGGAAAACAAGTCCATTCTAGTCACAAAGCTAAAAACATGGTGTCTACAACTAAGTGTCTAGAATTACTACACATGGATTTATTTGGTCCATTCGCTATCCAAAGTTATGGAGGCAACTACTACACTTTGGTCATAGTGGATGATTACTCTAGGTATACATGGACTAAATTCTTAAAGAACAAAACGGAAACGTTTAATTATTTTGAAATATTAGGCAAGAAAATCCAAAGACAACTAGGAAGTCCTATAGTGTCTATTAGAACGGATCATGGTAGCAAATTCGATAATGAAGTGCAATTTGGAGCTTTTTGTGACGCTAATGGTATTACTCACAACTTCTCGGCTCCTCGCACTCCACAATCGAATGGGGTAGTTGTAAGAAAGAACAGAACCCTACAATAAATGAGTCGCACCATGCTAAATGAGCAATCTATACCTCAAAATTTTTGGTGCAATGTCGTTGATACTTCAATGTACATACTTAATCAAGTCTTAATTAGACCAATTTTAGGTAAAACTCCATATGAGTTACTTCGAGGCAAAAAACCTACGTTAGATCACTTTAGAGTCTTTGGTAGCAAATGTTTTCTTCTTAACAGTAAAGATTACCTTACAAAATTTGATTCTAAATCAACCGAAGGTATCTTCCTAGGTTACTCTCCAAGTAGCAAAGCTTACGTCATATTAAATAAAGAAACAATGAAGGTAGAAGAGTCATTAAATGTAAAATTTGATGAAAGTCCACCCAAACCCTCTCCACCTCTTGTCGATGACGAGATTGATGAAAGTGAAGCTATTGTAATAAAGAAAAAGATAAATGAAGAAGAAGAAGAATCTTCAAATAATGAACTCATAAATATAAAAGAGTCCAAAGATCACCCCGTAGATAAGGTCATAGGAAAGTTAAACGAAAGAACCTTAAGGTCTCAAGTTCAAAACCAAAGTAGCCTATTTTGTTTTGTTTCAACCATAGAACCTAAGAATACACAAGAAGCCATAAAAGATGAAAGTTGGGTAATGGCTATGCAAGAAGAATTAAATCAATTTGTTTCTAATGATGTTTGGACACTTGTCCCTCCACCTAGTAATCAAACCATAATAGGAACCAAATGGGTTTATAAAAATAAGTTAGATGCTAACGGAGTAGTGTCTAGAAACAAAGCTAGAAGTGTTGCCCAAAGGTATAACCAACAAGAAGGAATAGACTTTGATGAGACCTATGCCCCCATGGATAGATTAGAGTCTATAAGAATACTTCTTGCTTATGCTTGTGCTAATGACCTTAACCTTTATCAAATGGATGTCAAAAGTGCTTTTCTAAATGGTTTTATTAATAAAGAAGTATTTGTAGCTCAACCTCCGAGCTTCATCGATTTTGAAAAACCTAAACATGTGTATAAGTTAAAGAAAGCCCTTTACGGTCTTAAACAAGCTCCAAAAGCTTGGTATGATAGACTCAAGTCATTCTTAATCAAACACAACTACACCATGGGGTTAGTTGATAACACACTTTTTACTAAGAAAAGAGAGTCACACATAATCATTGTTCAAATATATGTAGATGATATTATATTCGGATCCACTTGTCAAGACATGTGTGATGATTTCTCTAAAATCATGCATGACGAGTTTGAGAAGAGTATGATGGGAGAACTTAGTTTCTTTCTTGGTCTACAAATCAAACAAGTAGAAGATGGTATCTTCTTTAATCAATCTAAATACATAAAAGAGATGTTAAAGAAATTCAGTTTAAAAGAGTCAAAACCAATTAGGACACCAATGTCATCCGACACTAAACTCACAAAAGATGAAGACGGCGAATCCGTTGATAACACAAAATATCATGGCATGATTGGTAGTATTGTCTACCTCACGGCTAGTAGGCCGGATATCATGTTTAGTGTTTGTCTATGTGCTAGATTTCACGAAGACCCTAAAACTTCACACCTTGAAGCTGTAAAAAGGCTATTTAGATACATTAAGAGTACGACTCAATTAGGATTATGGTATCCTAAGGGAACGGGAGTAGAAACAATTGTATATGCAGATTCTGACCATGCAGGTGATTATGTTGACCGAAAAAGTACAAGTGAGGTATGTACTTTTATGGGATGTTGTTTAACATCTTGGTTTTCAAATAAACAAACGGCATTAGCAATATAAAAAACCGAAGCCGAATACGTCTCCGCCGACAAAGCATGCCAACAAGCACTATGGATGAAACAAGCGGTAGTTGACTACGACATTCATCTAAGTGACATAGCCATTCTATGTGACAACAAAGGTGCCATCGATTTAAGCAAGAATCAGGTATTACATTCTGCACAAAGCATAAGTAGAGATTCGTCATCACTTATTAAGAGATAATGTTCAAAGGGGAACATCTCTATTGAGAAGGTAGCGTCCGAAGACAACATAGCCGACGTCCTCACCAAACCGTTAAAGCGGGAACAATTCAACCTACTTCGTCTTGGTCTTGGTCTCATGGAACAATCGTCGTAATTTATTTTTAATTCTACAAGGTATGTAAACACTAGCCTTCTTCTTTGTGAGTCTAGGATCTCTATTTCACGCACAACTCACAAACAATACGGGAATTTTCAAAACCCAAGATAAGTTTTTCGCTTATAACTCATAGTTTTTCTTATTTTCTTTCAAAATATGTACAAGTTGCAAACACATCTTCTTTTCAAAGGATAAAACATTTTTCGCACATAGAAACCTCTTTTCAAAACATTTTCTAAAAGAAAAAAAAATGATACCTCTACTCGTATCAATTTCACAAAAGCAATTTCTCACGTCTAGGATAAATCGCTTTTTCATTATTAATACAAAGTAAAAACCCGTTTTCATTGCATCTCATGTCTTTTGAATGCTAAAGAGAACACATAACTAATATGTGTCTTCGGGTACATTCATTTAAGCAACAATGAATTAGGAGCACTCGGGTTATCTCACATAATAGTATGCTTCTTCACTTATAGTTTATTTTTCTTTTCTTTTTAGGAGTCGAGATAACCGCAACTCCAAATCGTTTGCATATAGGTACACACTAGGCACAAATGTTTCCAAAAGGAAAATTTTAAGTTTCCTGAATCACCAGTACCACGGATCCCAGCCTTAATGCTGGACGGATCCCTCAAGGGAAGGATTCGTGGGATCCGTGAGACAGAAGCTAGTTTTATCTTCTATTTTTCTCACTTTGGATGAAAACTCCAATATTTGTTTTTATTTTCTTTTGCAGTATGTTCTTTAATGCTTGTGTTCTCATGATCACATGCCTTGAATTCATATCTAATCATTAGATTTTAATCCACATTTTGGGTCAAGCATTCATTACAATGCATTATTTTTCTATATATAGGACTCCCAAAATGCTTGCATATTCATCTCATCTTCACAAACAAACAACACCATGTCATCCAAAAGATCCTCCAACTTAGATGAATCACCTAGTACAAACAATCCTTTTCATGAAATCCAAAACTTTGTACTCCCACCTTCCAAAATACACCAATCAAAATCTAGGATATCCGCATGGATTAGCATCCGACATTGTTGCTTAGCAAAACCATCATCGAATGGCTCATCATCAACCACCAACTCACCACAAGATGCTTCCATTATAGCACCTCCTTCATCACCAACAAGTACACCAACTTCATCACCCACCAACTCACCACCTAAAATTACTCTTTTGGAACCCCTTAAGACTCCAACAAGATCTCAACAACCAAAACAAAAAGAAATAGCCTTCTTGACACCTCCCACTTCTCCAAACACAATTTTCAAAGACCTTGAAACCTCACCACCATTAGTTCCCATTGAGCTACAAGAAAATATAGGTTCTTTTCCACCACCACTTCCAAACATTCCGGACTTTGATCCGTATTTTCCTATTTTTCCACCACATCTTCGGCATCTCACAAATCAAAACAACCCGGAAACTCTCCGAACTCATTACCCACATCACTTACATTGTGAACATTGCCAATCCACTAGGGATATTGCAATAGAAGTTAGGGACGAAATGCGATTCATACTCAACCTCATTCTTGATCGCATCAATACCATTACTCATCAAATCCTCCATCCATAACCTTATGCAAGCATGGAAGGAATCATTATTAATATTTTCTATCTTTAGTATTTTTCTTTTGAGTCATTTTCAAGGACGAGTCTTGTTCTTACTTTTACATGCTTGTATGTGGCATAAATACCACTACAATTTGTTGTTTTATTACAAGGCCTTGTTTACATACCTTGGCTCCCAATCTTTATTCTCGTCAATCATAAGATTACTTATGCATGTTACTACTAACCTTTTCTTTGTAGGATTTTTTTAATTATTTTTCTTCACTTGACGCCCCAAACTAGGGGGAGCTACCGTCAAGGGGGAGTAAGCAATAAATGGATTATTTTTCCACATTTTATTTCTTTGATGGGTTAACTTTTTGTTTCGACAAAAAGGGGGAGAAGAATTAAAACTTAGGGCTTTGAAAACATACATCTAATCTTAAGTTTTACTCATCTAAACATTATGTTTTGTCATCAACAAAAAGGGGGAGATTGTTAATACAAATAAACCGTAAAAACGTTTTTTAATATTTTGTGATCTCTTTGTGTTTTGTTGATAACAAATATAATGTTATCATAAGTAAAATTATAAGGATACATGTTATTTTTGTAAAGCATTTACATATAGTCACTTAATACAAATTGTTGTAATAAATCATTTTTTGTAATAGTTTATTAGGATGGGTGAAAAATCACAACCCATGGATCATATCCATAACCCATGGTATTGACCCATACCCACTTGACTAGATACATTGTACTCATTAGATACATTGTATCTAAAGAAATACCCATGGACCAACCCATAACACATGACCCATGACCCATAACCAAAAAACCTATGGGCAAAGAGGAGCCTCCCACGGATCCCTAGGTTTACACTAGACAGATCCCTTGTGGGAGGGATTCGTGGGATCCAGGGAACAGTGGCAAGTTTTGCCTATAAATAGAGAGCCATTTCTTCATTCTAACTTACCCCTCTTCTTACTAATTCTCTCATATACTCTCATTCTCTTCTAACAAAAGATCAGTTGATCTAGAGAGTTGTTCTTCTTTCTTTCTTTAGTTATTCTCATATAGGTCCTTCTCTAAGGCGAGTTCACAAGCATTCTAAAAGTCATCCAAGCAAGGGGTCCTTGATTGATTTGTTCCTCCACAAGATTTCTATAGCAAAGATCTTGTATTTGATATTTCACATAGTTGTTGTGTAATAGTCGTGTTGGTTTGGTCCACCGTGTTATGAACTCGGTATTTAGCTTTGTACCGGAAAAAGGTGTAAGCAACATTGTGAAGGAGTTTGTTGACATAGTGCTTGAACTCTCGAGTAGGTGACTCGGGGAGTGGAGTAGGGCAAGGAAGGTGTCCTTGTAGCCGAACCACTATAAATCGGTTGTGTCATTTCTATCCCTTGCTTTACTTTATTTACTTACATTATCATTAGATCTATATTTTCTCTTCATCCATACGATTTCACATAATATCGAATCTAAAGTTTTTGAAACTAACTTAAAATCAACAAAACTATTCAACCCCCCTTCTAGTGTTCCACAGAAGCAGCAAGGACTATGAAAATATTTTAAAAGGCTCTAATGCTTCTCTAGGCAGAAGCCATTGCCACTGCTTGTTACACTTAAAACCATTCCCTAATATATACTATTCATGGAAAAACTCCATACGAAGTACTTCACAACAGAAAACCGGATCTCTCGTTTCTTCGTGTGTTTGGAGCTTTGTGATATCCAACCAATGATGGTCAAGATCTAGGAAACTTGAAAGCTAAGGCTGATATTGCATTTTTTGTTGGTTATGCACCTAATCGGAAGGGTTACCGAATCTCTGAGAACCCGTGACATCATGGAAACTATTCATGTTACGTTTGATGAGCTGACTGAGCAAAAAGCTCCTAGACAATCCAGTTCTGGACCCGCACCTCAACTTTTGACACTTGGACTCATTAGTTCGGGTCTTGTATAGTATCCCTCTCCTGCAGCTCCTTAGGTACCTCCCTCAGAAGAAGATTGAAGTAACCTGTTGATCCAATGTATGAAGAATACTATGAGCCTCCAGCTGATGATAATTCTGCACCACCAACTGCTGTTGCTCCTACTCCAACCAAGATAAATGGTCCATGGATCTCAATGTCTTTTTCTCAAGAAGCGCCATTTGCAGATCATTCATCATCATTTTTGAATCCTCAAACATCTTTTGTACATCAAGGAAATGCAGCTGCTAATTCTTTTGGAGATAACCCCTTTGCTACTCCCGAAGATGCTCCGTTTGAAAATATATTTGCCCTTGAACCCACTCCTGAAACGTCATCACCAAGGGATCCTAATTCTGCTACCTCAGTTCCTTACCAACAACCACATGAATATCTCTAGAATGTGAACACATGATCATCCACTTGATAACATCATTGGGAATCCTTCTCGTCCAGTATCTACTAGAAAGCAACTTGCCACTGACGCCTTAGGGTGCTTCTTCAACTCTGTACTATCAAAGATCGAACCAAAAGACGTCAAGACTGCAATGTCCGAGGATAGCTACTTTAATGCTATGCAAGCTGAAGTCCATGAGTTCGATCATCTTGAGTATGGGAATTAGTGCCTGCTCCAGATTGTGCTATGATTATTGCTCTCAAATGGATCTTCAAGGTGAAACTTGTTGAGCACGGTGATGTTCTGAAGAATAAGGCGAGACTTATGGCTAAAGGATGTCGACAAGAGGAGGGTATTGAATTTGAGGAATAATTTTCTTCGATTGCATGAATTGAGGCTATCTGAATCTTCCTGGCTAATGCTGCTAGCAAGAATATGGTAGTTTATCAGATGGACGTTAAGACTGCTTTTCTTAATGGAGATCTCAAAGAAGTGGTCCATGTTAGTCAACCCTAAGGTTTTGTGGATCCTGAGCATCCTACCCATGTTTATCGCTTGAAGAAAGCCCTCTACGGCTTGAAGCAAGCTCCTAGGGCTTGGTATGATACTTTGTCAAAGTTCCTTTTGGCTAAAGGATTCTACAAAAGCGCTGTTGATCCCACGTTTTTCACTCGAAATTCAGGAAAACATTTAGTTCATGTTCAAATATATGTTGATGATATTTTTTTTGCCTCGACCAACCCTAATGAATGTGATCATTTTTCTAAAGAGATGGGCTCTAAATTTCAAATATCAATGATGGGACAAATGTCATTTTTCTAGGATTACAAATTTCTCAAAATCCCAGAGGCATTTTTATTAATCAATCTAAATATGCTAATTAAATATTAAAGAAATTTGGATTTGATTCTTGTGACCCTATTGACAGTCCCATGGTGGAACGAATAAAACTAGATGAGGACCACTCGGGGATCCTGGTTTATCAAACTAAATATCGTAGTATGATTGGATCCTTGATGTATCTCACTACCAGTAGACCTGATATTTTGTTCGATGTATGCATGTGTGCTCGCTACCAGGCTAAGCCTATTAAAAGCACCTTGAAGCGGTTAAACGGGTCTTTCGGTACCTCCAAAGATCCATTAACATGGGAATTTGGTATCCGAAGGACACCACCATGTCACTAACAGTCTATGTAGATGCTAACCATGCAGGGTGTCAAGATACTCGTCGAAGTACGTCCGGAGGTACTCAGTTTTTTGGTGATAAGTTAGTGAGCTGGTCTTCAAAGAAGCAAATGAGTACTTCCATATCCTCTACAGAGGCTGAATACATTGCCATGTCATCATGTTGTGTTAAAATGTTATGGATGAGAACCCAATTATCTGACTATGGCTTTGTTTTCAACAAAATTCCTTTGTACTGTGATAACAAAAGTGCCATCGCTCTCTGCTGTAATAATATTCAACACTCAAGATCAAAGCATATCAATATTCGACATCATTTCATCAGGGAACAAGTAGAGAAAGGTGTGGTTGAACTATACTTTGTGAGGACTGAATATCAGTTAGCAGATATCTTCACCTAAGGTCTTCTAAGAGACCGTTTTGAGTTTATCCTCCCACAACTTGACATGAAGAGTGTACAGCCGAAAACACTCAAACGTCTTCAGGAGGAAGATGAGGAGTAAAGGATTTTCTGCATTTATTCTTTGTAAATATTTTTATAAAAAAGCAGAATACAAAAATATAAAACCATCAAAAAGAAAATAGAAAATTATAAAATCTTCAAAAACCCATAATTTTCTTTTAATCAAATCAGAAAATACCAAAAATAGTTTTTCCAAGGCATGTCTTTTGGCATCGATAACATCTAGCATGAAAGGGCCTTGGTGAAGTAGATGGATATTTAGAAAAGTTTCTTTTGGGTCTGTCACCAAATACTTTGGGTTGTGGTCTTGCAATATTAACTAGCTTTGTATTATTCAAATATTTTATGCCAGTTTTAAGATGAACTGCTCTTGGGGTCATGATGGGTTGAGATCTCATGGGGTGTCTGCATTGAGCCTGCAGTTGACAAAAACATCCACACACAAAAAAAGATTTATTATACATGACAAATTCATCTCCTAGTTGCTCAGATTTTAGCTGGTTCCAGTTTCTTTTGTTACCTCTAGGAGTAGATGACCTATTTCTATACATCTCAGCATATTTCACTGGTTTCCTAACAGGTTTGTCAGTTGCTCCTATAGGTTTAGTGGCATGTTCTTGCTTTGGTTCATCATACTCTACACTTGTCTTTTTATTTCCAAACACATATACCTTAGGTAAAGAAGTGTCACTGGCACTTTCAAAGGTCTCATCAGTCTTTTCAGCCTTGGACCCAATGAGTTCTCGGATAAATGTGGTACCTTAAACTCTTCTAAGCCAGTGTGTTCAAGGTCTATTCCAGGAGGTGCGGGAGTACCTCTGAATGGTGGTGGTGCTGTCTTATAACCCATACCTGATTTGGCTTTGCCAATTAGTGCTTTTTCAAGGTATTTATCAACTCTCTTTGAGTTATAATGCTGTGTATCTTGAAGAGTCTCAACGCTTAGTTCTATGTTGTCTTTAATTTGTGTCACTCTTTCTAGTTCTTCTTTTAACACAGTTATGGTGGTATCTTTAAACGAAATTTCCCTATTAAATACAGAAGGTGCTTCAGTAAACTTTGACTCATTTTCTTTATAATGCACAATTTGTTTTTCTAAAACAGCTAAGCCTCTTTTATGATTTTCCAAATTATAACTGGTTTTGGAAAACTCTTCAGCCAATTTATCATATTGATTTTTAAGAGACTCATGTTCACTTAATGAGACACAGTAATTTGATTTAGTAAGTACCTCGGATACCAAAGCCATATTTACTAGGCTCTCCTCAGCATCAGCCATGAAGCTCCAATCATACCCAGCACCATCAATAGCCACCATTGCCTTAGAAGATGAGTCACTAGTTTCACTACTCTTTCCCTTGTTCTGGGGGCTTCAGCATTCCCTGGAAAAATGCCCAAGCTTGCCACAGTTGTAGCATTCTACCTTTCCTTTGTTAAACCCAGCAGTATCTCCATCATTGATCTTAATCTGCCTACCAATTCTCTTCATGAACCTTCTTGCCCTCATACTAATCAAGGCAATGTTCCACTTGATATCCATCTCTTCCAGATCATCTTCATCGATCTGTCTCAGATCATCATGGGTGATCTGAGACCCATGTTGTTGCTCAGAGATGAAAGCATAGATTGTACTTTCATTGATACCTGTTGTAGTGGTGACAACACAATCAGTATTAATATTAGTACTAGAAGTACTAACACCAAAACTGTCCTTATCAGCACTAGTGACAGGATGAGCCACAAAAGCTATGTTTTGTGATCCAGCACTAGAAGATGTAGTTGTAGCTCTCTTCATATCTTGTTCAATTGCCTTAAAGCTATTGAACAGATAGTCTAACCTCATAGTTTCAAATTCAGCCTTGTTCTTCAATACAATGACATGAGTGTCCCATTTTTGTGATGGAAGACTTCTAACAAACCTGAGATTGATGTCCTCCTAAGGGATATCCAATCCCAATACAGCTACTTGACTGACAAGCTTTTGAAGCCTATTGTAAACTGAGTCAATGGACTCAGTTGCACCAGCAATGAAGTTTTCACATTCTTGCTTCAAAAGAGCTTCTGAGTCTTCTTGGTGACAGAGTTCCTACCAAATCTTGTTTCAATGGCTTTGAACAAGGATTGAGCATCCTTGTATTTGTTGAAGGTGAGTTGATGATCATCAAGTAATGCCATAAGAAGGAGACTTTTGACCTTGAGATCATTGCCTCTTAGAGCCATTTCTTCATTAGTGATGGGATCACCTTTGTCTTTAATAACAACCTTACCACCAACTTCTTCAGTGACAATGGATTTTTAGGAGTCTCCATTGACCACAATGTTCCACAGCTTAAAATCAAGCACCAAAAGTAATCTGCTTATGCGCATTCTCCAGAGTTCATATTCATTTGGCTGCAACTTAGGAACTCTGGTAACAGCACTGGACTTGCTTGAATCAAAATCCATTTCTTCAGATTTGTCACACAGGATCTTCTAAAAACAAAGCTTCAGGACACAAGCTCTAATACCACTTGTGGTGTCCCAAACCTTGGATCTAGAACACTTAGATTGCAAACGTGTAGTTGCCTTGGATGGTTCCAAAACAACAATGAGAAACTTTGTTGTAGATACACACAAGTATGCGGAATCTACTCGAATGAACTTAGAAGATTAATTTAAGAATAAATGTAACACCAACAGCTTCAATATTATTGATTAATAATACGAGTACAATCCATCCTTAATCTCTACTTCTTGGGGATCCTAATTCAACTGTGCAAACGAGAAGACAAGCCAATAAGCCTACTAATGGTGAATCTTCTTTTATCAGCTACATTTATGCGCAGCAAAGATACAACCATATAGACTTTCAACATTGTTTGTTTGCTTATTTTCGTTCTCAAGTGGAACCAAAGAGTGTAGGTCAGGCTCTCGAAGATCCAAGATGCGTTGAAGCCATGCAAGCAGAAATGCAATAGTTCAAGTTTCAAAATGCATAGGTTCTTGTTGATTTGCCTAAAGGAAAATATGCTATTAGGACAAAATGGATGCTTAAAAACAAGAGGGATGTCAGGGGGGTTGTTGTCAGAAAGAAGGCTAGGCTTGTAGCTCAAGGCTATAGACAGGAGGAAGGCCTTGATTATGATGAAGTCTTTGCTCCAGTTGCAAGAATAGAGGCAATCAGATTGTTTTTAGCATTTGCATCATACATGGACTGTATAGTTTATCAGATGGATGTTAAGAGTTCTTTTCTTTATGGTAAATTTGATGAGGAAGTTTATGTCACTCAGCCTAAGGGATTTGTGGATCCTCAATATCCCAAGAGGGTCTACAAAGTTGTCAAAGCACTATATGGACTTCATCAAGCACCAAGAGCTTGGTATGAAACCCTTTCTACCTTTTTGCTTAAACATGGGTATAGAAGAGGCACAATTGACAAGACTCTCTTTCTTAAGAAGCACAAAAGAGATATCATCCTGGTAAAAGTTTATGTGGATTACATCATCTTTGTATCTACAAAGAAGGCCTGGTGTGATGAATTTGAGGCCTTGATGAAGGGAGAATTTGAAATGAGTGCTATGGTACAACTAACTTTCGTCCTAGGATTACAAGTTCAACAAAGACCTGATGGACTTTTTATCAGCCAAGACAAGTAAGTGAATGAGATCCTGAAGAAATTTGACTTGGAGAATGTCAGGATTGCAACAACACCCTATGAAGCTCCAAAGCCTATGTCCAAGAATGAACCTGATAGTCCTGTAAATGTACATTTGTATGGATCTATGATAGGTTCACTCATGTACTTGAAATCTTCAAGGCCTGATATAATGTTTGCAGTTAGTGCGTGTTCAAGGAATCAAGTCAATCCTACTACTTCAAATTTGGAAAGTATCTTAAAGGCCAACCTAAGTTGGGCTTATGGTACCCTAGAGAGTTACCCTTTATGCTTGAAGCTTATAGTGACAGTGATTATGCTGGTGCAAACAAGGATAGGAAATCCAAAACTGGTGGATGTCAGTTTCTGGGTAGGAGGTTGATCTCATGGCGATGCTAAGCAAACCATTGTGACTACCTCTTCCACTGAAGCTGAGTATGTTGCTGCTGCTAACTGCTGTGGTCAGGTACTCTGGATACAAAATCAATTTTTGGATTATGGGTATAACTTTATGAACACCAAAATCTTTATTGATAACCAAAGTACCATTTGCATAGTTAAAAATCCAGTTTTCACCAGAGGACTAAGCACATAGAAATTAGGCACCATTTCATAAGAGATGCTAATGAAAAGAAACTTATTCAAGTGCTTAAAATACGTACTGATGGTAATGTGGCTAATTTGTTAACCAAGGCTTTTGATGGACCTAGATTTAATCATCTTGTGGTTAACATTGGGTTGCTCAATCCATAGGTGCTATGATTGAGGTGAGGTTTTGAGTCTAAGGGGAGGACTGTTGTTGTAAAAAATTTCTTCAAGTTTTTCTTGCAACAATAGGTTGTTGTTTACTGTATATGTTTTGTATGTTTTGGTCTAACCTTTTGTAGGCTACTGGCAAAAAATGGTGGCTTAGTACTCTTCTAATGTTCTACATGGCTTCAGTGGTGGACAACTTCCTACTGGTAGTTTAAGTCGTTCCTGCTGGTTGTTCACTTCCTTCTGGTAGTGTTATCTTCCTTCTGGTTGAATTTTATTCGTGTTGGTTATTTTCGTTTCTGCTGGTGGTTTAATTTGGTTTTTATCTTCATTGAAAGTTATTGCTCCGATGTTTATGGCATTTAATTGGTCAAAGGGTTTCTTATTTTAACGATAATTACTGTTTTATTTCAGTTTTAACAGTTATTTTATTTCCATAAAACCCTAATCTTCAAATCGGCCCAATACAAAGTGAGATCACCTCTATATATCAATTCTCTTACCCCTGACTACTAGTAACAACTCTCATTGTGATCTAAACCCACCACCACACCTCAACCCTCTTTCAACATCATCAATGGATGCACTAAAATACAAGAACGAGCACAACAAAGTAGGTTACTTGGAAAAATAAAAAGGGAGTGACGATTATCATCAAATTATTGAAATTCTGAGTGCGTCTCACATCCAGTATGCTATCACACATGACCCCATCATTATCTTTGACTCGTTGGTCAAATAATTCTGGTTAACGGCTACACTTCAGTCTGCTGAGTTAGGTCCTCCTGCTATCCTAACTACTATTGATGATACTCCTTACACCATCATTGAGGAATTGGTCAAGACTCAACTTCAATTAGATGATGCTGGTGGTATTACTGATTTGCCAATTGCTGAAAACTACTCTGGAATGAATAATCTTCAGTATGTCACTGAAGGCAAGTTAACCTTTTTCAAGAACAGGTTTTCACCTCAATGGAAGTTTTTGATCCACGCCTATAACAATTCGCATTTTCGAGAATTTACTATTCACTTTCACTATTCATCCCGTAAAATCTTTATTTCACATTCTCGTAGGATAAATTATTTTAGTAATGACCTGAGTGTTCGACAATCGTTAGATCATTTTCTCAAAAGTTATTAAGAAAACATCGTTTTAAAGCTTCATTTTGGTGAACACCATTTAACTTCCCGCATAACTGAAAACCCTCTCGACATTTTCCCCCATCGATAAAGTTTTAGATCACTCATGATTAATTTGAGAATTTTTAAGATTTATTTTTATGTTACCAAATAAACCTCATGTGTGTACGAAACTAAACTTACGTTTTAAACAATTCTACTTACATCCAAACTTACCGATTTCAGCATTTGTATTTCCTAAGATGATTAGACACTTTTATATTTTTGGAAAAGACAAACATATTTCCCTCCTCCTTTGACCATAAAGAAATTAACCTTGCATGCGTTCTACATTTTGCTTAAATCGCGTAACTTTTAAACTTCACGTATAACAGTTAAGTTATCCCAAGTACGAGAAAAACCACATTTTAACATCTCATATCACTTTTAGACTAATTTTAGTCTACTCTAAATAAATTGACGGTCATTTCCCTGACATCTCGTTCTTTTCTGATAAATTGCATTTTACGCGTTTTTGAGCCGTGTTTCCAGCTTTAGGTAGCGTTTTTTCACCCAATAAGACTTATCACCTATTTTATATTTTTAGATAGAGTATAATGATGAGTTTAATTATTCCTATAAGTTTCATATTTTTACGATACCGATTTACGTTTCATGAATTAAATACTTACCATAGCGATTTTCGACTAAACTCACTCAGAACACAAGATGAAAAAACAAAACTCTTAACTTCCTCACGAGGCTCCTCAAGGAAGCCTCCTAGACACATGGTTTGATCATGGCCATTTATTCCTAAGATCTTGCCAAGTATATAAATTAACCATGGTTAGTTTTTAACCTAATATGTAGTTAACCAAAATCTCTAGCCTATAAATACCAAGCAAATCACTTCATTTTTTCTTGCACCACACCTTCTTAACATCTAAAGTCCTAAACCTAAGGCATTTCTTATAGATCTTGAAAGAACATTCATGTGTTCTTGAAGAAAACTAGCATTTGATCTTCGTTCTTGGAAGTTTTCAAGAAAAAGTCGTTATAATCTTCAAATATCTTCAAGTCTCCAAAAAGACGTCGTTATAATCTTCTTTTCTTCTTCGGGTTCTCAAGAAGGTGTTGTTATAATCTTCTAATAGTCGTGGGTTTTCAAAGATTGCAAAGTCTACGTCGAAGCTCTGTTAATATTTTATTTTTCCATAATACTCAAGCATTCTATTTTAAGGTAAGTATATATAACTCAAACTTATTTAAATTCTTATAAACTTTGTTAGTTAATTTATTGTATTTATAAAATCTTAATATAGCATATAATAAAATAATTAAAATAAATGTTTTACGTATTGAGCACTACAACACTAGGGAACTTCATGTGAGGGGTTCATTTGGGTAAACGGATCGACGAGTTGCTGGATTTACGATTTAAAGTGTCCTAGCTCCTCGAACATTTACTGCATGACCTCTGAATTATGATGGCATGAACGGTAGTACGAGATATACAAACTAAAACCATTTCTATAAACAAAGATACAAATACAACGTCATGATCAATATAATGGCATATATAGGCTCGTTCATGTTTTCTTAGGCATTATTCCGAACCTAAGAGTTGACATCATATTCTAGGTTATAATGTAGAGACTTCCGGGCTTATCCATCGACTCAGTATATCGTTGTGATATCATTTTAAAGGTGAGTTCTTAGCCCGCTTTTATACTCGTTTGAAACTTTTGGGGGAGATACATGCTCAACTACTTGCTTTTACAAATACTCAAAACATTATACTTGATTGCATTATACATGATTGCATTATACTTGATTGCATTATACTTGATTGTGTTATACTTGATTGTGTTATACTTAAGTTTGAAAGTCTCCAACATACACGGAGGGCCCCTTGTTCGAATGATAAGTCTCCCAACATACACGGAGTGCCCTCGTTCGATGATAAGTCTCCCAACATACACGAGTCCCCCTCAAACTTGATAAGTCTCCCAACATAAATGGAGCAGTCCAACTTGAAAGTCTCCCCTTATCAACGAGCAACACTAAGTGCAATTATGTGAACTATTATGACTATATGTGTGCTTGACTATAAAATGTACTATATTTTTAGTGGGTTGTAAACACACGGTTGCAAGTTTTGTATGGGCGAAACTTGAAACTGAGTGGATTTACAATGCCTTTGCTGTGTGAACATTCTTTAAAGGCTTTACATGTTAAATAAACTCTATGAACTCACCAACCTTTGTGTTGACACTTTTTAGCATGTTTATCTCAGGTCTATAAGTTGATAGCTGTTGCATGGAGCATAGAGTCATTAAGCATATTTTGAAGACTTATTCTTTTATTATTACCATTCATATGTTTTAAAACACTTATGTATTGTACTTCAGAACTTATGTTGTAACTCTGTTCTCATTAATCGAATGGTAACTTTTCAAAATGTCTCATTTAGAGGTCGCTCTATACCTTGTACTTTGTATTATGAAGTAGCACCCCATTGACACAGTCTTCCGCTGCGGTACTTTGGGGGTGTTACAGATTTGTATCAGAGACTTGGTTATAGAGAACTAGGTTGCATTTAGTACCTATACTATAACTACTTTATACATTAAAACTTTTCTCTTTATTTGCCCTACACACTTTCGTGCGGATATGCTTTTGTTAGTTGTTTGTTTAGATCTACGCTATTGGATGATATGTTTTTGTACTGATGGAGAAATCCCAGAATTTAGTCAAGTATTCAAAAATGTGGAGCTTGGTAATAACTGGTTATTTAACTTGATCTTGTGACAATTTTTGTTTGATGAGGCACGAGATTAAGTTAAATAAAGGTTATTATTTAGCTATAGAGATTTGATGATTTGCCCAAGGATGGGAGTTCTCCTGTGGATATTTCTAAGAACTGTTAGAGATTAATATTTTGTGATTTTAGCACCTAAGGGAAATTCCTATGTACGGAGTGTGACACTCACTAGATACCCACACTACACCACTCCTCCACCATTTAGGATCAAGCGGTAGAAAGCCCATCCATTTAAGGAATGTCTATCAGAGATATGTGTGTTCTGTAATATGTACACGTGAGAAAGGAGGCAATTATAATTATGGTGGCCAACATAATTATAAATGCATCACGACCCACGTGGACATATCTTATCATGCTTGCATTAATCAGCGTTGACTTAAATTAGGAATGATTTAAGACTAAGTAGTCCAGGAACTTACCTCATATCTGACATTGACAAATGTCCTTCCTTGTTGAAATCATGGGACCAAAGAGAGTAACTCGTAGCACTAGCCGAGGTGGTGCAACACCAAGGGGTGGAAGAACCGTGGACGTGAAGGTAGAGGAGATGTGGTCGACACTAGTAACCAAAGTAACGATGGTGGAAATCTCGATTTTCCGCCATTATTGCCCAACAACTACAAAACCTACTTACCACTATAGTCACCTAAGTTGGCAATCACATCAATAATTCGGGAAACCACGGAAGCATAAATGACACCACCAATAATGTAGGAGGGAATGGAAATAACAACAACAATAGGACTGGATGCACATATAAGGAATTTACAAAGATGTGCCAATTGAATTTGATGGTAAAGGAGGTGCATTGGCATATACACGATGGGTCGAGAAGATGGAATCTGATCGACATCAAGAATCGCATGCAATCCACCAAAGGATGAAGTATGCCTCGTGCTTGATGTCAGGAAAGGCATTGACATGGTGGAACACGCAGATTCAAGCTAGGGGAAGAGAAGCAGTAGGCATAACATGGGACGACTTTAAAGCAATCTGCCAAAGAGGAGTACTGCCTGGATAATGAGATGCAAAAGCTAGAAGATGAACTTTATCATCACTCTATGGTGGGGGTTGGTCATGCAGCCTACACGGATCGGTTTCATGAATTAGCCAAACTAGTTCCTCATCCTGTTACCCCTGAATCCAAGAGGATTGTACATCTATGGTCTTTTACCGAGATTCGTGGGACAGTAAAAACAACCGAGCCTTCTACAATTCAAAGTGCGATACTAAGAGCAAGGACCTTAATAGATGAGATGGTTAGGAATGGAGCTTTGAAGAACAATGATAAAAGGAAGGGAGCAGGTGAATCAGTTGAGCAAATGGGTACAATGTTTGATAACAAGAGGGCAAGAGGATTTGCGACAACTGTTTCTAGTCAGAGACGTTATGAGGGTACATCACCCAAATGTGTTAAATGTCCTTATCATCATTATGAGTCTGAATCATGCCCTACGTGTTATAATTGCAAACAGATTGGCCATTTTTCAAACCGTTGTAAATCAGTTGTGAGGCAGGTAACACTGGTGAATACGGTCAATATGAGAAATAAGCAAAAGACATGCTATGAGTGTAACAGCCCAAACCACTTCCGAATTAATTGTCCTAAGTTGAATGGGGACAGACACAAGTCTTCGATAACCGACTCTAGTCATAATGCTTGAAGGAAATAACCCAAATCATGGAGTCAATGTTAGTCCACCTCGGGGTCGAGCATACTATTTAGGTACTAAGGAAGCCCGCAATACGTAACAAGTACGTGCCTTATCCTACCGCATTGTTCTATTCTAGTACGCAATTTAGCTTTATTCATGCCTTTGTAGATTACAAACCTAGATACATTAAATTTCGGGACGAAATTTCTTTAAAAGGGGTAGGTACTGTAACAATTCGCATTTTCGAGAATTTACTATTCACTTCACTATTCATCCCGTAAAATTTTTATTTCACATTCTCGTAGGATAAATTAGTTTAGTAATGACCTGAGAGTTCGACAATCGTTAGATCATTTCGAAAAGTTATTAAGAAAACCTCGTTTTAAAGCTTCATTTTGGTCAGAACACCATTTTAACATCCCGCGCATAACGAAAACCATCTCTAACAATTTTCCCTCAGACGATAAATTTTTAGATCACTCATGATTAAGTTGAGAATTTTTAAGATTTATTTTTATGTTACCAAATAAACCCCTCATATGCATCGAAACTAAACTTACGTTTTAAACAATTCTACTTACATCCGGACTTAACGATTCTCAGACCGTATTTCCTAAGATGATTAGACACTTTTATATTTTTTGAAAAAGACAAACATATTTCCCTCCTCCTTTAACTATAAAGAAATTAACCTTGTACGTTCTACATTTTTGCTTAATTACGTAACTTTTAAACTTCACGTATAACCTTAAGTTATCCCAAGTAACAAAAACCACATCTTAACATCTCATATCACTTTTAGACTAATTTTAGTCTACTCTAAATAAATTCACGGCATTTCCTCAAATCACGTTCTTTTCTCGATAAATTGCATTTACTTGCTTTGACCCGTGCTTCCAGCTTTAGGCAGCTTTTTTGCACCTAATAAGACTTATCACTCATTTTATATTTTTAGATGGAGTATAATGATGAGTTTAATCATTCGATACCCTATTTTACGTTTCATGAATTAAATACTTACCGTTAGCGATTTACGGGACTAAAACTCACTCCGTAAACACAAGATGAAAAACCAAAACTCTTAACCTCCTCATGAGGCTTCTCAAGAAATCCTCCTAGACACATGGTTTGATCATGGCCATTCATTCCTAAGATCTTGCCAAGTATATAACTTAACCATGGTTAGTTTTTAACCTAATATGTAGTTAACCATAATCTCTAGCCTATAAATACCAAGAAAATCACTTCATCTTTTCTTGCACCACACCTTCTTAACATCTAAAGTCCTAAACCTAAGACATTTCTTATAGATCTTGTAAGAACATTCATGTGTTCTTAAAGAAAACTAGCGTTTGATCTTCGTTCTTGGAAGTTTTCAAGAAAAAGTCGTTATAATCTTCAAATATCTTCAAGTCTCCAAAAAGACGTCGTTATAATCTTCTTTTCTTCTTCGGGTTCTCAAGAAGGTGTTGTTATAATCTTCTAATAGTCGTGGGTTTTCAAAGTTTGCAAACTCTACGTCGAAGCTCCGTTAATATTTTATTTTTCCATAATACTCAAGCATTCTATTTTAAGGTAAGTATATATAACTCAAACTTATTTAAATACTTATAAACTTTGTTAGTTTATTTATTGTATTTATAAACTCTTATTATAGAATATAATCAAATAATTAAAATACATGTTTTAACGATTGAGCACTACAACACTAGGGAACTTCATGTGAAGGGTTCATTTGGGTAAACGGATCGACGAGTTGCTGGATTTACGATTTAAAGTGTCCTAGCTCCTAACGTTACAGCATGACCTCTGAATTATGATTGCCCCAACGGTAGTACGAGATATACAAACTAAAACCATTTCTATAAACAAACATACAAATACTACGTCATGATCAATATAATGGCATATATAGACTCGTTCATGTTTTCTTAGGCATTATTCCGAACCTAAGAGTTGACATCATATTCTAGGTTATAATAGAGACTTCCAGCTTATCCATCGACTCCGTATATCGTTGTGATATCATTTTAAAGGTGAGTTCTTAGCCCCGTTTTTATACTCGTTTGAAACTTTTGGGGGAGATACATGCTCAACTACTTGTTTTTACTTTTACAAATACTCAAAACATTATACTTGATTTCATTATACATGATTGCATTATACTTGATTGCATTATACTTGATTGTGTTATACTTGATTGTGTTATACTTAAGTTTGAAAGTCCCCAACATACACGGCGTCCCCTTGTTCGGATGATAAGTCTCCAACATAACGGATCGCCCTCGCTCGGATGATAAGTCTCCCAACATACACGGAGCGGTCCCTCGTAAACTTGATAAGTCTCCCAACATAAACGGAGCAGTCCAACTTGAAAGTCTCCCTTATCGACGGAGCAACACTAAGTGCAATAATGTGAACTATTATGACTGTATGTGTGCTTGGAAATAAAATGTACTATATTTTAGCAGTGGGTTGTAAACACACATGTTGCAAGTTTTGTATGGGCGGACTTGGAACTGAGTGAATTTACAATGCCTTTGCTGTGTGAACATTCTTTAAAGGCTTTACATGTTAAACAAACTCTATGAACTCACCAACCTTTGTGTTGACATTTTTTAGCATGTTTATCTCAGGTCTATAAGTTGATAGCTGTTGCATGGAGCATAGAGTCGCTTGGCATATTTTTAAGACTTATGCTTTTATTATTACCATTCGATATGTTTTAAAAACACTTATGTATTATACTTCAGAACTTATGTTGTAACTCTGTTCTTATTAATCGAATGGTAACTTTTCAAAACGTCTCATTTAGAGGTCGTTTTCTATACCTTGTACTTTGTATTATGAAGTAGCACCCCATTAACACAGTCTTCCGCTGCGGTACTTTGGGGGTGTTACAACACCATTCTTCATTGTCTCAGTTCAAAGTCTCGTAGTTGTGTTAGTATCATTTCTAAGGTTGATTTGGTGAATCGGGAGGTCTAAGAATATGAAAGAACATCATCTTCAAGTTAGAGAGAGAAATTAGAGAGAGAAGGGAGAAACTAGTGTTTATTGATAAGGAAAATGAAAGTTACCCAAAGAGTCTCACCCTTCCATGGAAGTATGGAGGGGTATTATAGCCTAACACATTACATCTATTACAATATGACATATCTAGTCCATATGTTTTGGCTAACTAAGATAGATAATGTAATCCTGTAAATGTCATTCCATTTATGTGTTAGGAGCGATTCCAACAATCTTCCCCCAATGGGACGACATAAGGGATTACTTACAACATTTCCTACAAGTAATAAAACAAATAAAGAAAAGTCTTCATAAGCTCTTCAAATGCTGAGGATGATGAAAGTTTACACTCTTTGTCTTCTTCTTGTACCTCGACTTGAGAACTGTTTTCTTCACTTGTAGGCAAATGATGTAATATGCATAAATTGGATTAACTTTCCCCCAATTCATGCTGCATGTCTTTAGCAGCTTCTTTGTACACTTCTTTTTGGCGAAGTATCTGAATCAGCTTCCCCTCAAACTGACAACCGTCTTCAGTAGATTCGAAACTTTGATGTAGTAGACATTTCTTCTAACTTTTGAAGTTTTCAGTACGCAGCAAAATTTGTAGATGAGCAGTAAACCACACAAGGTAAATCTGTCTTATTGCGGAAAATCCGTTCGGGGGTAACATGCAAGAAATCAACAAGATCTTCTCACTCATGTAGATGCTTCACACCAAACAAACCATGAAAGACGAAATGAAGCAACTTCCCCCTGATTGTTGCGGTTTATCGGAATAATAATCACTAGTGAATATGCAAATTACTCGATAAAATGGCCGTGTGTGAGGCATCACAACAACATATTTAGGTAACTTCACACAAGATAACCCATGAAAGTTGAGACGATAATACCGAACTAAGATGTTTGGACTACAGATCGTCTCAATTCTTCCCCCTAATTGAAGAAATTCATGAAGGGAAACGAGTTTTCAAAAAAAAGTCAAAGAACATAGAGACATGTACACTCTCTTCACCCCGATGTTTTCAATGAATCAGAATCATACACCACGTATGTTGATGATGAATTGGAGACATCAAAACCATGTATGTACAATTAATCGAATAAGTGTGAAGGACCATAAATACCTCGTGAGAATCAACTACTGATAAGACTTCTCTACTCGTTGATACTCTTCTCAGCTAACTCATTACCAACCCCATTATCATTCAGACGGCTTTTTATAGTGACTACTGATGGAGAAAAACCAATATGATGAACTTGAGACTGAAGTAAAATAACTCAAACTTGTGACTTAAACTTCCACTATTCTTAGAAGAAGAACCCTTTTTCTTACTTCCATCGAAAAAGGGTAAACTTAAAGTTTCTCAAATTATCCACAGCTTTGTGTGACACTTGAGTACAACAACGTAACTCCTTAAAAGTGATAGTTATACGCTGTGAGCACAAAAACGTAACTCCTTACATCAAGTATAACTAGACAACTCAAGTCTTTGTCATTCGTAACGTTTAAAGCTCGAACAAGGATCTCGAAGAATCATGCATCCAACCAACCCCGATATCTTCTGATACTATGTACACGCACCCATGATATCCCACTTCAAATTCAAATAAATAATATTGAATTCATTCCGTAATCACATCTTGCGGTTACATGCCCAAAACTAGCCTTCATTAACGGTTTAAATGAATTTGATAATGGTTTCCCGATCTTGTCAAAAATTTTATCCTCGTGAAAAGTTTGTAATCGCCAAAATACCAAAGGACATTATCTTAATGTATGAAACATACATTTGAATGGTAAAATTTTCAGCTCTTGTTTTAAGTATAACTATTGGCCAATGACAACCAAGTCCATTTTACCAACAAAATTACGTATATCACTAAAGTGATTGGTTAAAGTTTTTAGCCCAAATATACGTGTGATACACAAGTGAAGCTCGGCCCATCACATCCAATCAACCTAATGACAAACCCTATCTTGACGGGTATAAAATACCATGTAAACTAACCATTACACTAATATTCAAACCCTAATAATAGATTGTTATTCCATCTGCCTACCACTCTTTTAATCTTCTAGACGCTCCCAATCTCTTCCTTTAATCAAGAACACTTATTTGTCAATCTCATCTCAGAATCTCGATCCGCAAAATGCAACATGCCAAGATCCATGAGTTGTTCCTTTTGATCTGGTTGTATCGAGAAACCCAATAACAAATACAATATGGATGACATCAAGATCCAATATGGATCACAGGTATATTTAAAACTTGTTTCCGGTCAAATGAACGAACGAAGGAAAGAGTTTAACATGATTGTTATGACTCTTTACTTTATGTTCGGATATAATCACATATCTATGATGAGTTCCTTGTCGTGTGTATGATCTTTTAAATGTTTTGATAGCACGAACAAGGCAACTGAGATCTAGTTAATTATGTTCATTTCCATTTGTATTACATTTTTTTCGACCCTTTAAGATCATTGAAGAGTAATTGGTTTAGATCTTATAAAGATCTTGATGTATCAAAGGAGATACATGATACCAACCAACCTGAGATCTTGATGCATATTGTAGTTTGAAGTAAGATCTATGATGAATCATTTTTCATGTTTGAGATCTTTTAAGGTCAAATAATCTAATGAGACACACGAAAAAGAAACAGAGATCTTGTAAATAATTAATTTTTTTAGTACAGAGTCTTGATGAGTGGTTTGAAAATGTGTGAAGAGATAAGTAGTTGATGGGATTTGTTGTAGTTGATGAAGGGTCGAGTCTTGAACGAGTCTTGTCATCGATATATCATTTGGTTTGACTACTTTTCTTTTTATAGTGTTGTTTTTTGTATGGCTGAATAAGACTAATGAAGAATGGATCTGAGGCCATGATGGTATTTGGTTTGATGTCATTGGTCTTAGTCACTTTTACTTCACACCTTACGCGTAAACATGACCTAGTACGAAAAGATTTCTTACGCGTAAAAACATTTTAGTCGTAAACCAAAAGTGTCTTACTTATAAACATATCTTATGCGTAACAGATCTTGTGCATAACAGATCTTATGCGTAAGCAGTCTTACGCGAAAAGTCTTACTCGTAAGGTAAACCTTACTCGTAAGCATGGGTTTTTACGAGTAACTTTTCGAGTTACTCATAAATGAGTCCTTAGGCGTAAAAAAGGGGTTTTGAACCTTGTTGACTTTTTCCAGCCACTTTTTCCGATAAGTTTTCTGTCCATCTTCATAGAAACCCAAAAAACATCATAAAAAATGCTTCATTTTGACCCATTTTGACTATGAATAAACTGACCACTTGTCCATAATTTCACGAGTTTGGTTTAAAGTCATAAAAAAAATACATAATGTGTTATAACAACAAAACAGATATGTAACCTGAATTTCAAAGGATAGGACTTTTAGACCCAGTAATACAACATCTTAGTAAACTATAATAACCAAAAGAATAAGAAAATAATAAAATCTTGTTAAAAACAGTTTAAAAATTGACGAGTTTTTGACAAGATGACACCACAAAATCAACAATGATAAACCGACCTCGCTCTTGATACCAATGTTAGGATCATTTCTATGGTTGATTTGGTGAATCGGGAGGTCTAGGAAGATGAAAGAACATCATTTTCAAGTTAGAGAGAGAAAGTAGAGAGAGAAGTGAGAAACTAGTGTTTATTGGTAAGGAAAATGAAAGTTACACAAAGAGTCTCACCCCTTCATGGAAGTATGGAGGGGTATTTATAGCCTAACACATTACGTCTATTACAATATGACATATCTAGTCCATGTGTTTTGGCTAACTAAGATAGATAATGTAATCCTGTAAATGTCGTTCCATTTACGTGTTAGGAGCAATTCCAACAAGTTGGGATCAATTTGGTAGTGCCATTGCGGTTTCTCTTATTTGTCTATCTGATGGGAGAAGGTTTAACTGGTCTAGCTACATCTTTAACATGATGGTTATTAACATTGGCAGCAATATAAAGTTCTTGATGTATCCTAGGTTTCTTCAAATCATTCTGGGTATAGAACCTAGACTAACAAGACAATATCAGGTGTTCAAGCTATCTAGGAAACTTTTTGCAAATATGAAGCTCAACTATGAGGGACCTGATATGCTACTTTTAGCTGCTATGCTTGCCCAAGCTCAAGATGTTGGGTTGTCCTTAATGAACCTATGCCTGAACCAATGCTTGAACCTGACGCTATGCCTGAACCCATGCCTGAACCTATGCCTAACCCTGACCAATCATAAACCAATTTGTCTTCACCTCCAAGTCCAGACCCACATACATCTCAAACTACACCTCCAACAAGGTCCAGTAAAACTCCACCTGTTGGTCACACTTTAGGGGGTGCAGAGGATCCTATTTCACTTATTGCTCTGTCCTGTGTGTTTTCTACTCTTTTGCAGAGGGTAAATTTGTTAGAAACAAAGCTCAAGGACCACAAGAAGCTATTTATGGATGTGGTGGGTAAGTTGGTCAAGAAGGTCAAAGAATTGGTAGTACTCCTTAAGACCAAGAACAAGAAGGAGGTTATGAGTGATTCTGATTAAGAAGGTGAAGAGAGAAAGATGTGGATTTGGATGCTCTGATCAAATTGGCTAACGCAGCTTTGGTCGCTGATTCTGATATTCCTCCTGATGGTTCTTCTGCTATTCCTCCTAGTGGTTCTTCAGATGTTCCTACTAATGTTACTGCTGATATTCCTTTTGGTGGTACTGCTGATTCTAATATTCCTTTTGGTGATACTCCTGCTAAGGTTCCTTCTGGTGGTGCCTCCAATACTCTTGCTGATGTTGATGTTGATGTTCATACTGATGTTTATGTTGATGATCATGCTAATGTTCATGTTGCTATTCGTGCTGCTGTTCGTGCTGATGTTCATACTGATATTCATGCTGATGTTCTTTCTGGTGGTGTCTCCACCAATCCTGCTGATTTTCCTTCTGGTAGCTCCTCTGTTCCTGCTGATTCTCCTTTTAGTGTTGATCCTGCTGGTGTTTCAAACAAAGGGAAATCTCCAATGGTGGACGAGGACCATACTCTCAGAGTGAGGACTCAAAGGAAGATGGAAGAAGAAAGACTTGGTGCAGAGGCTGCACAAAGGTTACATGAGGGAGAACTAGCTAATTTGACCAGACAAAGAGCAAAAATGGCCAAAAAGAGACAACAAGAAGTTATTACTTCTGCGATGTATTATACTGAATTTGATTAGCTCAACATCATGGCTCAAGTTGAAACTAATGCATCTCTCTCCAAGGCTTTATTGGGTGACGATGTGACTGCAGATAACTTTCCAGCTAGAATGGCTGCTTTGATCAAGAAGAAGATACAAGCTCTTGCTGAAGAGCTGGCAGAGGAAAGGAGAAGCAGGCCAATGACTCTGGCACAACAAAGAGATTTCATGAGAAATTTTGTCAAAAATCATAGCAGTGCTTTATACTCTACTGGATAGACTATGGCTAGGGTGAAACTCTTAACTGATGAATAGTTGAAACATGATTTGAAAAGATTCAAAAAGATCTTGCATTCACTCAGATACAAGCTTTTAACAGGTCTTTGAAGAAGAGAGGTCCTAAGGTAGAAGAACCATCATTTAACAAGCAAAAGTCTACTGAAACTCCTAGTCCTTCTGATTCAAATGTACCTCCATCACCATCAGTTGCTTCTGCTTCCATTCCTACTGAACCTTCTATTTCTTCTGCCCCCATATCCACTCGCACAAGGAAAAAGTCTTTTGCCACACATACTCCCAAGTCAGTGTTTCAAGCTTTGGATTTACACGCAGAAGATAAGACATTCATCAAGGTTGATTTGGATGAGCACTCCACTGATGAGGATCTTATTCCTTGGTCTCCTCTTGTTGGTTGGGAGGTGATCTCTACTCCTTTGGGGGTACTTAATGCTATTTATAGGATGGATCAGTCTAGAAAACATTTTACCATCCTAAGGGAGATTCTTCATCTGGTGGATCGCCAAGAGTTAGTCAAGTTGTATGGCATGGTGCTCCAATATTATGATGCTCATCCTGTTGCTGGTGTTGGGTTACTTTTATTGGGTGATCTTCAGGTGTTGTTGGACTCTCAAGAAGGTGGTAAAGGTTTCTTGGTCTGGGCTAATCAACATCTTTTTCAGATTTTCAGCTAGAGACTGTATCCTCTTTCCAATGTTCATGTTTTGGAAACAGTTTTTGGCATGGTGGTGTACATGTTTATAGATGTGACTTATCCTCTCTCAATGAAGCTCATGGAAAAGATGCTTAGACTCAAGTTAGATATTGCTAGTGAGGTTGTGGGCAATGATATGACTACAGTTGAGCAATTGGTTGGGTTTATCAAGCATCAACTTGCTGCTGCAAAAGTTTCTCCTACTTGATAATGGTACTCTTTCACTCTTATTTTGTGTATATATGTTGTACTATTTGTTTTATATGGTTTTTCTTTTCTTGTGACAAGTGTTTTGCTAAATGGCTTTTGGAAATTGAAAGTTTTTGGTTATGTTCAAATTATTTTTGAGTCTTGGTGTGCAAAATTGTTTTGTTTCTGGCACACATGGTACAAATCTTAAACTCTTTTCACAGATTAGGTTTTGGTTGCCACCACACAACAAATGGTAATCAACTCACCATGTCTCACAGACAAGAAAGACTTGATTCACCATGAGGGTATGGCTCTGGTGTGATTCTCAAATCCATTGACAGCTGTAATAGTTTGCTCAAAACTATAGGCTATTTCACTTACCCATGCTTCACTTACTGAGAGTGGAATGGTTATCAGTTCACTATGGTCACCCCTATTGGGTACCTAAGAACTGGCTAGTCCTGAGCAAACGGCTATAGGTAAAGACATAACAAATCCGTTTATGGCTGTGATGATTTGCCAAAAATCATTAGGGTACTCCAATTCACCTTTGATTCACGTTCTAAGAGTTGGACTGGTTTTTAATTCACCATGGTGATGCCATGATTCCACCAAAAGATTAGCTAGCCCAAGAATGAGTAGCTACTTGGTAAAGGCTTATCAAATCTACTCATGTTGCTGAGGTGGTTCCAATCAAAGTTGTTGGTTCAAGAGTTTCTACTGGTTCATCATTGTTGCCGTTTTTGGAATTCAAGGATGCAGACATAAAGATGCTGATCTATGCAGAATTTTCAACTATTCAAGTTCAAGTTTCAATCCTCATTGTTCAAGACTGAAGATCTATCAAGATCCTGGAAAATTAACATAGTCAAATTCCAGTTTAGGGGAGGATTGTTAGGAATATTTTTAATATTTCGTTATAATTGTAATACTAGTAGGTATGTAGTTCCTACTGGTAGAGGAGTAGTTCCTACTGGCAGGTAAATAGTTCTTGCTGGTAAGGTTATCAAAATAGTTAGTACTGGTAGTTCCTACTGGTAGCGTACTTAGTCCTGGCAGTGTCAAATAGTTATTCCAGTATAAGATTTAGGTTTTTAGAGTTGAGGATATGTATGAGCTAAATTAGGAAGAGATATGCATATCATTCTCACGCATTTTTGTTAATGCCGATTAGGGTTTCATCAATATAAATAGAACCCACAGCTTAGGGAATTGTAACACATTAAAACACAAAACACAATTCTCCTTGTTCATTAATAGAAATCCATAGAAGGATCTTTTAGTTTTATTAGTCATGTTCTTCTTATTAGTTATGTCTATATTCCGCATAGACATTAGCTTTTTAAAGCAAGAGTCTCTCTTGTGTTTAGGCTGTGATTACATAGGCTATTCACCATCCTTAACAAGCAGTAAAGATCTATCTAGAGTGGGATCCGACACATAAGTTTAGGTTTGAATGAGTTTAGAAAAATTTCACTCTTTTTATCTTACTTAGTGTTAAAGTTTGGATTTTGATTGTACTTTTGGTTCAACAGACCAGAAACTCACTTCCCCAAACCAACAACCAACTTAGAACTTCATCTAATCTACATAATCAAGCTACTGTTTAAGATGGAAGGGTTGTGGTTTAGAATATGCAAAGAAGGCAGAATGTGAATCCACGATATAATGCACAGGGGAATGTTGGAGCTGGAGCTGGTTATGTGGGTGCTCAGAACCGAGGAAGGATCATGGTTCAGGGTCAAAGGAAGCCTATTAAGTGTTACAATTGTGGTGGAGAAGGACATATTGCTATTTGTATTAACGATCTCCCCCTTTTTATTGATAACAAACCATAAGATTATTGTTAGGTCACTAGTTTTACAACACAAGCTTATAAGAAAGGAGATGAGGCGATTGAACAAGATCTAACACACACACAAACAATAATATGACCGGTTATGCGTAGGTATGAGTGAAAGAGAAAAACTTGAACAATCAACCTTCAAATGAAGGTTTACAAGAGGTATTTATAGGAGGGAAGCTAGGGCAACACTCCTAGTTCCCTTCCTATCCTTATTGGGCTTGGGTGAAGCTTATGGGCCTTCTACATAAGCTTGACCTTAAACAAACATAAAGGCCATAATAAAGCTACCTATTACATATGAAATATAAATACTTGAAATCCTGTTTAGGAGTGATTCCAACAATCTCCCCCTCAAGTATATATGAATGAAAGCGGTGAAGGCGTTGATGTAATAGTAGCAGTTGACGTCTTCGACATTCTTCTTTCTTGTGAGAAGAATTGCCTTGATTCGAACAATCTCCCGAGTGTAGAGAGATAGTTATCTTTGAGCAGTTATGCTTTGACGTCATCTTTAACTTTGTTCTTTGATCATTGTTCTTTGTGGTGAGAGTGATAGTATGTTGTTATCTGCATCGGTTCGCCTCAGGTCCGCTTCGTTGCTCCAGTCTCCACGTCATTCTTCAACATGCTACACGCTCTTTGGCGTTGGAATTCAATCTTGATGAAGTTCTTTAAGTCTTTAACTTTGTAGATTCTTTGGTTTGTGAAGAATCATTTGAACGGTTGTGTTGCTTTAGAGTAGAACTTCCATTAGTAATGATGTTGGCGTGAGCATGAGAAGAATCAGACGATCATCCCGCCCTCGGAGCTTCCATAAGAAGAAAACATTTCAAACGGTTAGTAATAAGCGGTTTCCTGCACTTACAAGTTTGAACTTCGAGTGTCAACAAAGCATAGTGTGAGGACACAACTCTAATTTACAAAGGCCGTCCTGAACCGGGAGTCCCACAAGTGATAACGCTACCGAATGCACATCTACAGCTCTGATGAGTCGTTGAGGTACACGAAGCATCACCTCACGACCAGACCGTTTGAGCCACACTCGCGTAATCCACGGGGAGTTACCGCGACTGACTGACAGCGGCTGTTTGATGTTGACCACAGGGAGTTTCCATTCAATCACTGAGGATCACAGATGTGAACCTCTCATAAATGTTCTCGGCAGATTGCTAAGATCTGTGAAGGACTCGATATGAACCACCGATGATCTTATTAGTTGATCATCAAGTGATTAAATGTCAAGTGTTCCTAAGAGATCTTTTGATGAATCTCATGGCTCTAGACTCAATAGTGCGTTTTGGTTTTCTGGAGCGGAGACTAGGGAGAGGGTCTCCTTCAATACCAGCAATCTCTAGGAGAAAGCCGATAGTTTACGTAGGGTTCCCTGTGAGAATGAAACAAGCTTCGTTTGAGAGAAACTTGAGTGGATAAGAAGGTTTAGTGCACGCCTTTGGGTCCATGACGACTTTTAATCTTCAATACCGGCCACTAAGTGACAAACCTCAGTAGCATATGGATTGAACCCCGTGGTTCCTAAGTTGAATAACGGAGGGGCTATTTCTTTTCACCCTTTTCTTTGCATTTCTTTTAATTCTTCAACTCTTCTTTCTCAGATTCTCATTTTCTCCTTTTTACAATCATACCTAATGACTTCTAACACTAACTAATGGTAGTGTCCTTGGGTAGATCCCTCCTGCTCTGGCGGATCATAGGACGGTTATTCCTAACCTTAGTCACATTATAACTCCATGACTAACCTATGTTTGCCATTAAAACCACTGTATGAAAAATGTCTCTCAAAGGGTTTGTTAATGAAAAACATGTTTGAACCATTGTGAGAGATGATGTTTTGCATAAATACTCCCCTCCACATGTGCTTAATAGTTTTAATGGTTAAATGCCACAGTGGGGAAGAAGCATTTTTACTTGAATTCACTTGAAGATAGACAATCCGCAGTAGACACGGTTACGTTGCATAGTTAAAGAGTTACATTGTCAGCATTTAGGTGACAACTAGCTCTAATAACTACCTTGAAGGTGTAGACAAACCTTGGAAGGCAAACCCGCCGAGTTCATGTCTATCAAAAGTTTCTCGAATGGTACATTCTACTCGGACAAGTCCTTTGCGAAACACGTTTACATCACTAGCGAACTAGCTTGAAATTATTACCCGTCCAGGACAAGTCTTTTCGAGTTACTAACAGTTTTGTATCACATTCAAGTTGGTTGCTTTGAGGTACACGAGATTCATTTGCATTTTGTACAACATATTTCTTATCACACAATTTTCTCCCCTCAAAAATGGCATATTAAAGTGTTATTTTTGAACGGTTGAGAATAAATATGACCATTTCGAGTGTTAAGGGAAGAATGACCGCAGTGAACAATTTGTGAACAAAGTTTCAAATACTCCCCTCAACAAGTGATATAAACGGTTGAGGTTTTGAAAGTCTTAAGGGAAAGTACTTGTTCTTTTGAGCAAAACCTTGAAAAATGAAAGGTTTGATAGGTTTTTACTCAAAAGTAAGAAGCTTTCGCTCCTTTTATAAGGATTGTGGCACCGCCGTACCACAAGGTCCTTTCTTGACAATACGGGTTGTACACCGTTATGTGTGCACTCATAAACATATATATACATCCAAAATTATGAAGGAAACAATTCAAGGGTACCGGGAAGTGCATGATGTTCCTGTGAGTGCGTTGCGGCTTGAAAGCCGGTGATGTTTCTCCGGTCGCGACCACCAACATAGCTCCAATGCGTCACTGGCCGATCCGTCTCGGGAACAACGTTCATCAATCATGGTGATGATCCTTCTCACATCCTCCTTTCGAATTCCGGCTACGAGATCCCACTTTCCGGTATATCCTTCAACTCTGTATCTTGATCCGTCCCTAACCGAGCTTCAAAGTATGATCCCCGAATTTCTGAAGATCACTACTTGCCATTAAGCAGTTTCTTTGAAGTTCATTGCGGTAAACAACTCCGAAAGGTTTGCTGATGAGCATATATTGAGGTAGCTGATTGAGATCGGGAAGAGTAAGCATTGGAGGAGTGAGGTTGACACGCGCCCGATAAGATTCAACCGGCCATCCGGATATCTTCAACACGTTCTTTGATCACAATGCGTCTAATGAAGATGAGCCCGACTTGATAAATTCACGTTGAACTTGTCGAGAATTGTCTCATCACGACACTCGTACCTTGGCAAGGTACATGTCTCGATAATCGATTGAGGACAAGTTCTCAAAAAGTCGCCTCGGAGAATCCATAGTCTGTTCATCTTATCGTTTGACTATGATATTCTTTAAGAATGAATAGTCCCACTTAGACTTGAGATCAATGTGTTTGATGGCCACGATGTCCTTAGAACTATACACCCATGTTGAGACTTCGAACGGCAGCCGTCAGAGATTCGCCGCTTGGGCCAATGATGAATCCCATACAACGCATCTTGGTGCGTATGCTTGCACGTTGTCGGAAAACAAGTGATTTGCACGTTCCTCGAGCTATGCGGTTTGAGTAAATAGCATTTGGGAATGGAAGAGTCAATGATGTAGCTGTATTTTCGCGAACCATCTCTTAGTGTAAGAGAAAATCCGCTTCATAGAAGTATCGAAGGGAATCCGGTTAGATACTGTTTGGCCAATGGTCGGTAGAGGTTTGGTCCAATCGGTGTAGTATGAGGTTGTCC
>OU343223.1:182208354-182324482 GCA_910596185.1 Chrysanthemum makinoi
TTTTTGATTTTCCAAGGTGAGGCGTTAATTTGCTTTTTATGTTCATGTTTGATTGTTCTATTTGAGACAACAAAGCATTCTTCGAGCTGACTAGAATCCATCTGTCGTTCTAAATATTTTTAGTTTGATAAGATTTGGCAAAATTTTGCTTAACGGGTTTCCGTTTTTCTTGAGTTTTGAAAAAGTTGAGTTGCTTTTGTAAACATTCAAAATCCTTTGTTAGCAGTGCATTTTTACTTTTCAAGTCGGATTAATGCAACACATGCAGCAATTTGGGATTGTTGGTCTTGAAATGTGAGAACAAGATGCGGATGGGGCAAGTTCATCTTGTTCAACGTGAGTCACAACATGATCATTATTTAGATCCTCAAGTATGACCCCGGAGTCAATTTGATTATCAAGGGAAACCGGTTGGTCATCTTGATGCGTCAAATATAACTCACGGGTCTAGTTGAAAATCGTCGAATGAGATGTGGATGACTCATTTTGAACATCGAACCTTCTGGATCAGGATGTTGGCGGAGATATGAGATCGAGAGATAAATATGGTTTGTTGGTGCACGAGACAAGCCATCGATTGTCATACTTGGGCTGTGTCACTCATGTGTATGCTCAGCATATTAGCCATCAACATAACTTTGCATTGGCACGCAAGTCCTCCATATCATCATCGAGTCGGCATTTGCCATAAAGCTCTGTTCTTTGTGCGTAGAGAGTTCCACCGACTTCATCCTTAAGAGCCAAAGAAGAGCCTCTTTGAAATAAGCACGCCCTTAGTCCTTGGCTTTGGGCATGCATTAGCAGTGTCCTTCTCATTGCGGTTGTAGCATGAAGACCATTCAACCCATCTTTGAGCATTTCCACTGTTCCACCACGAGCTCACATTGTTTATTCCTACCCACGACATTAAACCCTTGACCACCGCCCATCGGCGACCATAATCCACGATTACGAACTTCAACCGTCCATTGTTCACAGCGGCTTGAGTCGTGTGTTAGATGAGGAGCGAATCTGATTGTTGGATTTGTTGGTATAACGGCTAAAGGCATTAGCAATCATAGCAAATACTTGTTGCAATGCTTGAGCGGATCAGTTCTCGATCGCTTCGCGACATATGCTTGAGCATTGTTGTTGTATGGAACCAATTGATTTTGTTGAGGTTGTTGTGAAGGTGTGTTTGAAGCATTTGGTTGAGTTCTTTGGTTGAGGAGAATACGGTTTGAGCATATAAGGCAAGTTGTTGTGGATTTTCGGATGTGTTGGGTGGAGCAATTTGAGCACGGAGAATCCTTTATCGATCAACTTCCTTTTCATGAGGTTTCAAGTAATCGTACAACAATCCGTAGGTATAATGATGCATGTTCTTAAGCGGCGGAGAAAAATGACATACTTCTCCCATTCGGGACCAAGACTACTTTCGGGAACTTAGTATTCACTGCAATTCTTGGCATGTGGATGTTGTGTTTATCAAAATCATTGATGATGTCGAAAATCTGATGATAGGACTCTAGTGTCTCTCGAGGTTCAATCATGAAGTGTTCATAAGCCAAGTAAATTTTGGATTCCAAATCCTCGATTGAGTCTGAGATCCTTCCATAAGAAGGCGAATATGATCCCACATTTTTGTCGATCTTTTGAGCATCAACACTACTGAAGAATTGGGTTTGGTAATCCTAAGAGGATGTATTCCATTGCAAGTTCATCAGCTTTATAGTGTAGAAGTTCGTGGGATTTAAATGCACTGCGTAGCAATGTTGGTTTGTTCATCTCTTGGTGGAATGGCATTTGGATCTCAGGGTACAATGATAGTAGGCATCTCAAATGGACCTTCTAAGATAACCTTCTTTAAGAACTTTCCATGTGGCTTCTTGAGATCACAAAACCTAAAGAACCTTATCACCCATTGATCGTAGTTTCTGGAAGTGAGCATTGGAGGTCTATCAAGTGATCGACCTCATGAATTGATTGTTGGCGGCTTAAAGCTTCACACATCTTTGCAAACCAAGTGGGTTCCTTCATAGTGTTCCTTGATGGATGTTGATTGAATTCATTTGTGTACGGTTGAGCTTGAGAACTTGGTGGTGGTTGAACCATTTGAGGTTGTGGATTTGCGGCAAGTTGTGGAGTATGTTGTTGATTAAATTGTTGTTGATAAATTGCTTGTTGTTGATTCCATTGCTTATGTTGTGGACTTAGTTGTTGTTGTCGTTGAGGATAAGTGAAAGGGAAATAGTTAGAGTATGGTGGTTGTGACATGTTGAAAAACTTGTGTGGTAAAATGGATCTTTGTAGTCGAATGAACCTTTGTTGATGAAGTGTCCTGAGCATTAGAAAGACAAGAACCAAGTAGCACTTATGCGTAAAACACCAAAAGTTACGGCGTAACAATGAGGAGTTCTGTGGGTTTTAGCTTCTGGCGTAAGTAGGATAAAAGCACTAAAGTTATCGTAGACAAAAGTTAAGTAGAAAGTTAGTATAGGATTACCTTATCGCGGAGCCTAAGTTTACGCGTAAAGTGAATCTTATGCGTAGGATTTCTGCAGCGTAGCTTATCTTATGTAATTTTAGGGTTTTGCCCAAATGATCTTTTACACTTCACGATGCAAAGATATCCAAAGTCGGCGTATTTTCAGACTTATCCAAGTAAGAAAACACGGAATAAACCAGAAAAATGAAGATCAAACCAAGGAAAATCTTACACGTAATTTTAGGGTTTTGATACGCGTGAATTTTCGTAACTTTGATTTGCCCAAATGTGTTTCTAAACCCGATTTTTGTTATGGAATAGCTTCAATAGTACCAAAAGAACACAAAAGTGTGTATTTTGATGTACCAATCTTGCTAAGCGGGTTCGCGTAGCAGCGACACGAACAAAACAAGCTTAAAAGCGTAAATCCGCGCGTAAAGTTTGAAACTTTTGCCAAAAACAAGTATTTTAACACCTCAAAACATTGAAAGTACAAGAATCTTGGATTAAAAAGTGTAAAAACGAGTTTTTAAGATAACCAAAGGTTGCGTTATCTTTATGCGTAAGTCACAAAAACAAAACTTCAAAAACAAACAGGTACACCCGACTATTTGGCGATTGATACCTTTGTTAGTCACTAGTTTTACAACACAAGCTTATAAGAAAGGAGATGAGGCGATTGAACAAGATCTAACACACACACAAACAATAATATGACCGGTTATGCGTCAGTTTATGAATGAAAGAAAAAACTTGAACAACCAACCTTCAAATGAAGGTTTACAAGAGGTATTTATAGGAGGAAGCTAGGCAACCTCTAGTTCCCTTCCTATCCTTATTGGGCAGTTGAAGCTTATGGGCCTTCTACATAAGCTTGACCTTAAACAAACATAAAGGCCATAATAAAGCTACCTATTACATATGAAATATAAATACTTGAAATACTGTTTAGGAGTGATTCCAACAATTATTTTAAGGAAAAACTAAAATTCGTAAAAGTTTGAATTGGAGTTTTTACTCTCTTCTCCCCCTTTTTGTCGAAACAAAAAGATCATCGAAAAGAAACTAACACATTTTTTGAAGAAAAACGTGTGAAAAGTAAAATATGAAAAGTAGGGAGTAACGAAAGAGAAGGATTCTTGTATTAGCTCCCCCTAGACTAGTGCTTCCCTATGTTGATGGAGTCAAGTAATTAGGAAGACTAAGCAAGTGTTTTGCAATTTTGTTTGCAAATGGTTTCGATCTTTTGTGAACATGCTCCCCCTTGACAAGTGCTCCTTTGTGAGGGAAGGCGTCAAGTAGTAATGTACTCCTATGTGAAAGTATTGCAAGCGTTTTTTAAACGTTTTGCTTTGACAAGAAACTCCCCCGTGTTGAGGGTGTCAAAGTCTTCTAGTGTATTTTGAAAATCTACAAAACAAAGGTTAGAAAACAAGTATATGATGCATAATTTCCTGCAAATAAGACTCAAATTGGTAAGAAAAATTGTTTTACGTTTCACGGATCCCACGGTTCCTCCCTGGGAGGGATCCGTCTATGCTAAAGTGAGGGATTCGTAACCTGCATTCTCAATTTAGCAATGTGGATGTAAAAGGTGATGTTAACATCAAAATGAGTTATGTATTAAGGCACCAAACATATTCTCAAGACAATATGGCATATAACATGTAATTTTATTCAATAAAAAACATTAGAAATGATATACATATCTCTAAAACTAAGAGAATGACATAAACATTAAATATGACTCCTAATCAATCTAAGTTAAGCTTAAGACTAGAGCACCACTTGAATCCTTAGGCTTAGGAATGTTTAGTATTGTTGACCTCATCGAAACCTTCGAGGAGGTGATAACACATGAAACGTAGCTCTTCACGTACATCATGCACTAAACCTTCAACATGTTGACAATGATAACAATCTTTGTCATGGCTTGGAAGTGGTGGTGAATGATATGGCTCTAGGCACCAAGGGTGATGGTTTAGTGGAAATAGGGTTGTTTGGTTTAGGAGGTATAGTAGTGTTTGGAAATGGTAGTTTTGTGGGAACAATCCTTTTAGGGATTGGTTTGATTGGTTGAGTTGGTGGAGGGGAAATCCTAGCATTTGTGGATTTATCGGGTGATGATTCGGTTGAAGAAATTTTGTGAACAACACGAGCAAGTTTCTTAGGTGTTCCTTTGGTGGAGGAGTTGGCACTATGAGCTTTCCTCATGATGAAATGATAAATGGATAGTGATTCTAGAGGTTTTTAGTTGCTGAGATTGATGTTTATGAATGGTGACTTAGAGGTACTAATAAAAGGAGTTTATAAAGGAAAGGAATTGGTAAGTGAATTCAAAGCTTAACTCACTAAGATATTTCAAAATGCAATGATTTGCATGCACAAGAGTCAGCTTCAGACTTGCACTAATCAAGGAAGTCAATTAAGGCAAGATGAAGTGTTCAAGTTAGTAAGAAAGGCTTGAAATTATTGTTTTAGCTAGGATTAGCTGATTCTGTGCAGCCGGTTCCCACCGTTCCCTCTAATGAGGGATCCATCTAGGCTAAACCTAGGGATCCGGCTCTCAGCAGTCAAGAGAAAGGAAAATGATGTTTTGTAGGGTCTAGTACCTATACATCTTGAGTGTTTTAGTCTTCTCAGGTGTCTTAAATGAAGAGGGACCTAAATGATCAAGAGAAATTATTGATGGTAGCTAATGATTGCCTTTTATGGAAAGAGATGGGGCTTTATGATCACCAATAGGTAATCAAAGATGACACTAAGAAATATGAGAGTGTCAAGTGGAGTTAAATGATCCTAGAGATCAGATGGTAGTTTGAAAGAAATTTGGAAAATTCTTTAAAAATCATTATAAATGAAAAACTTATTTTTGGCCTATTTTGAGGTAAGGATGACTAACATCAATTTGCTAAAATTAAGAAAAATATCAATCTAAGTGTTTTGAGATGTGTGGAACAATGTGTGAGTATTAGAGTGGAAATATGGTGAGTTTAGGTGAAGTGATAAATCAAAAAGCACCTAGAGTGTGATCCTAAGTTAGCTATGAGTGAGTATAAGACCTACTGAGTTTGAGGAAGACTTAAGTGATCCTAACGAATCATGTTTGGCTAGTACGATGTGGTTAAGAGGAATGGTTTGATGTGTGGAGGTTTGAAATTTTATTTCTGTCTGCCCGGATCCCATGGATCCTTCATATTAGGGATCCGGTTAGCTATAACCAAGCGATCTGGCTACTGCAGACCAGTACCTTCACTGAAAGTGTGCAAATTTTTCATAAGGTGTCGTGTATTATGACCAGTGATTTCTAAAGAATTTGAACATCTATATAAGTGAGATATCAAACGAAAAGTGTTTTATTTCATGGGAATGATCATATTTCAAGGATAAAAGATGAATCCTAAGGATTGAACCTATTTGTAGAAGAGACTAGGTTTCTTGTTCATTTTCGTTTGATGGATCGTCAAATGGATGATGAGTATTTGCGGATTCAGGAACGAAGAATGACATGATGTGAGATGTGTTCAAAGGCTCCATCATCTTGTTCACAAGTACATATAAAGGACTTTGAAATTAGGGATGAAAGTACATGATATGATGATAAAGCCGTGTCAGGAACATTCCGTATGGAATTAGTTTTTTCTTGTTTCCTTGAAGGTTTACAATTTGTCTTGCGAAGAAATAGGCGAGATTGTATAGTTGTTGGGTTAGGAGACAATACATTATGTGAGCACAACAAGTGGGAAGAATTTCTCGATGTCCCCTAAGACTCTAAACATTTTCACGTAGAATGACTGTGAGAGGTTTAAGATCATCTCGGATATCACATGTATAGATTATGTTCGGATATGAGTAATTAGATCGAGGTTTACATAACATGCGAGTTAATTACTGAGGGGAAGCTGTGTGTGAACAATATGGACTATTTTCTTCACGATAGTTGAAGAGAGAATCAAGAGACCAATCTTTAGTGAAGGCAAATTGTCGATGATTTGGAATTCGGAGAATGTGAGCAAATTGCCTAAGAGTTAAGTCAAACTTTTGGTTTTTGATCCAAAACCATAGTGATAGAGATTGATCCTCGTTATGAATGAGTTCAACTTGACAGAATAATTCCAACACAAACAGTGGACAAATTTTCTCGTTAATTCCGAGAAGGCCTTCTAGTCCTATGGCTCGGAATGAGGTATTGATAGATTCTTGGTATAGTAGAGGTGAGTCAATAATACGTCCTTCATGAAAGTAACGAGTTTTGAGATAATTGAACCCACGAACATGATTGCTAGGTTTGTTAGGCTCAAGGGAGATATTAGGAATGTAAACATAAGTGAGTTGAAAGTCGAATTCATACTCATGAGTCATAATGAGACCTATGGAAGTTAAATGAATAATTTATATAAGCAAGTTAAGATAAAGTGATGCATCAAAGAGGAGGACATTTGATAGGTGAAAATAATCTCCTAATGTTTTTATTTTATTACTCTTATTTTTATTAATAATGACAATTAACTTACTTTGTTTCTAGTAGGATTTTTCCTTTTATGGTAGGTTTTTATGAAGTGGTTTTTATGTTACATGAGTTTCTGTTTCATAGTTCCACGGTTCTCCCGGTTCCCTTTTAAAAGGGATCCGGCTAGTTAAACTTTAGGGATCTGTGGATCTGCAGTGACAGAAAAATGATCTTGACGTAAAATTGATTTTTGAAACTTTTAGGTTTATAAAAGGAAGTGCGTTTTTGCCAATATTTACTACTTAAGCATGCATTGTAGATTTCGAAAGTATGTCAAGGTCAAAGATACGAACGAAAAGAAAAAAAATGACAAACGCATTATGAGAAATAAACGGGAAAAACTAAGATATTAGTAATATTTCATTTCAATGCTAAGAGCAATACAAAGGATTGAATATATGATACAAATGTAGATTAACAACACAAAGTACATGTCTCCATGAGAAAACTTGATCATGGGATACACGAGAGCGATGACTGTCAAGACGATGATCCGCGGCGATACAAACCAGGATGATGAAATTCTTCCTTGGTTTTGTTTCGAAAAGAGATGAGGAGGAAGATGAAGTTTGAATGAGAGGTATTTTGAAAGTGGAAGATTTGAAAAAATGGGGTTTGGTGGTTGTGGAACGAGCGGAAGGGGTTTATTGGGAAAGAGAAATTTTTGAGATTTTTATTTTGTTTTATTATTAGAAGGTTTGATTTTTAGATTAAGATGACATATATTTATATACCTAGACTTTAGACGGAAAAGAAACACGTATACAAGAAGGTTTCCTAATGAAGCCATGTATATCACTCAAGCATATGTTAAAACTAAGAAAATAAAACATAACCATATAGATTCCTATTCAAGCATACTTATTCTAAGCTAATGTTATTTAGAGATAATTTTTAAAAAGTCATACCTCTAATGCAATTATGAGTGTCCTTTTCTTTTGACAGAAAAATATCAATAGACAACTCCGGTTCCTACGAGAGCTAGGTGGTAGTTTAAGATACCTTCTTAGGAAAGGTAATCTTGTTACCAAGGAATTCGTATGGCCTGATCAAAATGAGAGTAACTAAACAAAATGACAGGAAAGGTTAGTGCATTTTTGTAAGATAAAATTAAGAAAGAAAAAAAAATGATGTTGTCATCTAATCAACATCCTACAAAAGTGTTTTTAAGACATGGTGTTTTGTTTTTGTAAAAGCCTCCATTGTAGTTTTCAATCATACACGAATCATGTCAAGTTTTTAAAGTACAATATACTCTAACAACTTGGTAACGAAGCTCTGGTACCAATTGTGGAAAACTAGAAGGGGGGGTTGAAAAGTTTTATCGATTAAAACTTCGTTTTAAACTATTTAGATCGACTTATTTCAATCTATTAAATGTGTGTGTTGGATGTTGATAAATAAGCATATACATAGGTAATGTAAAGATAAAGAGTAAGAAGCACAAAACCACAACGCGAGTATTTATAGTGGTTCGGCTACAAGGAAACCTTCCTTTCCCTACTCCAATCCCCGAGTCACCTACTCGAGAGTTAGTAATCATTACACAACACAAGCTCCTTGTGGCGGAGAACCTTCACAACGTCGCCTACTCTTTATCGGTACAAGGCTAGACACCGGGTTCTTCCACGAGGTAGAACCAAACCTATCACAACGTCAGCTACACTTTATCCGGTACAAGGCTAGATACCGAGTTCCATTACAAAGGAGGAAATACTACCCAACACTACACAACACCTATCCCAAAGGAGATCCACTCCTAGTTACAACATCAAAAAGGATATCAATATCCTTTGACCCAAACTAATCTACTTTGTACATCGATGCACCATATCGAATGTACACCCTAGGCACCTTTCACTAATGTCTTTGACACGGCACCTAGGCACTCTTCACTAATGCCTTCAACATCGACTTTCGGCACGTTTCACTAATGCCTTTGACACGGACTTTCGGCACCCTTTACTAATTCCTTTGACACAGATCTTCGGCACCTTTCACTAATGCCTTCGACTTGACCCTTTAGACATCTTTCACTTGTGTCTTAAACACAACACTTCTAATGATAGAGGAAAGAAATATCAACAAGATAACATCAGTAGTCTTGATGATGACGAAGCTTGGCAACCCATGGACTTGATCTTGCTAGACTTCAAGAGGTGGTGATCTCGCCTTTAAGAGAAACATAGAGAATCACATAAACACAAAACTACATTAAAAGATCCTTTGGATCTGAGTTTATGGAGTTTACAACACTAAGAGAGAATGTGTGTAAAAGGGTTGAGTTACAACGAAGAAATGGCTCACTATTTATAGGAAAAAATCAACTACTGTTCCCCGGATCCCACGGATCCCTCATGTGTAAGGGATCCATCCAGTGTAAACTGGGGGATCCGCCAGACGCTCCTCCTATATGGGTTATGGGTCATGGATCATGGGTATCCAAATAGATACAATGTATCTAGAAGATGCAATGCATCTAGTCAATGGGTCATGGGTTCCCTCATGGGTTATGGATAATACCCAACATGACTTCATGCATGATGTCATGCAATAGGTCATGGGTTATGGATCATGCTCCATAGGTATGGTTCATGGACATTGGTTTTTACCCAACTACAGTCAATGTATCTAGTCAATGGGTCAAGTACTTAGATTTTTACCCATTAAATTACCCATTACAATATATATACTAAGTATATATAATTACATGTAAACACTAGTTGTTATGCATATGCATTTTTGTAGCATGTAAATACTATTACTTGTTTAGTGTTTTATATGAAAATGTAAGTGTGTTAGCAAACTATTGGCTCAAACTAATTACGTATTTTATTTGTTTCGTTAAAATGATTTTACGTTTCTTATCGACAAAACATTAGAAGATCGTAAAATATAAATAAACGTTTTTATGACTTATTTGTGACAACTCGTATTTTCAGGTCATATTTCAAAACATTACTCATGCTTCATCATTTATCATTTATCGTAAACTACGTTTACGAGTATTAAATTCACGTAACCGTAATGGTTTAGCTGTGAATTCATGAACATATCATCAAGGACATTCCATATAGACTAGGTTTAGTCTACATAACATCAATAACATCATTTCATATCGGTTCATGCATGGTTTTGCATTTTTCATTCAACGCGTAATTTTCCTATTAAATTAACGCTATCGCGTAAACAATTATTTTGAACATTTGATCCGACACTTCCAAAAATATTCCTAATATATTTTTATACTCATTTTAAGACTATAAAAATTATATTATTAATTTACCCGGTGTTTTAAATTTATTTCGTATATAAATTGTTATGTTTATATAATTACGACGGTTCTTGTAAATTCAACCCGATAATTATTATTTCACTCAAATTTTACAAGAAATGTATTTTTATAATTTTTATGACCTCAATGTATTTTATCTTGACCCGTTAAAATATGTTTTTAGTTATCACTACCCTACAAGTTTAAAAATATACACAAGTTACTAATAATTCTTAACTAACTACACATTTACTCTACATTAATACACTTAATTGTTATCAAATGCAACTAGTCCTCTTTTTTTTTATGCATGTGTCGACCACTTGGGGATGAGTCACTTACTTTGCTAAAATATCTACTCTTTAATGTATTATACTCATATTACAAACACTTTCACTTCATGATTTTCACAAAGAAAAAGACCATTTCTCTTCCTCTCTTCTCTCTATAACCGGAAACCACAAAGGACCAAGAGGATTTCATCAAAATTTTCAAGACAAGGTTTTTATCACTCTAGTATCACTTGTTGTTAAGGTTTTGCAATAAAAACCTAGGGTGATTAGGAAAAATCCATTGTCCATAAACCTCATCAACTTACTAGTAAGCATTCATATTCATGTTTTTATTTCATATTCATTGTTATGATCATTTCATTTTACTTGAGAAAACATGCAAGTCTCATGAGGTTTATACCACTTTTTCTTTGATTTTAAGAGTTATATATATATTTGACATCCTATAATTACTCCTTGTTATAAATCACTCTTGGTGATGTCTAGGAACCCATGACACCCTAAGAAGGTGTATGGTAGGATTAGAATAGCTTCGGAGTTGTTTTGAATGAGTTGGAATAGGTTTTCGCGGTGAAAAACTCATTTCGACAAGTCTAATTAAGGGTCTGTCCTTATTTTGAAAATCTGGAAAATCCGACCGTAAGCAAAATATTTTGGGCTAGATATTTGGAAAATACACTTTAAAAGCGAAAACATGGCGGCAGGCGGGTTAAAACGGAGCTATAACGAAGAAGTTATGAATTTTGAAGTTTGGCCGTGAAAACTAATTATTCCAGAAAATTCAGCAAGCTGTCTCGACTTTTTACGAGTCAAAAATGAGTCTTAAGCGTTGTTAAATGTGTCGACTTATCAAAATATATTACTATATGTTATCACGATTCGTGGATATATAAAAGCGTTAAGCGGACTTATAACGACAAAGTTATTCACATTTTAAAATTGCGTAAACTTTATTCTATTAGCAAAATTAACATATTTTCTATTAAAACATACTCTGACAATGAAGGACCATGTTGAGGTGCGTTTTTAACAATGACAGAAGTACTTTTTATAAAGTGATGTCTTCTAGTAAAAGTAAGTTAGCCAAGCATATTTTCCAAAATGTCAAACCATTTGTCAAGCGGAGTTGTAACGAATAAGATACGGTCACTTAAACTTTGCGGGAAAACCATCCTTAAACTATATTTTGGGACACAAGTACCATACTTTAGCTATATTTTCTATGATGGAACCTCTATGGCGAAAACTTAAACACTAAAACTTTGAGACAATGATACAAGCTTCCCAAAACCGTTGGGTTCGTTTCTTAACACTTTCGGCGTGCACCATTTCACGACTAGCTTTTCAAGGCCATTTTAGTCACTTTAATGAAAATTTCAACGGCATTATTTTACGACGAAAAGTTATAATTTCATAATAAATCACTAAATGATTATCGTTGGATATCATTTCAACGTAAATACATTTGGAGTAATTTAAAAGCGGTCAAGGCGTTAAGAGATTATTTCTCGACGAGAAATATTATTTTCAAAAATTCATAAGTGGTATAGATATCATTCGAATTGCATGCATAACATTACATCATAACTTATTATGTATCATATCATTCATAATAGGTCAAGTTTAGTGATTCACGCTACATTTCGGTGTACTCACTTTTGCCATCGCATCATTGTCCATGTGAGTTTCCATAGCCCCATTTTCAATTGTTTTGTACTATTTTTGGGGGAGATACATGCTCAACTATTTTCATTTACTTTCATAAGTACTATAATCTTTTAAGGGTTACCGTGAGTTTTGTAGCCCCTTCTTTTATATGTTTTGAACTATTTTGGGGGAGATACATGCTTAACTATTTTCACAAGTACTTTAGATTTTAAAGATAACTTCTATCATGATCACCATTGTTTCAAAAACCGAATGTTGTACTATATTAATTGTTCTTGTTTGAGTGGTATAGTTCTCGTCATTATAAAAGTTCTCGGTTGACTCTTGATACATTAAGTCATGTGCTATAGTTCTCGTCAGTATAAAGTTCTATGTCGGTTGACTCTGATACATTAAGTCATGTGCTATTGATTATGTGTTATTGTTCTACGTTGAGTTAGATACTATTGTGAATTCCTTTGACATCATGTGTTTGAACATAAACTATACATATTTTGGCAAATGGGTTGTAAACACCACAGTTGCAAGTTTTGTATGGGCGGAACTTGGAACGAGTGGATTGCAATGCCTTTGCTACATAAACGATTTTGAAAGGCTTTACATTTCAACACAAACTCTATGAACTCACTCAACCTTTGTGTTGACACTTTTTAGCATGTTTTATCTCAGGTATCTAAGGCATTCACTTCATGGCATGCATGTGGACTTATCATAGAGTCGTGGTGACGACGCGTCACACATGGGATTTATGCATTTTAAAACATCGTTTGGATTGTAACAAATTTATTTCCGCACAAGCTGATTTTCATTTGGGACCTACACTTTGTAAACTCTGATTATTTTATTAAATCAAACGATGTATTTTCCAAGCGACACTTTAGGTCGTTCAATATATCTGTAACTATGATGCTATGACAGTCAATCTCCAGGAATTCCATTCGCTACAACAGTAATTTGGGGGTGTGGCAGTTGGTATCAGAGCTTGATTATAGAGAACTAGGTTGCATCATTGACCCTAGACTATAACTACATCATTATAGCATCTCATCATTTCATCATAAGTGCATGTTCACTTTACATGCGGTTTATACGTACATTTTTCGAGTTATTTACTTTCATTTCAAATCGATTGTCACATAGATGCCTTTAAATACTCATCCTATTATCATTTCCTCCTACTCTAATGTGGAGAATGCTTTGTCATTCCCTATCGCAATTTTAATATCAGCTGATTCATCACCGATAACGTCGAATGCCGAGATAAACCTTTAAGTAGGGCGAAGTCACTCTCTCTCCTTTGTTTCACCACTAACATGTCGAGTTACACGTTATTCAGACATTAAGTCACTAAACCATCATACATTTGAAGCACTTACGACACCTCATAACCCATCTTTTGGGAACACGTCGATTGTTTTGAAAAGTAACCTCAAACTTATCACCTCACATCACATCTCTTTAGAGAGCTTATTCTTAACATAGGACTTTGCTACGTCTCATTTTTCCTCTTATTTTGAAGAGTTATGGAACAGAAAGCCGCACCGGAAATGACACCGGCTGCTATCCAAAGGTATATAGAGGATAGTATAGCCGAGGCACTAATGAAAGAACGAGCAACGGTGAGATGCTGCTTCTGAGGCCACGGCTATGGCCGAAGGCTGCTAGACTTGCTGTTGCTACAGAGGCTGCAGGAGGATCTGGAGTTCGAAATTGTACATACAAGGACTTTAAGAACCGTGATCCTACAAAGTTCAAAGGCACAGAAGGAGCCACTGCTATGGTTCGATGGTTTGAGAAGATGGAGTGCGTTGTTTCTTCTATGCAATTGCCAGATGACTACAAGGTGAAGTTCGCCACTAGTACACACTCTTAGATGGCTGATGTCATGAATTAGTATTCTCAGCCTATTGGTATCGAAACGCTACAAGCTCCGTGGGGCGAATTCAAGAATCGTAACTAAGTATTGTCCACGCACGGAGGTGAAGAAATTAGAAACGGAATTTTATGAGTTAGTGATTATTGGTTATGACATGAGACATTAGGAGGTTTCAAGAATTGGTACACTATGTCCATCAATGGTTTTGGACAATGAGAAACTATTGGAAAATTTCATTGGAGGACTTCCACAATGTATTCAAGGAGATGTAACTTCTTCCGATCCACAAACGATTGAAGAATCTATTCGAGTATCTCAAAAGCATGGCTCAAGTCGTAAAGAAAGGGAAAACATTATCAACAATAACCGTAACAACAACCACAACAACCAATCTAGCAACAACAAAAGGAAATGGGAAAATGACCAGGAAGATTATGATTACGACAACCAAAACTATAACACTAATCATCATCAACAACAGAATAGTGGGCAAGAAACCGCAATGGTTTATGTTCTTTGCATCAATAGAAGCGCGAGAGGTTATCTTTGGAAACTACCCACTATGTAATCGATGTAAGTATCATCACTCGGGTCTTTGTCCCGTTAAGTGCTACAAGTGTCAAAAACTAGGACACCATGCCAGGAATTGTAGAGGCAAGATCATAGTTACATGTTACGAATGCGGGGAGCAAGGACACTATCGGAATCAATGTCCTCAAAACCAAGGTCAACAAGTTGAAGGTGCTCATGGGAATGCATACATGTTAGAAGGAGGATAAGCTCGTCATGGTCTCAACAATGCGGAAGACGAAGAAGTTGGAAACTACGTCTTAATTTTCATTATGTACTATGTTGTACTAAGTTTATGTCTTCCATCGTATTCGGATCTTATGAATTAAGATGTACTACTTTTGATAAACCACTCGTTGTAAAATATTCTCATTAGCGTACTTTTCTTTTCCTTGATTCGTTATCACTTACAAGGTTTAGATCTCTGTAAACATCGAGAGTTATAACAACTAAACAGAACGTCACATTATCGTTTCTTTAATATACATAGTCTAGCTAATATGTCTAATGCGGAGGGATATCGTTCCTAATTATACATAGCCTAGCTAACTATGTCTAATTCGGAGGGATCATGTTATGTTGGGAGCGATTATTTATAAGTCTTAGTGCAAGCAGAGTTTTCACATATTCATAAAAGTCAAAGTGTTACTCATGGGAGATTCATCCAATATTTTCTTTACTATGTTGTTTTATACGCTCTTAATCATAGATAACCATAACGACATCTCTTCATGTCTTCTTTCCTCGTTATCCATCACAAACTCAAAAATTCGATAGACTAACCGGCTGCATTGACTTGAATTCCTTTTTGGTTAGTGAATGTAACCTCATATTTTCGTCATATTTCAAAACATTACTCATGCTTCATCATTTATCATTTATCGTAAACTACGTTTACGAGTATTAAATTCACGTAACCATAATGGTTTAGCTGTGAATTCATGAACATATCATCAAGTACATTCCATATAGACTAGGTTTAGTCAACATAACATCAATAACATCATTTCATATCGGTTCATGCATGGTTTTGCATTTTTCATTCAACGCGTAATTTTCCTATTAAATTAACGCTATCGCGTAAACAATTATTTTGAACATTTGATCAGACACTTCTAAAAATATTCCTAATATATTTTTATACTCATTTTAAGACTATAAAAATTATATTATTAATTTACCCGGTGTTTTAAATTTATTTCGTATATAAATTGTTATGTTTATATAATTACGGCGGTTCTTGTAAATTCAACCCGATAATTATTATTTCACTCAAATTTTACAAGAAATGTATTTTTATAATTTTTATGACCTCAATGTATTTTATCTTGACCCGTTAAAATATATTTTTAGTTAACGCTACCCTACAAGTTTAAAAATATACACAAGTTACTAATAATTCTTAACTAACTACACATTTACTCTGCATTAATACACTTAATTGTTATCAAATGCAACTAGTCCTCTTTTTTTTTATGCATGTGTCGACCACTTGGGGATGAGTCACTTACTTTGCTAAAATATCTACTCTTTAATGTATTATACTCATATTACAAACACTTTCACTTCATGATTTTCACAAAGAAAAAGACCATTTCTCTTCCTCTCTTCTCTCTATAACTGGCAACCACAAAGGACCAAGAGGATTTCATCAAAATTTTCAAGACAAGGTTTTTATCACTCTAGTATCACTTGTTGTTAAGGTTTTGCAATAAAAACCTAGGATGATTAGGAAAAATCCATTGTCCATAAACCTCATCAAGTTACTAGTAAGCATTCATATTCATGTTTTTATTTCATATTCATTGTTATGGTCATTTCATTTTACTTGAGAAAAGATGCAAGTCTCATGAGGTTTATACCACTTTTTCTTTGATTTTAAGAGTTATATATATATTTGACATCCTATAATTACTCCTTGTTATAAATCACTCTTGGTGATGTATAGGAACCCATGACACCCTAAGAAGGTGTATGGTAGGATTAGAATAGCTTCGGAGTTGTTTTGAATTGGTTGGAATAGGTTTTGCGCGTGAAAAACTCATTTCGACAAGTCTAATTAAGGGTCTGTCCTTATTTTGAAAATCTGGAAAATCCGACCGTAAGCAAAATATTTAGGGCTAGATATTTGGAAAATACACTTTAAAACGAAAACATGGCCGCTTGAACGGGTTAAAACGGAGCTATAACGAAGAAGTTATGAATTTTTGAAGTTTGACGCGAAAACTAATTATTCCAGAAAATTCAGCAAGCTGTCGACTTTTTACGAGTCAAAAATGAGTCTTAAGCGTTGTTAAATGTGTCGAATTATCAAAAATATATTAGTATATGTCATCACGATTCGTGGATATATAAAACGTAGAAAACGGACTTATAACGACAAAGTTATTCACATTTTAAAAAGTTGCCGTAACTTTATTCTATTAGCAAAATTAACATATTTTCTATTAAAACATACTACTGACAGCGAAGGACCATGTTGAGAGTCGTTTTTAACAATGACGAAGTACTTTTTATAAAGTGATGTCTTCTAGTAAAAGTAAGTTCGCCAAGCATATTTTTCAAAATGTCAAACCATTTGTCAAGCGGAGTTGTAACGAATAAGATACGGTCACTTAAACTTTGCCGGAAAACCATCCTTGAACTATATTTTGGGACACAAGTACCATACTTTAGCTATATTTTTCTCTATGATCGGAACCTCTATGACGACAACTTAAACACTAAAACTTTGAGACAATGATACAACCTTCCCAAAACCGTTGAGTTCGTTTCTTAACACTCGACGTGCACCATTTTACGACTAGCTTTTCAAGGCCATTTTAGTCACTTTAATGAAAATTTCAACGACATTATTTTACGACGAAAAGTTATAATTTCATAATAAATCACTAAATGATTATCGTTGGATATCATTTCAACGTAAATACATTTGGAGTAATTTAAAAACGGTCAAGACGTTAAGAGATTATTTCTCGACGAGAAATATTATTTTCACAAATTCATAAGTGGTATAGATATCATCCGAATTGCATGCATAACATTACATCATAACTTATTATGTATCATATCATTCATAATAGGTCAAGTTTAGTGATTCACGCTACATTTCGGTGTACTCACTTTTGCCATCGCATCATTGTCCATGTGAGTTTCCATAGCCCCATTTTCAATTGTTTTGTACTATTTTTGGGGGAGATACATGCTCAAGTATTTTCATTTACTTTCATAATTACTATAATCTTTTAAGGATTACCGTGAGTTTCGTAGCCCCTTATTTTATATGTTTTGAACTATTTTGGGGGAGATACATGCTTAACTACTTTTCACAAGTACTTTAGATTTTAAAGATAACTTCTATCATGATTACCATTGTTTCAAAAACCGAATGTTGTACTATATTAATTGTTCTTGTTTGAGTGGTATAGTTCTACGTCGTATAAAGTTCTATGTCAGTTGACTACTGATACATTAAGTCATGTGCTATAGTTCTACGTCGTAAGTTCTATGTGTTGACTGGATACATTAAGTCATGTGCTATTGATTATGTGTTATTGTTCTACGTTGAGTTAGATACTATTGTGAATTCCTTTGACATCAAGTGTTTGAACATAAACTATACATATTATGGCAATGGGTTGTAAACACACAGGTTGCAAGTTTTGTATGGAACTTGGGCCGAGTGGATTGCAATGCCTTTTTGCATAAATGATTTTGAAAGGCTTTACATTTCAACACAAACTCTATGAACTCACTTAACCTTTGTGTTGACACTTTTTAGCATGTTTTATCTCAGGTATCTAAGGCATTCACTTCATGGCATGCATGTGGACTTATCATAGAGTCGTGGTGACGACGCGTCACACATGGGATTTATGCATTTTAAAACATCGTTTGGATTGTAACAAATTTATTTCCGCACAAGTTGATTTTCATTTGGGACCTACACTTTGTAAACTCTGATTATTTTATTAAATCAAACAATGTATTTTCCAAACGACACTTTAGGTCGTTCAATATATCTGTAACTATGATGCTATGACAGTCAATCCCCAGGAATTCCATTCCGCTGCAAAACAGGTAATTTGGGGGTGTGACATTATTTGTATTAACACTAAACATTTATAAGGATCAAGTTGCCATCTATGAACAGCGTGCTAAATTTAAGCTGACCACCCGTGAGCAGGAAATAGATAGCCAAATGCGTACATTAATCACAAAATGTAATTTAAGGAAAGAAACATTAAAACAAGAGTTAAATTCCTTAGAAGAGAAACTTAATAAAACTGTTAAGCAAAAGCAAGAACTTCAAAAAAATGTAAAAGTGCTTAAACACTGATTCAAAGAAAAGGAATCAAAACTTTTAAATGATTTTTCCAACCTTAAAACTATAAAGAACAAACTTGAAAACAAGTAGTACGTACAAGGAAACACCATTCAGACTGCTCACATGATCACTAAGCATAGAGTATTAAGTGATAAACTCAGTATTGGCCTTGTAGAAGACCCAAATCTTGCGTATCTTAAGAAAGCTAAAAGAGCTCATGATGTGATATATGATGGTAGTGAGATTATTAAGCCTAAACAAAAGCCAACTTGTGTAGAGAACACTAAAGAGGAGATAGAGATAGAAAATGCCTCTAGAGAGAAAATGGAAACGAAATTAAATGATCCTCGGTGTGTGAGTCATAATTTAAATTTAAAAACTCCCAATTACACTAAGGATAACTGGCTAGCCACGTTTAGACCTCAGACTCAATTAACCCCTGAACAAGTGTTTTGGAAGTTAGATATGGAAAAGAGAAAAGTTGAAGAACTTGTTGAAAATAATCCTCCCCTTAGGAAATTGCCTCCAGCTACAGTGTATCCTCCCAATACATCGATGCATTTAGTGCCTAGAACTCTTCCCACTCAAAGTAAAACCTTAATCAGCTTATACGTAGTTTACCAAGTATTTGTTGATTTCGAGAAAATATGTAAGAAGAGAATCACACCAATAGGAATTACTGAATGGGAAAGGGGTTTTGACCAACAAAAGCATGTTATCTTACAGAGGTCATTCCATTCTTTAAACAATTGAAAGAACAATTTAAGGGTATTCAAAAGGCCTTAGATACTGAAGTTAATGAAATGAAAAAGATGTTTAATGAAATGGAAAACGAGGTTAAACGTAATGCATGTGAGCTTAAAAGCGATGAGATTGAGAAGAAGAATATTCACATCCTCAACGAGAATTTGATTTCTAGATGTATTGCTCAAGATGTGTTTTATACTATTACTGATTATGCCATAACTGCCTCTCAATTTCATGATCTATCAATTACATTTAAAGTTTCCCAAGATCGTGTCATTGAGCTTGAGACCACAAATTCAAAATTGCATGAGAAAATCAAAAAGGATGATCATGATAACATGTTTAGGCATTTTTCTAAATTTGAAGTTGAATATCTTGATTTACAATTAAAATATCAGCATCTTGAAGAAAGAATCAAAACTTTAAATGCCAAGACATCTTCGAATGCTCCTAAGTTTGATGCATATTTTGAAATAAACTCACGTGATGAACGGATTCAAGCTCACTATAACACGATCAGAAAGTTGAAGGGAAATAGGAGTGAAGTGGTTGGCACTCATATACCTCAGCCTTTAGATTCTCAGAATTTCCAACTTCAAAACATCATTAATAAATTACATAAAGAAAATGATTGTTTTCAAGCTGAAATTTCAAAGGTTAAATTGCAAAACAAATAGTTAAGTGATTCAGTCAAGATTAATCATGATAAATACATTGAAAAGATAACTCCTTTGCTTAACGAAATTGAGAATCTGAAGCGTATGGTAAAAGGAAAAGTGCAGATTCCCACTTGCAATTATTATGTTCAAAAGGTTTCTACTTGTAACAATTACGTTATTGATGTGTTGTATATTCTCCCTCTTCTTAGGAATAATGAACTACCATATCAAGCATATCTTTCGTACCTTAAGGATAGTTTAGAGGGTCTGCTTGAGATCGTAGAAGATGATAGAATAGAGAAACCACTTGATAGTGCAGTTGCCTATGCCTGCATGTATGCTAAACGATCTCAGGAACTCTTAGAATATGTATTTGCTACATGTCCTAAATCTGGTACTACGCGAGATAGAATAGTTGCACCCATTTCTATGCCTAAAGTCAAGCATGTTACCTTTGATGTACTTACAAAAGTCTCAGAGCCCAGCACTTCTAGACCAGAAAAGGAAAAAGTAGTGAAACCAACTAATATTTTTGTCGTTCCTTCTATAGGAGTAATCAGTGACAGTATGGATAGCGGGTCAAAGCCTTCAGGCAATACAAAGCAAGATAGGACCTCGCGAGCTAAAAGTGATCAAGAGAAGAAAGTAAAAGACCACCCTAGGAATAATAAGTTTGAGTTGAGTAAGATGAATCATGTTGATTCTAGTATTAGCTATAAGCGTACAGTAATTAATTCGAATTCTTCTACTGCTTTCAAAACATGTAATGAATGTTTGGTTTCTGGTAATCATGATGAATGTGTTGTGACTTATTTCAAAAATGTTGTTAAATCTCCAGTTAAGAATGTTGGGAATGCTAAAAAGGTTAAGCAAGTTTGGAACCCTACAGGGAAAACGTTTAGTAATGTAGGTTATCAAGGGAAGCCTACAGGACATCAATTCAAAATGAGTGAACTTTGCCCTAAATTGTCTAGATCACTGGCCATTAATAAATGGAAGCCCACTAGTAGAATCATACATTTAGGAAGTCAACATGCTTCGACTAGGTCCATTGCCTCTACCAGTATTGCTCCCACTAACAATGTCATAGCATCTAGAAATGTTGTAGGTCTTCAAATTGCTTGTACTAACCAATCGTAATCCATATTCTCATGGGGATCCAAAGCTTCCAGTTATCCACACTTGTCTGTTTTCAAATGCAATTCGTATAAATCGTCCTTTGGTATTTGGATTTAGGCTGCTCAAAACATATGACTGGAGATCGCTCACGGCTCAAGAACTTCGTGAATGAGTTCATCGGGACTGTTAGATTTGGGAATGACCACTTAGGGGCAATTATGGGTTATGGAGATTATGTTTTTGGTGATAGTGTGATCTCCCGGGTATATTATATGGAAGCTCTTGGTCAGAATTTGTTCTTTGTTGGTCAATTATGTTATTCCGGTATAGAAGTGGCCTTTTGAAAACACTCTTGCTTCGTTAGAGAATTAGATGGTGTTGAGCTTCTAAAGGGATCTTGTGGCACTAATTTATTCACCATCTCTATTGAAGACATGATGAAGTATTCTCTTATTTGCTTGTTGTCAAAGGAATCTAAGAACAAATCATGGTTATGACATTGTCGACTCAATCACTTAAACTTTGGCACCATTAATGATCTTTCTAGAAAGGACCTTGTAAAAGGCTTACCCCGATTGAAATATGAAGAAGATCATCTTTATTCAGCATTATGGAAAGCAAGAAGTATGCCCATAAACCCAAACCTGCCAATACCATTATGGAATTTCTTCATACCCTTCACATGGATTTATGCGGACCCATGAGAGTACAAAGTATAAATGGGAATAAGTATGTGCTAGTCGTTTTTGAGGACTACTCTCGGTTTACTTGCGTTAAGTTTTTAAGAAAAAAGGATGAAACTCCTGAAGTTATCATAAAACTTATTAAACAATTGCAGGTTAGGCTTAACAAAACAGTTAGAATTATCCGAACAGACAATGGAACTGAATTTGTGAACAAGGAACTTAGTGATTTTTATGAAAGCATTGGAATCAGTCATCAAAGAAGTGTTCCACACACTCCTCAATAGAATGATGTAGTTGAAAGGGGAAATTGGACTCTTGTAGAAGCTACAAGGAGTATGCAAATATTTTAAAAGGCTTAAATGTTTCTCTGGGCGGAAGCCATTGCCACTGCTTGTTACACTGAAAACCATTCCCTAATATATACTATTCATGGAAAAACTCCATACAAATTAGTTCACAACAGAAAACCGGATCTCTCGTTTCTTCGTGTGTTTGGAGCTTTGTGCTATCCAACCAATGATGGTCAAGATCTGGGAAAGTTGAAAGCTAAGGCTAATATTGCATTTTTCGTTGGTTACGCACCTAATCAGAAGGGTTACCGAATCTACAACAAAAGAACCCGAGACATCATGGAAACTATTCATGTTACGTTTGATGAGTCGAGCAAATAGATCCTAGACAATCCAGTTCTGGACCCGCACCTCGACTTTTGACAACTGGACTCAGTAGTTCGGGTCTTGTACAATATCCCTCTCCTGCAGCTCCTTAGGTACCTCCCTCAGAAGAAGATTTGAAGAAACTTTTTGATCCAATGTATGATGAATACTATGAACCTCCAACTGATGATAATTATGCACCACCAACTGCTATTACTCGTACTCCAACCAAGACAAATGGTCCATGGATCTCAATTTCTTTATCTCAATAAGCGCCATTTGTAGATAATTCATCATCATCTTCTAATTCTCAAACATCTTCTGTACATCAAGGAAATGCAGCGGCTAATTCTTTTGGAGATAACCCCTTTACTACTCCCGAAGATGCTCCGTTTGAAAATATATTTGCCCCTGAACCCACTCCTGAAACATCATCACCAAGGGATCCTAATTCTGCTACCTCAGTTCCTTACCAACAACCACATAAATATCCTAGAAAATGAACACATGATCATCCACTCGATAACATCATTGGGAATCCTTCTCGTCTAGTATCTACTAGAAAGCAACTTGCCACTGACGCCTTATGGTGCTTCTTCAACTATGTACTATCAAAGATCGAACCAAAAGACGTCAAGACTGCAATGTCTAAGTATAGCTAGTTTAATGCTATCCAAGATGAAATCCATGAGTTCGATCGTCTTGACGTATGGGAATTAGTGCCTGCTCCAGATTGTGCTATGATTATTGCTCTCAAATGGATCTTCAAGGTGAAACTTGATGAGCACGGTGATGTCTTGAATAATAAGGCGAGACTTGTGGCTAAAGGATATCGACAAGAGGAGGGTATTGACTTTGAGGAATCATTTTCTTCGATTGCACGAATTGAGGCTATCTGAATATTCCTGGCTAATGCTGCTAGCAAGAATATGGCAGTTTATTAGATGTAGTTAAGATTGCTTTTCTTAAAGGAGATCTCAAAGAAGTGGTCCATGTTAGTCAACCCAAAGGTTTTGTGGATCCTGAGCATCCTATCCATGTTTATCTCTTGAAGAAAGCCCTCTACGGCTTGAAGCAAGCTCCTAGGGCTTGGTATGATACTTTTTCAAAGTTCTTTTTGGCTAAAGGATTCTACAAAGGCGCTGTTGATCCCACATTTTCACTCGAAATTCAGGCAAACATTTAACTCATGTTCAAATATATGTTGATGATATTTTTTTTGCCTCGACCAACCCTAATGAATGTGATCGTTTTTCTAAAGAGAAGGGCTCTAAATTTCAAATATCAATGATGGGACAAATGTCATTTATCTTAGGATTACAAATTTATCAAAATCCCGGAGGCATTTTTATAAATCAATCTAAATATGCTAATGAAATATTAAAGAAAATTGGATTTGATTCTTTTGACAATGTTGACACTCCCATGGTGGAACGAATGAAACTAGATAAGGACCACTCGGGGATCCTAGTTTATCAAACTAAATATCGTAGTACGATTGGATACTTGATGTATCTCACTACTAGTAGACCTGATATTTTGTTCGTTGTATGCATGTGTGCTCGCTACCAGGCTAAGCCTACTAAAAAGCACCTTGAAGCGGTTAAACGGGTCTTTCGGTACCTCCATGGAGCCATTAACATGGGAATTTGGTATCCGAAGGAGACCGCCATGTCACTAACAGTCTATGTAGACGCTGACCATGCAGGTTGTCAAGATACTCATCGAAGTACGTCAGGAGGTGCTCAGTTTTTTGGTGATAAGTTAGTGAGTTGGTCTTCAAAGAAACAAATGAGTACTTCCATATCCTATACAGAGGCTGAATACATTTCCATGTCAAAATGTTGTGCTCAAATCTTATGGATGAGATCCCAATTATCTGACTATGGCTTTGTATTCAACAAAATTCCTTTGTATTGTGATAAAAAAAAGTGCCATCGCTCTCTGCTGCAATAATGTTCAACACTCAAGATTGAAGCATATCGATATTCAACATCATTTCATCAGGGAACAAGTAGAGAAAGGTGTGGTTTAACTATACTTTGTGAGGACTGAATATCAGTTAGCAGATATCTTCACCAAAGCTCTTCCAAGAGACCGTTTTGAGTTTATCCTCCCACGACTCGGCATGAAGAGTCTACAGCCGAAAACACTCAAACCTCTTCAGGAGGAAGATGAGGAGTAAAGGAGTTTGTGCACTTATTCTTTGTAAATATTTTTATCAAACAACAGAATACAAAAATATAAAACCATCAAAAAGAAAATAGAAAAGTATAAAATCTTCAAAAACCATTAACTTTTTTTTTAAAAAATCAGAAAATAACAAAAATAGCTTTTCCAAGGCATGTCTTCTGGCATCGATAACATCTATGGTCTTAGAACTGTCATTTAATAGTGGCACGGGACTTTAGATGAAGTTCAAACAGAAGTTCAAATGTTTTTCAAAACATGCCTTAAACAATAATGGTTTACAATTACTTCATATTGTAACCCAAGCTTAAAATCATGGCTTTCAGTTATTTCAGACTGTAACCCGCTTTTAAAGAAAGGACAGTGCTGTGCAGAATCGATTTTTTTTTTAAATCAGAAAATACCAAAAATAATTTTTCCAAGGCATGTCTTCTGGCATCGATAACATCTACAGTCTTAGAACTGTCATTTAATAGTGGCACGGGACTTTAGATGAAGTTCAAACAGAAGTTCAAATGTTTTTCAAAACATGCCTTAAACAAAAATGGTTTACAATTACTTTAGATTGTAACCCATGCTTAAAATCATGGCTTTCAGTTATTTCAGACTGTAACCCGCTTTTAAAGAAAGGACAGTGCTGTGCAGAATTGATTTTTTTCAAATATCGAGCTCTGATCCTAAAAACAAATATAATCAGGAAACTTTGTCGACAAAAAGACGAATGTTTCTTCACAAATGTTTTTCATTCTAAAGATTCTTCTGGAAAATATTTGTCTTGAAATGGTTATAATATTGTTTGAAATAACTTGGACTTAATTTTTGAAAATCAACTAGACTTAATCTTTGTCACTCAATCAACAACTAAGATCCTTGATTGAGGGGGAGAGTGATTTCAAACATTTCAAAAAGGATATTTTGTAACAATTGGTACCATAAAGAGCATGGTTTATACATTTGGTACAAGAGCATGTTAACTTGTCAAAATATTTTGTCCATAATTGGCACAAGAGCATGTAAACCTTGTTCCTTTTTCATACAAATGGTACATGAGCATGTTAAGTTGTATTTCTAGATGGTGCATCTTGATCAATGGAGATTAAAGATCAATAATCTAATCGTTATTAGTTAATGGAACTGAATTTGTGAACAAGGAACTTAGTCAGTTTTATGAAAGCATTGGAATCAGTCATCAAAGAAGTGTTGCAAGCACTCCTCAACAGAACGATGTAGTTGAAAGGCGAAATCGGACTCTTGTAGAAGCAGCAAAGACTATGCAAATGTTTTAAAAGGCTCAAATGTTTCTCTGGGCGGAAGCCATTGCCACTGCTTGTTACACTCAAAACCATTCCCTAATATATACTGTTCATGGAAAAACTCCATACGAATTAGTTCACAACAAAAAACCGGATCTCTCGTTTCTTCGTGTGTTTGGAGCTTTGTGATATCCAACCAATGATGGTCAAGATCTGGGAAAGTTGAAAGCTAAGGATGATATTGCATTTTTCGTTGGTCAAGATCCTGGTTTATCAAACTAAATATCGTAGTATGATTAGGTCCTTGATTTATCTCACTACCAGTAGACCTGATATTTTGTTCGTTGTATGCATGTGTGCTCGCTACCAGGCTAAGCCTACTAAAAATCACCTTGAAGCGGTTAAACGGGTCTTTCGGTACCTCCAAGGAAACATTAACAGGGGAATTTGGTATCCAAAGGACGCCGCCATGTCACTAACAGTCTATGTAGATGCTGACCATGCAGGGTGTCAAGATACTCATCGAAGTACGTCAGGAGGTGCTCAGTTTTTTGGTGATAAGTTTGTGAGCTGGTATTCAAAGAAAAAAATGAGTACTTCCATATCCTCTACAGAGGCTGAATATATTGCCATGTCATCATGTTGTGCTCAAATCTTATGGATGAGATCCCAGTTATCTGACTATGGCTTTGTATTCAACAAAATTCCTTTGTACTGTGATAACAAAAGTGCCATCGCTCTCTGCTGCAATAATGTTCAACGCTCAAGATCGAAGCATATCGATATTCGACATCATTTCATCAGGGAACAAGTAGAGAAAGGTGTGGTTGAACTATACTTTGTGAGGACTGAATATCAGTTAGCAGATATCTTCACCAAAGCTCTTCCAAGAGACCGTTTTGAGTTTATCCTCCCACGACTCGGCATGAAGAGTCTAAAGCCGAAAACACTCAAACATCTTCAGGAGGAAGATAGGGAGTAAAGGAGTTTCTGCACTTATTCTTTGTAAATATTTTTATCAAAAAACAGAATACAAAAATATAAAACCATCAAAAAGAAAATAGAAATTTATAAAATCTTCAAAAACCATTAAAATTTTTTTTAAAAAATCAGAAAATACCAAAAATAGTTTTCCAAGGCATGTCTTCTGGCATCGATAACATCTACGGTTTTAGAACTGTCATTTAATAGTGGCACGGGACTTTAGATGAAGTTCAAACAGAAGTTCAAATGTTTTTCAAAACATGCCTTAAACAATAATGGTTTACAATTACTTCAGATTGTAACCCAAGCTTAAAATCATAGCTTTCAGTTATTTCAGATTGTAACCAGCTTTTAAAGAAAGCATAGTGCTGTGCAAAATCAATTTTTTCCAAACATCGAGCTCTGATCCTAAAAACAAATATAATCAGGAAACTTTGTCGACAAAAAGACGAATGTTTCTTCACAAATGTTTCTCATTCTAAAGATTCTTCTGAAAAATATTTGTCTTCAAATGGTTATAATATTGTTTAAAATAACTTGGACTTAATGCACTAAAGATGAGTGCATATAAGGTAGGCTAAGGCGATTTGGGTATACATTTGGGGGGTGGATTGTAAACAATGCTCTTCATTGATATTTCAGAAAATTAAAGCATCACGAGAACCGCGAAAAGGATAGGCTCTGAGGGGTTAACTAGGGGTATCGTGTACTAAAGATGAGTACATCGCAAGGGTGTGGGGTAATTAATCAACCGATGTGGAAGATTTAATTATAATACAGGTTTCAAACAAGGGTTATCCTAATGCCTTTTATCATTTAGTTACTCCTAACTACACAATTGTAGTCTCACTAGCGATCTCGGAATGCATCACAAAACAAGTTCTAGAATCTATTATACTACCGGTACACTCACTAATCATTAAAGATGAATGCTTTTATTCCTAAAGATCTAGGGGCGAACCTCACATTTTTGGGGTGGAATTAGAGTGGTAAATAATTTTTGTGCTAGTCATATAATTCCTATCCATGTGACACTTTATTAAGACTAAAGTTTTACTCGTGAATTTCATAAAAAAAATTAAATTTGGTGCTAAAATTGCCCTAACAAATATTTCTCATAGTTTATTACACAAATTACTAAGGACAAGACAAATGATCAAGTGAGTGAATAGTTTCTAAGTTCCCGTTTTATTCTCCCTCCCTAAACTTAAACTAAACATTGTCCCCAATGTTCCCCGAAAGCATCAAAGTTATGATAAAGAAAGGTAAGTAAGGAAAAGAAACTAGTACTCCCCTGATTATCTCGGTAGCATATGTGTGAAGTTGCGGTTAAATCCTCTTCCAAGATGAATGAATAAGTAATAAGGTTCATCCAATGTGTGTTTCTTCTTCTTGTCCAATATAACCTACACACTTATAAGAAAATAATGAAACCTTCACGTAAAATCGACGGTAAAACTATATATGACACACAACTACACTAGAAAGCAAGTAAGATATAATGCTTGTGGAATGGATGTTTATAGTTTTTTTTGAAAAATTAAGATCTAGGAATTTCCAAAAATTTACAAATTGCACAGAAAATGAAAAACCAATCATCCTATTTTTACATAGCCTGATGTTGTCATGCTTTAATCCTGACGCCATCAAGTTGTCCTGACAGAAAGTGGTCTGCTGCATTTTTTTGGAAAAATTACATCATTAAAACCTGTAAAAATTCCTGCAAAACATCCATTATGACTCAATACAAGCATTTGAACCTAATAAACACACACATATATATCAATTTCAATAGTTGTAATTCTCACGTTCATGTTCTTAAAAACTTATGTGATCTCCCCTACACTTATCTTTTTGTAAAATACCTTATTAAGATGAGGTTAAAAACAAAATAAAGCATTTTCATAAAGTCTAACATGAGAATAAACAACAATGAAAAAGATATAAAACACAAAAATTGAAAAACAAAACAAGCAAACAATTAAGCATGGGTTGCCTCCCACGAAGCGCTTTTCTTTATTTATGAGTCTTGTAGCTAGACTCGAAGTCATGCTCCTACGTGACTTCATTATCGTCATCTTCTTCCTCATGACGATCTATATCGGGGTTTTCCATGGAATAGTTATGTCCTATCATGCATCTTTCTAAGAAGTCATCTTGCCCCCAATTGGTTCTATATTCCGGTCCTAGTTTCACACACTGTTTAAAGAACCCAAATATCTTATTCATCACATAGTCTACTCCTCTCTTCTTATCCTCCTCATTCCTATAGTAGACCGATAACTTAAGTTCCTTTTCATCATTGGATAGTGATGACAATTTCTCAACTTTGAATGGCATTTGGTAGGCAACGTTATCGGTTTCATCCTTGAATCTAACTATCCCTATCGACGGACCATAAGTCATCCAAGTGCTATCTATGAATGGATTTCCTAGAACTACATGGGACAAGCTAGGATCTATAGCCGTACTAATATCCTCCACAATCATCAAATCCGTAACGTACGTGAAGCTACCTACATAGACGGGCAATCCCTTAACTGTACCAAGGAAATTACATCTAACTCTAAGATCATTAGGGTCTTGCCTATTTGGGATGGGTTTTTTCATCATCCAATTATAATACGTGCTATTCATGATGTTTATTGGGGACTTGCGATCAATGTAGGCCTTTGCCACGAAAAGATGTCCTATGCAACATGGTATGTTGAGATTTCTAGGCGTGGGTGGTATCAAAGTTCCTCATCCGTAGGAAACTTTCATCACCTACTCTATCTATTTCATCGGTTGATTCATCCTTAGGAGTCTCACTAACCTCAAGTACCATCTCATGGTTCACTTCATCACTATTCCTATTTAGTTTCACTAGGGTGATGGCATTGATGAAGTGAACATGCTTTGATGAAGATGGGTCCTTATTTTCAAAGTACTTGCTCGGGTCCTTAATCTTAACAACAGAAGCTTTAGGAGAGTGAGTCGAGATGGCATTAACCTTTTCAGTGTTTGTCCTATCGTTATTGGTTATGGCTTTTAAAAGGTTATCTATCTTCCTATCCATTTCGACTTGTTGTTGGTTAAAGCGGTCTGAAAGCTTGGATATTTGGACTTCTTGGGATGTAACTAGGTGTTGCATCATCCTTTCTAGGTTTTGTTGACTAGGGGCATGAGAGCTTTGGTTGTGTTGTTGGGGCCATGAAGAGTCTTTAGAGGTGAATTCTTTTGTTTGACCCCAATTATAGTTGGGTTTGCCCCTCCATGCTTCTCGGGCTTTGTTAAAAGTCCTAGGTCCAGGTGTTGTGGGGAATCTTCCTCCCATTCCATTGGTACGCGAAGATGCGTAGTCCACATAAGCTTGTTCGAGGAGTGTCGTGCAATTACGAATGTTATGGGGACCACTACATAACTCATACAAAGAAGAGACCTTGTTCACTTGGCATGAGGGCTTAGGATTTTCGAAGGAGCTCATTAGGAATTTGAATTAATCTTCATGTTCGAGCATCCTACGATTGGAAGGTTGTGAGTCAATGGGAGGCAAGGAGATTGCCTTGACGATTTTGAGCAACTCACGGGGGTCATTCCAACATTCGTTGTCATAGAGGGCGAGGTCCTATATTGTACCCCACGACTCTTCCGCGGTAAGTTTACTAAGTTTGCCACCGGCCGCTTGGTCGATGGTTTGCCTAGTTGAGAGCTTGACATGATCATAAAAGATTTGGACTTGAAGCCAAAGATCGATGCCGTGATGAGGGACTTTATGGAGCAAGTCCTTGAATCGAGTCCATGCCTCATAGAGAGTTTCTCCTTGAAGTTGTTGGAACATCAAGATGTCATTCCTTAGTTTGGTAGTTCTCCCTGGTGGGAAAAGTTGGGCAAGGAAATGAGTGGTCTGATCATCCCAACTTGAGATAGATCCGGCGGGAAGTCGCACAAGCCAATTACTAGCTTGGTCCCGTAGAGAGAATTGGAAGAGACGCAAGCGCGTGGTCTCCCGTGTAGTATAATCAAGGTCGCTAGAGTCAACGATTTTAAGGAAGTCCTTGAGATGCTGATTAGGATCTTTGGAATGAACTCCATGGAATGGACATCCGTTTTGCACCAATCGGATGGTATCGGATCGAAGGGTCGTAGTTTGAGCTTGAATGGGGAGCTCAATGGTGTTCCTATAGACTTGATGGCTCGGTCTAGAGTATTCACCAAGAGTACGGCCTCTTGGTGAGTCAAGTGGTGGTTGGTTGAGTGGAAGTGGTTGATGTGGTGGTGGATTGTCACCCATGGTGATAAGTGACAAGGTTACGAACAAAAACACGAAGAAGGGGGATAGACTACAAGAAAGCTAACGTAAATGAGGAAAAATCTTACTTGATATGAATCAAGCAAGGGAACCTAAATGAGATATAAGTCTAACTAGCTATTCTATTCCATGGCAGCGGCGCCAAAAACTTGATAGCAGGGTTCGAGGTCGAGAAAACCTCCTTTTCTACGAGCAAGCTTTTTAACCCTCTAGGCAGTGAACCTGATCGTTGTAGTGTAGTAAAGGGTAAGCCTCGGGGATTGATATCGTTCTCTAGGGGAATAGGAATGCTAGAAAGAAATTTATGACGAGAAGGTGGGGTTGAGGATGATTCTTTTTATCTTTTTTTTGGTTTTTTAGAAAGCAAGGGTAAAATCTCGGGGAAATTGATTGGGGGTGGTACTTCTACCGATTTCTCTACTTCTACTAATTATCTAATTTAACTAATTACTACGAATACCTATGTTTAATTTTAGTGTGCTCGTATGGTGATTAAAGATGTGTTCACTTAGATACTATTACTCCCTAGTTATCTTTTATTGGTCAGTTGAATTGTCACGTCCTTTATCTTAACACGTTGTATTCCTATTAGTCGTAGGGTGTGCGTATTCCCTAGTTCTATGAGGTTATCTCTCTTATAGGATTCACGGGATCGGCAAGCACAATGCTATTTCCTCCAAGCACCCTATCGTCTTCAAGCATACTCATGAATTAAATACAACGAAATCCTAGTTGCACTCCTAAGCCTATATCAATTGAGACAAGAAACAACCTAACAACAATCAGTAACTAGGTTTCATAGATCTAAGCAGACACACAAGTAATTTAGCTAGACATGTTAGACAAGCAAGCATACAAACAATCACTTGAACATGGGGTAGACATGATGATAAATTGGAATAACAAACTTATCTTGATGTGTAAAATAGGGTTTGGGACCCTAGAATACTGTCAAAGTTGGACTACAACTGAGTTAGGGTTTGCTCTCCAAAATTCTACCTCTTAAAATACAGAAAAATCGAATGCTATATATAGATTTACAATCGCGGCGGCATCATGTTTTGCTAGCGACGCCGTCAGGTGGCCGTCATTAAGGTTTCATTTTGGACAAGTCATCGATGGGACGACGTCACTTGAGAGTTGTGACGCCGTTGGTCTTTAATTGCGACGTCGTCTGAGTCTTGGATCTGGGTCGTGTGGAGTGAAAAGTGTGAGTGACGCCCTCCATATGTTAGGTGTGACGCCGTCAGGCTTTAGGATCAGAAATTCCACTAAGCCATCGTGTACACTTTTGGACGGCGTCGCCCTTTGGATGGGACGCCGTCAGGTTCTGCTGAGCAGCCTTGAGTGTCCTCGTTCTTGACTTTTCCATTTTCTTCATGTTTTTGCTCCTTTTCATCCAAATATGCTTCATTCCAGTATTTTGCTTCCAAAAGACCTAAAAAGTTAAAAGGAATGATTTTAAGCAGTAACGGATATAAAATGTGTCGAAATAGGGCTTAAATGACCCTCTAAAAGCGTACGTTTTAAATCCTTATCATTTATGTATTGGATTTATAAGGATGGTAATGTTAGGTACTAGTTCCCATGATCCTGCCAGAGCCAGAGGGATCTACCTAGGGACAATCCACAAGATAGTGTAGAAGTCCTTAGGTATGATAAAAAAGGAGAAAAGTGAGAATAAGGGAAGAGTGCCGACTGAGATAGAGCTAGAACTGGAACTAACCCAACAAGCTTCTAGTGATGAAGTCTCGGTAAGCACTGAAGGGGTTTAAGAATGAAAAACAAATGAAAAGTAAAAGGGTGAAAAGAAATAGCTCTCCAATAATTCAACCTTAGAGCAGAAACCGGGTTCAATACATATGCTATTGGTGGTTACTAAGGTAACGCCGGTATTGAAGAGAAGACATCATGGACCCAGTGATGTACTGCACAAAACTTCCCAAGCTACTCAAGTTCTCTTAAAAGGACTTGTTTCATTCTCACGTGGAACCTACATAATCTATCGACTTTATCTTAGAGATTGTTGATATTGAAAAGGAGACCCTGTCCCTAGTCTCCGAATAAGAAACCAAAATGCACTATCGAGTCTAGTGCCAAGAGATCATTAATAAATCTCACTAGGACACACAACTCATGAATACTTGTTGTTTCACACAATGTAGAAAGAAAGATTATATATATTGAGAGTCGTACGCATTATCCTTGTGGTATTTGCAAGAACATCCGAGTGATATGTAAAATATTCACAATGAATATGGAAATCCTTCTAGAGCCAACATCAAACAAGCTCTTGGTGGGTGACATGTGAGATTCTTCAAGAATCAAACTTGTGACAACTGGATAGAAATGATGGGGCGATACACTCTTGAATCAACCTTGGTCCAGGAAATGGATTGACGAATACTTTTGAAAAACCTCTCGATGTGCACTTCAATTCTTTTCTCTAGCACATCGACCGTGTATTAATTTTTCAAATAAAACGAGTATTTATGATTGAAAATTGATATTTCTCATAAAACCTTCGTCGTAGTGCAAAACTCTTTCTCTTAAGCAATACGCAAGTGTTTTTCAAATAAAATTTTCATCAGTCAGTGAATCTCAATTCGCTGCTTCACTCACTCCGTGTTGTCTACTTTGGGATGCTCCGGTTTAAGAACGGCTAGATCAAGCTGCGAAACCTTCTCAAGGAGATTATTAGGAATTCTACCTGATCACAGGCAGTATTTTGAAAAACCTCTCGATGTGCACTTCAATTCTTTTCTCTAGTACATCGACCGTGTATTAATTTTTCAAATAAAACGAGTATTTATGATTGAAAATTGATCTTTCTCATAAAACCTTCGTCGTAGTGTAAAACTCTTTCTCTTAAGCAATACACGATTGTTTTTCAAATAAATTTTTCATCAGTCAGTGAATCTCAATTCGCTGGTTCACTCACTCTGTGTTGTCTACTTTGGGACACTCCGGTTTAAGAACAGCTAGATCAAGCTGCGAAACCTTCTCAAGGAGATTATTAGGAGTTCTACCTGATCACAGGCAGTATTTATACTGATCAACGGGGAACCATGGTTCTTGCAACCGTATTCAACAAAAGTGAAAAAATACACTTTCGTATGTTTTATTGCTAACTGTTGTTTGCAGGAACATCGGACGGTTGCAACTGATCATAATTGAGAAGTCAATCCATAACCACATGCTCACACATCACACTCACATTCAAAGAAATCATGACAAGTGCACATCTACTCTCTTTTTCTCAGATATCATCATGATACTTTTGCTTTTACTTTAATACCATCAAGCTATGCTTCCGGTATGCTGATGCAAATATCATGATCCAACAAAGCTTCCGCAACTCTGATCAAAAGACGTCATGATCCAATACTGTGAGCAAGTCGGTCCAAAAGTCACAAACATCACATGAAGGCAAAACAACAAAGGATTAGTCAAGAGATTTACTGTGGATGATGATCTATAAGAAGGCTTAAATAATAACCAACTCGTGGATCAGTTAAAGACCTCCACTTGAAGAACAAAGAATGTAGACTTTGAAGAATCAAACATTATGAGCTACAAAGTAAAGAGCGTGTCATAGAATGATATAACTCAAAATGTAATATCTATTTGTAATTGAGGTGACCTCCCTTAGGGGGAGATTGTTAGGATTTAGAAAATTCGTAAGTTAAAGACTCGGTCACCTCAAGTATGTATAAGCATTAGAAAGCTCATAGTTTTATTCGTTTAGTTATTGTTAGTAGTTAGTTAAGTAACACCGTGGAGGATGGACGGGTCTTTACCCATTGTATGCCTGATCCACAGCCCGTAGGTGGCGTATTTTGTAAGACAATATAAATACACTGTTAATACAAATAATCCGTAAAAACGTTTATTTATATTTTACGATCTTCTAATGTTTTGTCGATAACAAACGTAAAATCATTTAAAAAAAACAAATAAAATATTAAACTGTTTTGAGCCAATAGTTTTCTAACACACTTATATTTTCACATAAAACACTAAAACAAGTATAAGTGATTTTATGATTTAGATATACATATGTACAACAACTAGTGTTTACATATTGGGCTAACACATACTTAACTAAGTATATACTAAAATGGGTAAAAACAAGTATATACTAAAATGGGTAAAAACTAACAAATTGTATTGATCCACAACCCATGGTTTTGTCCAAACCACTTAACTAGATTCATTGTATTCTAGAGATACATTGTATCTAGAAAGAAACCCATGGATCAACCCATAACCCATGACCCATGACCCATACCAAAAATACCCTTGGGCAAAGAGGAGCGTCCCACGGATCCCTAGCTTTACGCTAGCCGAATCCCTTGTGGGAGGGATTCGGGATCCGGGAACATGAACTTTCTCCTCTATAAATAGTGAGCCATTTCTTCCTTTTGCTCACCACATTCACATACTTTCTCCAAGTATTGTACCTCTCTAACCACGATCTAAGGGATCATTCTATGTAGTTTGTTCTTTTTTGGTGATTCTCTAGGTTCCTCTTAAAGTGAGATAACCACTTCTTGAAGTCGAGCAAGCTCAAGTCCATGAGTTGCCATGCTCCGTCATCATCAAGACAACTGAGGTTCTCTTGTTGATAGTTCTTTCTTCCTCCGTAGATGTTTTGTTGAAGGCATTAGTGAAGGATGCCGAAAGAGTCAAGACGAAAGCATTAGTGAAAGGTGCTCAACGTCTATGTCAAAAGCATTGGTGAAGAATGCTAAAGGTGTCAAGTCAAAGGCATTTGTGAAGGATGCCTAGGAATCAAATCAAGTGGCATTAGCGAAGAATGCCTAGGTCGTATAATCGATGAGGTATATCGTTATAAATATAAGTATTAGCTTATTTCCAAGGATGGTGATATCCTTGATGGTGTTGTAATAAGGAGTGGATCACCTTAAGATTAGGTGTTGTGTTGTGATGGGTAGTAGTTCCTCCAAGGGAATCTTCAAGTGTAGGATCCGTGACCACTTATGAGCAATACAGACTTGCTTGCATCAAAATAGCCTTCTAGATCACCTCACACTAGTCAAACATAAGATACTAGAGCCAACTAGGTCTTTCTCAAATAGTTGAAAGCTTCACACTCATCCATGGCTTAGCTAGGATATATTTTGAAGTGTTTTTGATTTATCAACTCATCAAAACTCACCATAATTCCGCTCCAATGCTCACACATTATTTATCACATCTCATAGCACTTAATTAGGTATATCCATCAATTTTAGCAAATTGATCTTAATCACCTTTTGACTCAAAATTAGGCTCAAAACTAGTTTTTCATTTCCTCTTTATTTTTAAAGATTTTAGTAAATTTCTCTTAAGTCATCATCTGACTTCTAGGACTAATTACCACCATTTCTCCATATCAAATTAAATAGTATCCTTGTCAAACAGATAGTTAGACTACCTAAAGTCAATTTTCTTACCCAAAACCATCATTAAGCATCCTCACTTCTTATGGTTAAGCATTTAAGATACCCATCAGCTAAAGACTTCAAAATTAAGTCTAAAACTCAAAATCCATAGATAATAAACCTTACAAAAGCATAATCATCTTACCTAGAAACTGCCTGAAAACCGGATCCCTGGTCTATAACCAGACGGATCTCTGAGAGGGATCCAGATACGTAGCTGAGAGAAAGCCTAAATCAGATTCCATATTCAATTTTAAGTCACCTTTTGGTTATCTAACCACTTTTAGCCTTTATTTATTATCCTCCTAGAGCTGATCAATATCCTAAGTGCATCTTCTCTTAGTGGTCATGAATTTATTTTCCTAATTCAAATTATCCTTTATAAACCAAACAACCTTAGGGTTAAGGCACCACTCTCACTTACCTCTCAAAAATCAGCAACTAGAAGTTTATATTAACATCATCATCACTATGACTAAGGCTCTTAGCAACAACTCTTCAACCATAGGATCATCCAAAAGAAAGGGTCATATGATCCATGAAATCTCATCCACCGAAATATCTCCCATTAGAGATAATAATGCTAGAATCCCACCTCATCAAACTCATCCAACAAGTGCTAAGAGGACCGCAAGGATTAGCATCAAACCTTTCGGACTAGAAAAAGGATCATCTAGTTCAAAACCAAACATGGCTAGTTCTAGCAAGCCATCCAAACCCTCATTCCTTGAGCATGGACTACACTCCTTGAATGATCCTCTTCCTCACCCAAACATCTACGCATTGAATCATTCACCACCAAGAGCCACTCACTCACCAACCTTTTCATTGAATAAGGAACCACCGACAACACCAACTAGTCCATCATGGGAGACAAGGAACAACCTTGATCATATGGAATAATTTCCATTACCACCCTCATTTTTAGAACCTCATCCCACTTCTCAAAATGAAGACCCACAATCACACATAGAGCCTCCTCAAAATATCCATTTCCCTCCGGTTCCAAACCAAGACAATAATTGTCCAAATTGTCTAAACACTCAAGGACTTTTTCAAGAAGCACGAAATGAGATACATTTTATGTTTAATCATCTTCTTGCAAAGTTGGATCAAATCAACAAGTCCACTCATCCCTAGACTCAAGCATATTGTCTCGTTTTAAGTCTAGTAACTAGTTAGTATTAGTAGTATTTGTATGGCTAGTTCATTCTATTAGTTTTAGAGATTTGCTTGATTATCTCTTGTTTTTATTGAATGAATATCTATATGCCATGATTTTTTTGTGCTTGCTAAATCATATATTTCACCTCCTCATTAGCATTGTTTGACATATCTTCATTGCTGAAGAATATGTCACCAGACAGCCGGATCCCTAAGAATGGCCTAGACGGATCCCTCCACAAAGGGAACCGTGGGATCCGTGGTTCAGAAGCACATATTACTACTAACTTGAGTCTTATTTGCAGGAAATTATGCACTATACTCTTGTTTTCTAACCTTTATTTTGTAGATTTTCAAAATACACGTGAAGATTTTGACACCATAAAGATAGGGGGAGCTTTGTGTCAAACCATACATTGCAAATCCATTTGCAACTTGATCCTTATTTGGATTACTCTTCATGACACCCCATTTCAAAATTGCAATCTTCAAGGGGGAGCATTTTTCGTCACAAGGACGAACCAATTGCAAACATAATTGCAATGCATTAGCTCACTTATTTCATGTACTTGACGCCCTCACAAAGGGGTGGACTCGTCAAAGGGGAGTTAAGACGAGAACCATTCCCGTCACTTACTCACTTTACATCTTTTCTTTTTACATATTTTTCTTAAAACTTTGTGTTAGTTTCTTTTCGACGCTCTTTTTGTTTAGACAAAAGGGGAGAAAGAGTAAAACTCAATTCAAACTTTTAAGAATTTTTAGTTTTTCCTTAAAAATATTTTATGTTTTGTCATCAACAAAAGGGGTTGTTAATACAAATAAGCCGTAAAAACGTTTATTTATATTTTACGATCTTTTAATGTTTTGTCGATAACAAACGTAAAATAATTTTAACGAAACAAATAAAATACGTAAACTGTTTGAGCCAATAGTTTTCTAACACACTTACGTTTTCACATAAAACACTAAAACAAGTATAAGTGATTTTATGATTTAGATATACATATGTACAACAACTAGTGTTTACATATTGGGCTAACACATACTTAAGTAAGTATATACTAAAATGGCTAAAAACAAGTATATACTAAAATGGGTAAAAACTAACAAATGGTATTGATCCACAACCCATGGTTTTGTCCAAACAACTTAACTAGATTCATTGTATTCTAGAGATACATTGTATCTAGAAAGAAACCCATCAACCCATAACCAAAAATACCCATGGGAAAAGAGGAGCGTCCCACGGATCCATAGCTTTACGCTAGCCGGATCCCTTGTGGGAAGGATCCGTGGGATCTGGGGAACAGTGAACTTTCTCCTCTATAAATAGTGAGCCATTTCTTCCTTTTGACTCACCACTTTCACACATACTTTCTCCAAGTATTGTACCTCTTTCACACATACTTTCTAACCACTGATCCTAAGGGATCTTTCTATGTAGTTTGTTATTTGTTTTTGTGTGATTCTCTAGGTTCCTCTTAAAGGCGAGATCACCACTTCTTGAAGTCGAGCAAGCTCAAGTCCATGAGTTGCCATGCTTCGTCATCATCAAGACAACTGAGGTTCTCTTGTTGATAGTTATTTCTTCCTCCGTAGATGTTGTGTTGAAGGCATTAGTGAAGGATGCCGAAAGAGTCAAGACGAAATCATTAGTGAAAGGTACTCAACGTCTACGTCAAAAGCATTGGTGAAGAATGCTAAAGGTGTCAAGTCAAAGGCATTAGTGAAGGATGCCTAGGAATCAAATCAAGTGGCATTAGCGAAGAATGCCTAGGTCGTATAATCGATGAGGTATATCGTTATACATATAAGTATTAGCTTATTTCCAAGGATGGTGATATCCTTGATGGTGTTGTAATAAGGAGTGGATCTCCTTAAGATTAGACATTGTGTTGTGATGGGTAGTAGTTCCTCCATAGTTGTAACACCCCTAATTTTGTGATACGCATCGGAATTCAAACTGGGTGTTACTTTATGGCACAACAGTTATATCAATAGAAAATGAACCCTAATTGAGTTGTTTTCAAAGATTTATCATTCGATTTATATAAATATCAGAGTTCACAAAATGAGGTCCCAGTGGTTTTATAATTTGTTAAATAAGTTTTCGAATGATAATATAGCCTTTTTGAGTATCCGTGCCCTTCCATGCCATCCTCGTACATTATGGACCTGAGATAAACATGCTAAAAGTGTCAAAACAAAGGTTGGTGAGTTCATAGAGTTTATAGGTAAAACAATTGAGTTCAGCAGTTTCGAGTTTGAGTGATAATCGTAATAAATATAGATATCGATAAAATAAGTAGTGGGCTATGTTGTTATACACCCATAGTTCGTTTGTTTAGTAATCAGTTGACCACAAGTTTCAAGGTTGGGCCATGTTGTTGCACCCATAAATTCAGTAGTTGCAGCATTTGTATCATTGCAACACAGTATATATTGCCTTAAGTCTCATGAACGCAAACCTTAACACGAACGTGTCATAATAATGACGTAAGTTACAAACATCATAATAATGATGTGAGCAACAATTCCCTCTGGTAGGAGTTTGCCATTCTCCTAGTATTCTCAAATAAAGTGCATTTGGTTACCTATCCGGCTAACACAAATGGGGCGTCAACTGCCAATTTATCTATTCACTATATTCGCGTTCACTCGCAATTGATTAATGGTTCATGATATGAGGGACTTTTAGTGGAAACAGTAAGTACTTAAGCAATAGAAATCAGGTGTGGGTGTAGCATAGAAAAATACTTGTGTTCGGATTTTGTAGCATGTATCTCCCCACGAGTTTGAAAAACAAGTAAAAAATGGGACTATGAACTCACAGTAATATATAAAAGTTTTAGAGTACTTGAGAAAGTAAAAATAGGTAATTGAGCATGTATCTCCCCCAAAAATAGTATAAAACAATTGAAAATGGGGCTATGAAACTCACAGTAATATGTAAAAGTTTTTAGAGTACTTATAAAAGTGAAAGCAATTAGTTGAGTATGTATCTCCCCCAAAGCATTAATAAACAAGTATAAAAACGGGGCTACAAACTCACAGTAATTCGTAAGAGTTTAAAATAAATGTAAAAATATCAAGCAATATTTGAGCATGTATCTCCCCCAAAACGTTCAAAATAAGGAAAAGAAGGGCTATGACTCACCTTGTTGTACCGTAGTCTGGATGGAAAACAAATTAGGTAATATGAACAAATTGCCCCAACTCTCGACCTGAGTTGGTATGTCATGTTTTTAGTATTCGAGTTCAAGTTTATGCGATGATAATGCTTTATCGATAGTTAGGTAACATGAAGTCTCTTAAAAAATTATCAATACTTATCATTCTTATTTTTATGGCTCGGATGATTGTTAATAAATTTTATCAAAACCCAAGTTGTTAAATATTTTATGTTTCCAAAATGTTATAATTTACAACTTTAAATATTTACGGTTTTTACCCTTGCACTTTCAAAAATGACACTTCATACCCTCAACTATGAGTTATTGACAAAATCAGCCCTTGTATAATTAAATTTGAATAAATTACATTTTTAGTCCAAGAAAAACTTTATCTTTCAAAAATTACAATTTTTATACTTGTAATTTTATAAGAAAAATTCGCTTGTTTTAGGCCTAAATTGACAAAAGTGCGGGTAAATAAAAGCGAGGCCTGAAAAGGTTTTTATCACGTTCTTGATCCCTTCAAGAGTTTGTCCGGTAGTCTTTCTAATGGTTCAAACTAGAAGTCTTAAGCTCTTACGGTTTGGTCGTGGTGATTTCTCAAAGTAGGGGGTCTAGGTGCCTTTTGTTGGTTTTGGGCGATAACAAGGCCAAACGAGGACAGATTTTACACGAGGCAAGCTAGTGTTTTTACAACACATTTGACCCTTTAAACACTTTGCTGTAAGCTCTTCGAAATGGTGTAGGTCTCATATCCTAGACATCTTTGATTAGGGAGAAACAAGTCTGTGAACATGGCCACGGCCATGGCGTTTTAAGGAAATTTCATTTTTGCTCATTAACTTTACGGTGTCACCTAGGGACGTAAATATGTTAATTAACTCTTTTAAGTTATTCCTAACATTCTATAACTCCTACGACTTAAATTTTGTAAAATGCATGCAAGGTCTTTTTATGAAAAGCTCACGAGTCACATACTTTTTGGTTAATTATAAAAGAGACTATAAGAGCTTTTAAAGACGTTATTGGGGCTTTAAAATCCTCACAGAGGGCTCTTTAAAATGGTGTAATTCTCATACTTAACAACTCTTTATTTAACGAGATATTAATATGGAGCGGCTACTTAGGCCAGTTTTGATAAATTGAAATTCTCGTTTTCCAACTATAAAACTTTATATCTTTTGCATGCGACCTTGTGAAATGTTGTTTAACTCATTTTTAATGTTTCTAAGATAGTTCATAACCGATTTTATAAAAAATCTCATGTTTTCCAATGACTTTGTTGTAAAGTACTTTTGTTTTAAGACTTATGGCTAAATGGTGTGCGTTTTATGCATGACTGACTAGGCTTTTCAACGGGTTAGAGGCGTTTTAGAGTGTCTAGGTGGTATTCACAAAGGTACTTTGGTTGGCCTAATACCTTTAACCCGATTCTAGAAAAATAGAGCGCAATAGAGGTCTTTGGCATTTTTATAACATATATATATATTTGTTAAGATTTTGGTTAAAATTAGCGTTCGTTTTGCATTTTCAAGACGCGTGCACCTGAGTTCTTGAAGAAAACATTCTGTCACAGAAGTGCTTTAACTTTTTGATGAAACGGACCAGAAGTGCCTCGTTTCGCGTGCCTAAACGATACATCCACGAAAGTTTTTGATGAGGTTTTGTAAAACTTAGACACAGTATCTTTTGACTTCGTGTGGTAGTTTTAGGTGATTCAAATTGCTACGTTTTCGCTATATAATATCCTTTTTAACAGTAGGCACTTGATATTAAAAATGATAACGAAATTAAATGAGTTTAATACACTTACAACTCTTGGAATCGACTAGAAAGGGATTTCGACCATAGGAGCTTCTAAAGTGGAACCAAGCTCTTTCCTTCCTCCTAGGATTTAGACCATCCTTCCTTGGCTTCTACTAGAACCCTTAGATCAGGGAGAAATTGAATTTGTGTGTGTTTGAGGTGTGGTTAGAATGGGATGAGCAAAATGCATGGGAATGCCTTGCTATTTATAGAGTGGAAATGAGAAGGCTTTGGAAGGTGTCTAAGTCATCATGTTGTGTAGTAGGGGACAAGACTAGGTGTCTTGGTGTTGTATGTAGCCAAGTGTTGGAATGGGGATCAAAGGATGGTGTGGAAGCTTAGACCACCAAAAGAGTCTCTTGTGGCTAGAAGATGAACATGTAGGACTTAGGAACTAAATTAGTTAGGTTTTTGTTCATATTTAACCATAATGTAACTAGTGGTTCGATTGGCTTAAAGGGGTGGTACCAAGGCTATAAGATGTTGTACATAGTCTATTTAGGGTTTTACTAGGGTTTTAGTGATATGGAAAATATATGGTTAAGCCATTAGTTAAGTTTATAAAAATTTAGATTAATTTAGTTAAGTTTAAAATAAGTAAAAGTATTGTTTTTAGGTTTTATGCAATAGGCACTTGTACATTAGGTTTAAGGACTTGTACTTAGGGTTGTTAAATATAAGAAATATATTTTTAAAGCCTTGTGCATGAAAGACTTGTAATATGTGCTTTTAGGGTGAGTACACTGAGGTTTATAATGAACTTAATATAATTATTACCTTTTTATGCTTTAATGACTTGTACCTTGGCTTGGAAAACTTGTACTTTTATATTTTTGTAGAAAATATGTCCCTATTAATTAGGGTTTGTGATTCGTCCACGTAAATCATGGTTTTGGCAGTTTAGGGTTTATACCGGGAGATATCGTAATAGTAGGGTTTTGTGCTTTAAAAGTTTGTACTTTAACTTTGGGGTATTGTACTTGAAGGTTTATGGTTTATTTACCCAAAACCGTATTTATAGCAATTCTAGGATTTCATAGAGACTTTATTAGATAACAAAATTCAGCTTGTACGCTCAATAATCGTACGTTAACGGATTAACGTAAAGTGGCAAAATGAAAGTTGGTAAAACTTGGGTACTTGACATATAAGTATGTTTATGTGAAATAAACATAAGGTCGTCGGCGTCGGTCCGTGTGTAAGCACTTTCGTTGAAAATGTGAGTTACGTCTCATGAAAGGGTAGTAGTCAAACAAGTCGATATTATAAAAAACATTTATGCGTAGAAAACGGATAAGTATTACTGATAAAAGTAAGGTGATGTTAGGATTTGGAAAATCCAGTAGTTAAAGTGTCGGTCACCTCAAGTATATGTAATCGTTAGAAAGCTCGTAGTCGTAGTTATTTGATGTTAAGTAGTACTTAGTTATGTAACACCATGGAGGACGGACGGGTCTTTACCCACTGTATGCCTGATCCACAGCCCGTCAGGTGGCGTTTTATAGTAAGACTATAAATACTCTCTACCTCCCAATGTAGAGAGTTGGAGCTCATAATAAGATTTTTCTTTCTCTCACTAAAGTTCCCAAACCTCTAACTTTCTCTCTCGAAAACTCATCTTATACGCCAACTTTATTTATGGTTTGATGTGTATGTGAAATCCAATATGTTACAAATGGTATCAAGAGCCATGGTTAGATAATCTCTTTCATATCCTTGGATTTCTTGTGGTTTTTAGATGGTTTTTGAGTTTGAAAAAGTGTAGTGGTTTTTGCATCATTTGGTCCATTTCTAGTGTTAAAGTTTGAATTTTGGGTGTACCTTTGTGTTTAGGATCATTGTATGTACTTGGGCTTTGATTTGGTAAGCTTGAATCACTGTGGTTGAGCTTGTTTTGGATTGAAAAGTGTGTTTTTGAAGTTTTTCTTGGTAGCGACTTGGCTCTCGGAGTGAATTTCTACTTAGCGACTTGCTTCAGTAAAAGGTAGCGAGTTGTAGTGTTGTTTGGTGGCGAGTTAGTCCTAGCGACTTGACTTTTGAGACAAGCCGACAAACAGTACACTTAGTGGATTCTCCACTACGGGTAGCGACTTGGTAAGGTAGCGACTTGCTTTCAATTTTGATAGTGACTTGTTCTTTAAGTTTCTTAGCGACTTGGTGCATAGCGACTTACTATCAAAATTCGTAGCGATTTGGAACTTAGCGACTTGTCTTGTTATTACTTAGCAACTTAGTGCTTAGCGACCTGGTTCAAGGATTCTTAGCGACTTGGTTGACTTTTGTGTGTAATACGGTTTTCTCTTGATTTAGTAAAATCCCGTGAAAGAATCTATTTCCCGGTTTAATCATTGAGTTATAAAATCCCGTGTAATCTTTAAACATGTCTACCATCGTACCTTCAATCATCTCCACTGTTGCCGAGGATGTTCAAGCATTTGGTTGGATACTCGTCCACCCATGCTTGACGAACTGACTACGACTCTTGGGCTCAAAGAATCGATTGTCTTGTCTTGGAAAGGAAAATGGGGTCAACATTCTCAAATCGATTGTTGAAGGACCTTATCAGATTGAGACTACAAGAGACTTAATTGATACAACTGCAAATGGAACAATGATCTATGGAATAGACAGACCAAAGACATATGATGAGCTCAATGATAAGGAGAAAAAGAGATTCGATGCTGATATCATGGCTTCTAACATCATACTTCAAGGTCTTCCAAAAGATATCTACAAGCTTATCAATCACAACACCGAAGCCAAGGCTGTGTGGGATAATGTCAAGATGCTTCTTTCTGGTTCTGAATTAACTATGGAAGATAGAGAATCACAACTCTATGATGAATTTGAGCACTTCAAGATGAAACCAGATGAGAGTGTCTATGAGTATTACGTGAGATTCCACAAGCTTGTTAATGATATGAGGAATATCAAAATGACCATGCCAAACATTCAGTTGAACTCAAAATTTGTGAACAACATGAATCCCGAATGGCACAAGTTTGTCACCTCGGTGAAGCTAACCAAAGGTTTGAAGAACACCAACTATGAACAACTATATGCCTTCCTGCTTCAGAATGAGAGACATGCCATGTTTGAAAAAATGATTCTTAATCAGTTCAAATCAAAACAGGGAAAAACAAGTTCATCAAATGATTCAACAGCATTTTACACCAATGTTGGGATTACAACCAAAGCTTCACAAGTCATACCAATTGGTAATGGTAATTACAAGCTCATTCCCGATCCATCATATAAGCCTCCAGACTCTCACACACTCATGCAAAACTTCATCAACCAACTGTCTCTCATGGTTAGTCAAAACATGAACACTCTCCCACACACCAACAACAACCTCAGAACAGCATCTAATCCACACAATCAAGCCAGTGTCAGAGATGGGAAGGTTATGGTACAACCAGTTCAAGAAAGGCAGTATGAACAAGGAAGAGGTGGATTTGGTAGAGGATATGTGGCAAATCAGAATAGGGGAAGGAATGGAAATCAGGGACAAGCAAATCCGATCAAGTGTTACAACTTGGTGGTGAGGACATATTGCAAGGCGCACATCGCCAAAATGCCCTCAGAATCAGAGTACTTGGGGATAAGATGTTGCTTGTGCAAGCTCAGGATAATGGTGCAGCTTTGGATGAAGAGGAGTTGTTGTTTCTTGCTGAGGGAAATGCCAAGACATATGATGCGGATGTGGATGAGCGGCCATTCAGGAGATAGGCCACAATCATCAGAATGCCTTTCAAGTCGCTGATTGTGATGCATACGACTCTGAAGTTGATGATGAACCTACTGCACAAACAATTTTCATGGCTAGCATCTCTCCAATGGTCCCTTCTAAAGTCTCTTCATCACCACAAGTTGGTTCAACCAAAGACAAAATCATTTTTGAGGTACTAAAACTATATGATGAAGTTGATGAGCAAAAGATACATGACGAAGTACAATCAACTGTAATTGTTGAGTCAGATATTGAAAATATGGGTAATATCAATGTTGTCCCATATGATCAATATGTGAAACAAAGTGAAAGTGAGATTGTACCAAGTGATGTATCTTATGCAGTCAATGATGACTATGCTTTTGACGAATACACTGCATGTACCCTTGATGATTTTGTTATCTCTGAACTTAAAGCCTATAAAGAATGTGTTGCTATTTATGAACAACGAGCTAAGTTTGAATTAACCACCTGTGAGCAGGAGATGGATGACCAAATGCGTACAATTATTAGAAAAAGTAATTTTAGAGAAGAAGTGTTAAAACAAGAGTTAAACTCTTTACAAGAAAAGCTTTCTAAAACTGATAAGCAAAAGCAAGAACTTCAAGAAAATGTTAAAGTGCTTAAACAAGAATTTCATGCTAAGGAATCAAAACTTTTAACTGACTTTTCCAATCTAAAAACTCTGAAAAACAAACTGGAAAACAAGTTGTACGTACAAGGGAATACCATTCAAACTGCTCACATGGTCACTAAGCATAGAGTATTAAGCGATAAGCATAGTGTTTCCCATTGTAGATAAACCCAACCCTAAGTACGGTAAGATAGCAAAGGCTGCTCAAAGTGTAATCTATGATGGCAATGAGATTCTTAAACCTAAACAGACACCTAGTTGCATTTAGTGCACTAAGGAAGATAGAAAATTAGATGATACATCTAGGGAGAAAATAGATAAGAAGCTTAATGATCCTGAGTGCAAAAAGAATAACATAATAGTCAAACCCCATGATTACAAAAAGGAAAATTGGATTTCCTTAAACAAATTTAAGCCTCAAACTTTGTTAACACCTGAACAAGTTTTCTGAAAAAAGGACTTAGATAAGCAAAAAGCTGAAAATCTTGTTGAAACAAACCCTCCCCTTAGGAGAATTCCTGCAGAAACTGTGTATCCTCCAAATACACCAATGCATTTAGTTCCTAGAACTATTGTTACTAAGAGCAAGACCTTGTCGGTCAATATGTTATTTTTCAACTATTTGTCGATTTTGAGAAAACTTGTAAGAAAAGGATCACACCTACTGGGATAACTGAAGGGAAAAGGGGTTTTGAGCAAACAAAAGAATGCTATTTAACTGAGGTCATGCCTTTCTTTAAACAACTAAAAGATCTATTTGAGAGTCTTAAAAAGGGGATGGATTCAGATTTTAAAGGAATGGAAAAGGAATTTGATGCAATGATAGTTGAGGTTAGTGACTATGAGCGAGCATTAAAATATAATGAGATTGAGAGGAAGAACTTGCATACATTGAATGAGACTCTTATTTCTGAATGTATTACTCAAGATGTGTTTTACAATGCTACACTTCTGATTGTTCCATTAATGCTTCTCAATTTCATGAATTATCTGTTGCTCTGAAAGTCTCCCATGATCGTGTCATTGAGCTTGAAAAGATTAATTCGAAACTTAATGAGAAAATTGATCAGGATGATCACGATAATTTGGTAAAGCATCTTTCTAAACTAGAAGTTGAACATTTTGATTTACAACTAAAATATCAACATCTTAAAGAAAATATCAAAACCTCAAATATCAAGACATCCTCAGATGTTCCAGAGTTTGATGCATTTTTGATTAAACAAGCGTGATGAACAAATTCAAGCTCATTGTAACACGATCAGAAAGTTAAAAGCCCAAATTTCTCAATTAAAGGGTGAAAAGAACAATGTGACTGGTTCCCAAATGCCTCCTCCTTTAGATTCTCAGTACTCTCAAAATTTCCATCTTCAAAACTTGGTTAATGTTTTGGAAAAAGAAAACGAGAGTTTTCTAGAAGAAAATGAAAAGGTTAAGCAACACTTTAAAGAGTTATATGATTCAATGAAAGTCACTCGTGACAAAACAACGAAAAAATAACTTCTTTACAAAAAGAAATTAAGAATCTGAGAGAGTCGGGGAAAAGGAACTGGCACTTGTCTTTAATGAGAATGTTGCATCAAAGTCACCCTCAGTACCAAATATACTGTGATTGTTAAATACATTCCTCCTCATCTCAGAAATAATGAACGTGCGTTTCATGACTATTTTGCTTACCTTAAGGATAGTCTAGAATGTCTCTGTGAGATTGTGGAAGAGGATTTCATTAATAAACCCCTTGATAGAGAAATTAGGTTTGCATGAATTCAGGCCAAACGATCTCAGGAGCTGCTAGAATGTTTAATTGCAACATGCCCTAAATCCTTAGGTGCAAAAGGTAAAGTTGTGATGCCTTGTTCTATGCCTAGTGCCAAGCATACAAACCATTTTATGCCCAGTTTTAAGAAAGTGAACACCAACGTACCTTCTAGTAGTACAGACCCTTGCACATCTAGTTCAGGAATGCAAAAATTAGATCAACCAACTAATGTTCCCATAATTCCCTCTACAGGAGTAATCAGTGACATTAAAGCAAGCGGGTCAAAGCCTCCAGGCAATACCAAGCAAGATAGGACCTCGCAAGCTAAGAATGTGCATTGGAAGAGAGCAGAAGACCAACCTCGGAACTTTAAGTTTGAGTTGAATAAAATGAATCGTGTTGATTCTAGTATTAGCTATAGGCGTACTGTAATTAATTTGAATTCTGATACTATTTGCAAACCATGTAATGATGTCTGTTTGAATTACATTGCTAATCATGAATATGGTGTGAATGCTTTGTCTAATGTTGTCAAATGCCCTGTTAAAATTGTTAATGCTAAAAATCATGCTAAGAAGGCTAAAAGGCAAAGGCGAAAGAAAGTTAGAAAGCATTGGAAACCCACAGGAAGAAAATTTAGTAAGATAGGTTATCAATGGATACCTTTTGGCCATAAGGATAATCAGTTTTGCCCTAAATCTTCTAAGACAATGCCCACTAGAAAATGGATGCCTACTGGTAGAACTATTCCTTTAAGAAGTGAACATACTCTGAATAGGTCAAATACAGACACCAGCGACATCTATTCCTAATGATTCCATTGCTTCTATTTCGATATGGGTGTTTCTATTTTCGATGTGGGTGTTCTAATCACTGTTACTAACCAAGTGGAACCCATTCTTGCATGGGGATCCCAATTATCGAGTTATCCATTCTTGTCTGTGTTCAACTGCAGATCATTCAAATCGTTACGTGGTACTTGGACTCAGCTGTTCCAAGCATATGACTGGAGACCCGTCACTCATGAACTTCGTGAGTAAATTCATCGGGACATTAGATTCGGGAACAAACATTTTGGAGCAATTATGGGTTATGGTGATTATGTTGTTGGCAAAAGTGTAATCTCCAGGGTATATTATGTGGAAGGTCTTGGTCATAATTTGTTCTCTGTTGGCAATTAATCTGTGATTTGATCTAGAGGTGGCCTTTAGAAAACATACTTGCTTCGTTAGAGAACTTGATGGTGTGGAATTATTAAGAGGTACTCGTGGTTCTAACCTATACACCATCTCTATCGAAGACATGATGAAGTCTTCTCCAATCCGCTTGCTGTCAAAGGCTTCTAAAACAAAGTCATGGTTATGGCATCGTCGTCTCAATCACTTGAACTTCGGTACCATTAATAACCTTTCGAAAGGATCTTGTCGAGAGGCTTACCCAGATTAAAGTATGAAAAAGATCATCTTTGTTCACTTGCCAATTGGGTAAAGCAGCGAAATATGCCCACAAACCAAAACCCACAAATTCAATAATGGAAGTTCTTCATACCCTTCATATGGATCTGTGCGGACCAATGAGAGTGCAAGCGATAAATGGGAAGAAATACATTCTAGTAGTTGTTGATGACTACTCTCGATTTACTTGGGTAAAGTTTTTGAGGACAAAGGATGAAACTCCGGATGTCATCATCAAACTAATCAAACAGCTTCAGGTTTGACTCAACAATACTGTCAGAATTGTTCTAAGCAGACAATGGCACGAGTTTGTTAACAAAGACTTAATTTAGTTTTATGAAAGTGTTGGAATCAGTCATCAAAGAAGTGTTCCACGAACTCCTCAATAGAGCGGTGTAGTTGAAAGAGCGAAATCGAACTCTTGTGGAAGCCGCAAGAACAATGCTAATTTATTCAAAGGTTCCAATGTTTCTATGGGCTGAAGCCATTGCCACTGCTTGCTACACCCAAAATCGTTCCTTATACACACCTCTCATGGAAAAACTCCATATGAACTTGTTCATAAACGAAAAACTGATCTCTCCTACCTTCGTGTGTTTGGTGCTTTGTGCTATCCAACGAATGACGGTCAAGACTTAGGTAAATTAAGAGCAAAAGCAGATATTGGAGTTTTTGTTGGTTATGCACCAAAAAAGAAGGGTTACCGAATCTACAACAAGAGAACCCGAAATATCATGGAAACTATTCACGTTACGTTCGATGGTACGGACCGGTCAAATGGCTCCGGACAAACCAGTTCTGGACCGCAACTCAATTTTCATCAAGTAGTCCTATCAGTTCTACTCTTATTTCTAATCCCTCTCCAACAACTCCATATGTACTCCATCAGAAGATTATTAAAGAAATTGTTTGATCCAATGTTTGATGAAAACTATGAACCAAATGTTGATGAAATGTCAATTACATAAACAGAGGTTGCTCCTATCCCTGTGAATGAAGTCAACCCTTCAGTCTCAATATCATTAAGTCAAAAAGCGCCTACTGCTGATCACTCTGTCTCATCAACGAATCATCAATCATTGAATGTACATCATGAAATTGTTTATGGCATCAATGATGAAGTTAATCCCTTTGCTACTCCTGAAGTTGCTCCATTTGAAAACATATTTGCTCCTGAATCATCATCAGAACCATCTTCATCAGGAGATATCGACTCTGCTACCTCAGTCCCTCAACAACAGCCACATGAACACCTCAGAAAATGGACACATGATCATCCACTGGACAACATCATTGGAAACCTCTCTCGTCCAGTATCCACTCGGAAAAAACTTGCAACCGATGCCTTATAGTGCTTCTTCAACTCCGTACTCTCTAAGATCGAACCAAAAGATGTTAAAACCGCCATGAATGAAGACAGCTGGTTCAATGCCATGCAAGAAGAAATTCATGAGTTTGATCAACTAGATGTATGGGAGTTAGTACCTGCTCCTGACTGTGCCATGATCATTGCTCTAAAATGGATCTTCAAAGTAAAACTTGATGAGCATGGTGATGTCTTAAAGAACAAAGCTCGATTGGTTGCAAAAAGATATCGTCAAGAGGAGGGTATTGACTTTGAAGAATCATTTGCTCCTGTTGCTCGTATCGAGGCAATCAGAATCTTCTTGGCTAATGCTGCAAGTAAGAACATGGTAGTCTATCAAATGGATGTAAAGACGGTATTTCTTAACGGAGATCTTAAAGAAGTCGTATACATCAGCCAACCACGAAGGCTTTGTGAATCGAGCATCCTACTCGTCTATCATTTGAAGAAGGCTCTTTACGGTTTAAAGCAAGCTCCAAGGGCATGGTATGATACGCTATATAAGTTTCTTCTATCCACTTGGATTCACAAAGGAGCGTTGATCCGACATTGTTCACCAAGAAGTCAGGCAAACATTTAATTCACGTTCAAATTTATGTTGATGATATTATCTTTTCCTCGACTGACCCCAATGAATGTGATCGTTTTCAAATGAAATGGGTTCCAAATTTCAAATGTCAATGATGGGACAAATGTCATTTTCTTGGGATTACAAATTTCACAAAGTCCCGGAGGCATTTTATAAATCAATCTAAATATGCAAATGAGATTTTAAAGAAATTTGGATTTGTTTCATGTGACACCGTTGACACGCCCATGATTGAACGTACTAAGCTGGATGAGGACCACTCAAGGATCATGGTAGATCAAACGAAATATCGTAGTATGATTGGATCCCTGATGTACCTCATAGCTAGCAGGCCAGACATGTTGTTCGCTGTGTGCATGTGTGCTAGATATCAGGCTAAACCTACTAAAAAGCACCTTAAAGCGGTTAAACGGGTCTTTCGGTATCTCCAAGGACCCATCAATATGGGACTATGGTACCCGAAGGACACCGGTATGTCACTAACATCCTATGCAGATGCTGATCATGCAGGATGTCAAGATACACGTCGAAGTACATCAGGAGGTGCTCAGTTTTTGGGTGATAAGCTTATGAGTTGGTCTTCAAAGAAGCAAATGAGTACTTCTATTTCCTCTATAGAGGCTGAATACATAGCCATGTCATCTTGTTGTGCTCAAATCCTTTGGATGAGATCCCAATTATCTGACTATGGCTTTGAATTCAACAAAATCCCTTTGTACTGTGATAATAAAAGTGCTATTGCTCTCTCATGCAACAACGTTCAACACTCAAGAGCAAAACACATCGACATTCGACATCATTTCATCAGGGAGCAAGTTGAAAACGGTGTGGTGGAACTTTATTTTGTGAGGACTGAATACCAGTTAGCAGACATCTTCACCAAATCTCTTCCTAGAGAACGTTTTGAGTTTATCCTCCCACGACTTGGTCTAAAGAGTCTTCAACCAGAAACACTTAAACGTCTTCAAGAGGAAGAAGAGGAGTAAAAGGTTTTTCTTCATCCATATCTTGTAAATATTTATTCGAAAAGCAAAATATAAAATTTCAAAACCTTCAAAAGGCAAATAGAAAAATATAAAACCTTCAAAAATCCATAAAAATCTGAAAAATCTTGAAAAATTTCAAAAAATATTGTCATTTTGTCATGTTTTTCTCAATTCGAAAATATCTACGGTCTTTGTGTTGTCATTCAAAGAATGACACGGGACTTTAGATATTGTTCGAATGTTCTTAAAAAAAATAAAAAAAAATAATAATAATAAATTTGGGAGAAAGTGAAACTATGGTTTATTGTCATTTCAGGCAGTAACCCGCTTTTCAAAGAAAGAACAGAGCCATGCTTTATCTCATGTTTCAAACCTAATGCTCTGATTCTAAAAACAAATGTTTGTCATTAACAAGACAAATGTTTAATTTCAAATATTTTTCCTTCTAAAGATTCCTATGAAAAATATTTGCAATCTTATGAAAACTCAATTGTTTTGAAAACCCTTTGGACTCAATTTTTTGAAAATCAAAAGAACTTATCAAGTGTCAAAATCTCAATCCATCAATCAACAACTTTCGTCATTGATTGAGGGGAAGAATGATTTTTCAATTAAATCAAAAAGTGTTCTTTTCAAACAATTATCACTTAAATGAGCAAGGTCTACTCTAAATGTTTTACAATATTTTACACAATTGGTTCAAGACCTTGGTTATTATTATGTTTTCAAAAGATAAATATGCATGTTTAATCAATGGAGTTTAAAGTCTCAAAATCCGATCCTTATCAGTTAAAACGTTTACATAATCAAGTCACAATTTTCTTTAAAAGCTTTCAATACCAATTTAAATCTACAGATATCACAAATCTCAAATGATTTGATAATTCTGATCGGGGGAGAAGTTGTGATTTATATTGGATTCAAACTGATAATTCGGTAAATGGTTTTATAAGGATGTACAAGCTCTCCTTCCCACATGTGCCAAACGATTTCAAATTTTCATGCACATGTTGAGGGGGAGCATCTATCTTAAACCACAAACGTGATCAATTTATTTCAATGTGCAGTCTTTTCCTAATATGTGCAAAACATTTTCAAATATCTATGCACATATTGAGGGGGAGAAACTATTTTGAAAACCATATTCTATATATAACTACTCTTAGATGCAAGCCAACCCCTCAAAGATGAAAATTATTTCTATTACAAAATGTTGCTTGATGCAACTATTGAGGGGGAGCTCTTTTTCTAAAAATATCAAAAACAATTCAGATACAAAATACTTTGATGATATATCACAAGTATCTGGATTGATTTTCAAATGGTTTTCAATTGGTTCCAATGGTAGATGAACAATATCAAATAGACCGACCAAATTTACTTTATGTATGATGATATAAGGATGATAAGGTTAGGTTTTTGTTCCCATGATCCGCCAGAACTGGAGGGATCTACCTAGGGACAATCCACTAGATAGCGTAGAAGTCCTTAGGTATGATGAAAAAAGGAGAAAAGTGAGATATGGGAAGAGTGTGGACTGAGACTGAGCTAGTACTGGAATAAACCCAACAAGGTTCTAGTTAGGAAGTCTCGGTAAGCACTGAAGGGGTTGAAGAATGAAAAAGAATTGAATGAGAAAAGGGTGAAAAAATATCCCTCCAATTATTCAACCTTAGGGCAGATACCGGGTTGAATTCATATACTACTGGTGGTTACCAAGGTAACATTGGTATTGAAGACAAGACGTCATGGACCCCGTGACGCACTGCACTTCAACTTTCCAAACCACTCAAGTTCCTCTTAAAAGGACTTGTTTCATTCTCACGGGGAACCGACATAATCTATCGACTTTCTCTTAGAGATTGTTGATATTGAAGTAGGAGACCCTCTCCCTAGTCTCCGGCATAGGAACCAATTATGCACAATTGATTCTAGAGCCACGAGATCATCAATAAATCTCATTAAGACACTTTCAATGAAGACTCTCTATTTCACACAATGTGGAAAGAGAGATTATATCTTATGAGTCCTACGCATTATCCTTGTAGTATTGCCAGAACATCTGAGTGATATGCATACATATTCACAATGAAGATGGAAAGCCTTCTAGAGCCAACATCAAACAAGCCCCTGGTAGGTGGCATGTGAGATATATCCAATAGATCCACCATGTGACAACTGAACAGAAACAATGGGGCGATTCAATCTTTTGAATCAATCCTGGTTCAGGTTATGGATTGACGGATACCTTTGAAAAGCCGGTTGTGCTTAAAAACTCTTTTCTTTAGCACATCGACTGTGTACTTATTTCTCAAAATAAAAGGTGTTTATGATTGATAATTGATTTTCATTAAAACCTTCGTTGTATTGCAAAAACAATTTCTATTGAGCAGTACACGATTGTTTTTCAAATCTCTTTTCATCAATCAGTGAATCTCATTTCGCTGGTTCACTCACTCCGTGTTGTCTTCTTTGAGACTTTCCGGTTTGAGAATAGCTAGAGCAGCTGCGAAACCCTGTCAAGGAAATTCTTCTAAATTATACCTGATCATAGGCAGTACTTGTACTGATCAACGGGGAACCGTGGGCCGTGTACCTCAATTCAATAAAAGTGATCAAAGACACTCTTGTGCACTTTATTGCTAACTGTTTTATGCAGGAACACCCGACGTTTGTAGCTGATCAGAATGGAGCGGTCAATCCATAGCCGCATTCTCACTCATCACATTCAGTTACAAAGAAATCATGATTAGTGCATCAATGACTCTGATATTTTCACTCCATGCTTCTCCTACGCTGTTGCGAATATCATGAATCTACTAAAGCTTCCGCTACTCTGATAAGAATATATCATGATCTAGAATGTGAGCATGTCAGTCCAAAGTCACAACATCACATAATACCAACACCACAATGGATGAGTCAGAGATTTAATATGGCTGATGATTTCAAAGCTGACTCAAAACTCAGTATCACGTGGGTCAGTTAAAGACCTCCACTCAGATTATCCAAACATGCAAAAATGAAGAATCAAAGACTACGAGCTACATATCAAAGAACATGAACAAGAATCCAAGAACAATCTCAATGTAATATCTGTTTGTATTCTATGTAATTTTAATGTGTGTTTGAGGTGACCTCCCTTAGGGGGAGATTGTTAGGATTTGGAAAATCCAATAGTTAAAGTGTCGGTCACCTCAAGTATATGTAATCGTTAGAAAGCTCGTAGTCGTAGTTATTTGATGTTAAGTACTACTTAGTTATGTAACACCGTGGAGGACGTACGGGTCTTTACCCACTGTAAGCCTGATCCACAGCCCGTCAGGTGGCATTTTATTGTAAGACTATAAATACTCTCTACCTCCCAAGGTAGAGAGTTGGAGCTCATAATAAGATTTTTCTCTCTCACTAAAGTTCCTAAACCTCTAACTTTCTCTCTCTAAAACTCATCTTATACACCTACTTTATTTATGGTTTGATGTGTATGTGAAATCCAATATGTTACAGTTGAAATTACCAGTTGTTACAATAGTTATGGAACTAGGTGCTTAGCCTAGTACCTAATAAAGGGTAGGCGACGTTGTGATAGGATTAGTTCTCCTTGGTGTGAAAGAACTCGGTGGTTAGCCTAGCACCGTATAAAGGGTAGGCGACGTTGTGTTAGGTGTGGTTTGCCTTGGTGTGAAAGAACTCGGTATTTAGCTTTGTACCGGAAAAAGGTGTAAGCGACGTTGTGAAGGCTTCTCCGCCATAAGGAGATTGGTGTAGTGTTTACGAACTCTCGAGTAGGTAACTCGGGGAGTGGAGTAGGGCAAGGAAGGTGTCCTTGTAGCCGAACCACTATAAATACTTGTGTCGTGGTGATGTGCTTCTTACTCTTTACCTTTCATTACACGTTTATATATCCATCTATCAACGTCCAACATAAACAACCAAATAGATTGACATAAGTCGATCTAAATATTTAAAAGGAAGTTTTTAATTGGTAAAACTATTCAACCTCCCCTTCTAGTTTTCCACATACCCTTTTCCTCCCAAGGCAAAGGGTGGAGCTTCATAATATTACTTACACTTTCTCTCACTAGAAGTTCCCATTTCTCTCCATCTTTTTCTCTCTAGACTCACTATATTCGAACCTTGTTATTGTGTCTTTGTGTGATTATGATAACCAATATGTTACATGATTCTAATAATATTTGCTTTTGCACTAAAATTCAGTAACAAGCATACATTCATATGTGTTAAATACATCGTAAAAGCTGAATTCATATATTTATATATGGTCAACTGAGGTGCCTTGGTTTACTTATTTGTTTAATCCTAAGTGTCGACATTAATGATATACGATTTATATTTTTAATGATCAGAAGGCAATAGGATATTCAATTCGGTATGTGAGCATGCACTTTACTAAATTAGATCACGACTGTCTACTTATATTTGATTTCTATTTGATGTCCATGATTGGATAAATTACCAAGGGGAGGTTAATGCAAGCGAGAACATGCCTATTTCTGTGAAACTATAACAGGCCCAAAGGTATCAACAACTTATGCATTTAGAATATGTGGTTACATCTCAAAGCATATTAGTAAGCCTTGATAAAGATCTCTTTGTTGACCCGCATAATCTGACCTGGCTACCACCAAAATTCGAAACACCCTCTTACCTTTAGCAATCAGTTTCAAAGTATGTGTTGTGCATTAACACCATCCGTGGGCATTTAATTTGTCTTCTTGACAATATGCTTTTACTATTTTTACAGATTCAGAGTATGCATATTTAGGAGACTAGGAGAAGTTATGTACGTGAATTTTGGGGTGCCTGTTTTGGGTATTCAGACCACTTGAAGGAAAATGTTTATAATGGAAGAACTAAATAATTTCGATTGTCTTAGTCCATAAATTTGAGCAAGTAGGTACACAGGTTTGGAAAAACCCTTTAGGCATAACAGTCAACAAAAGCAATTAACAACTTTTTTTTTCTTGATTATCATTTTTTTTGTTGGTATAGGTTCCAAATATGTCATTGTGACTCTACTGAATAGCCATGTCCCTAAAACCACTTTGGAAGAGGACCTATCCAACACTATCTGCCTTTTTAGTCATTTTACGATTGTAGTTCTAATAAAATTCATTTATCATGACAAACATGTGATCCAAAGGGTTGTAGAACAAGTAATAATACGTCTCAATGTATATGATTAATGTGTATAGTTTTTCCATGTTATAGATAAGATCATAAGCGAGAACATTTTCTATAATTCCAGCTTTGCCTAAAATTTAATAGTTCTAAATAATTATAATTTCTTTTAATAATAGGACAGTAGGTGCACAATTATACTTCCTCCATGTCATCAGTTTATATGCAATTGTTTCGACCCACTTGCTAAATGAGTTGATACGCATCGTTGTTTGTGCGAGTCAGATAGATTTACTAATGAATATGCTGATATGTGTCGTGTTTTATGTGATTCATGTACGTAGAATAAAGAAGAGACTTAAAAAGAAATTAAGCCTAACAGGTAAGCGCGATCAAGTAAGCACCTATGTGGGTAACTGCATGTAATGCAAGCTATATAGTTAAATAATATCTTTTAGGTCATTAAAAACAAAGTCGAGTGTAGTTCAACTCATGGTTTTTAGGACTTTTTACTATCATGCGGTGAGGTTGGTTCCTAAGAGTACAAGTATTTTCATTATCAACTTTTTTTAGTTTTGGTGTCTGTTTGGAAAGATGTATGGAAAAGGTAAAGAGGAATAGCTATTGGTATTGATTAAGGAACTACTTACTCATTTGTTGGTGTTTTGAAAAAAAAAATGGTGTCTACATTATAGCTAATGATCAATGAAATAGGAATACACCATCTTATATTGGGCTTACTGCTATTGACAAGTTGATTGGTGATGCTACTAAGAATCAGGTCGCTATGAACCCTACCAACATTGTTTTCGGTATGTCCCTTTTTCTTAATGCATGTCTTTTTGTTAGATTTTATGTTGAATACAAAGAGTGTTGTTCCTGAATTTTGAAGCTTTTGAATAGGAAGTATGTTTAATGTCTTAGTTAATGTTATGAATCATTGAGGTAAATGTATGATTTTTGTTAGATTCTTTGTTTGCTCTTTGTTGGAATCACTCCTAACATGTATTTCAAGTGTTAGTAATTAACATGTAATAGGTTGCTTAAACTAGGCTTTTATGTTAGTTATTAATGGCAAGGCTTATGTAGAAAGCCCATAAGCCTTGGCCCAAGCCCAATAATGAAGGAAGGGACTAGACATGTTGCCCTAGTTCACTTCCCTATAAATACTACATGTAAACCTTCCTTTGAAGGTTGGTTGTTCACTTATTCATAATTCCTACGCCTAAAGTTTAATATTCATACGTGTGTTTGTGTGTATGTGTGTTCAACCAATCTTTCTTTCATCTTATTTCTTACATATCGATTCTTGTGTTAACTTATCGTGACCTAACAGTGGTATCAATTGCCATCTAGTTGGGTGAAACACTTTTGTTTTTGAAGTTAAATATCATACACGTGGGTTTATAGCGAGCTTAACTTTCATAAGCTGAAAGCTTTGGTTTTTACACTTGTAAACTCAAGATTCTTGTGGTTTAAGGTTTATTTAGTGTTAAAGTTTAAGTTTTTTGCATCAAGTTTCAAACTTTACGTGTGTAGATTCGTTTTAGTCTGGTTTTTGATTCGTCTGTACTTTTCTACGCCTAAGGGTGAAAATAGTTTTGGATCATCAAGTTTCAAACTTTCTTGTTATTTTAGTGATTTGAAGCTATTTCATCTTTAAAATCAGGTTACAAAACACTTTTGGGTATAAAAATCAGTTTTGGTGAAATTTTGTACTTTCTACTCGTAGTAAAACCCTAGTTCTACTCGTATACTCCTAAGTCTACGCCTAGCAGATTCTACGCGTAAGGAATTCTTCATTTGATTTTCGAAGCTGTTAGTTTACTCAGTGTTTTCTTGCTAGGATAAGCATGAAAACACTTCAACTTTGGATATCTTTTACACTTGGATAAGTGTAAAGGATTTTTGGGTAAAACCCTAGTTTTACGCCTAAGCATAAAAGCTTACGAGTATAACACTTTCTGCCTAAGCATTTCCTACGCATAAGCTTATCTTACACCTAAGGAAATCTTACGCATAAAGTTCTTACTATTAAGCCTTTGGTTTACGCCTAAGCCTAAGTTGTATCTCAAGTATACGCGTAAGCAAGCATTACGCCTAAGCCTTGGTCTACGCGTAAGGTTCTTTCTACACCTAAGCTGGTTTCTACGCTTAAGAACACTTCATCAACAAACTCTTGTTTCATTCAACTAAAAAGATCCATCATCAACATAAGTTTCAAGATGTCTCAACCACCATACTCTAGCTACTTTCTTCATGAGTATCCTCAACAACAACAACGACAACAATACTATCAACAATTTCATCAATATCAATTTCAACAACCATCTCAAATGTACTTTCCACAAGGATCACAACCTCTTCCACTAAAAAATCCTCAACCAAACCCTCGTCAACAAGTTCAACATTGTAACTACTTTCAATATCAGTTTCCCGTCAAGTATGCTATGAATGTCACAACACAAAAGGAACCTTCATGGTTTGCAAAGATGTGTGAAGCTTTAAGTAGCCAACAATCCATTCATGAAGCTGGATCCCTTGATAGACCTCCAATTCTCACTCCCGGTAACTATGATCAATGGGTGATACGGTTTTTTAGGTTTTGTGATCTCAAGAAACTACATGATAAGTTTTTGAAGAAGGTCATACTTGAAGGTCCATTTCAGATGCCTACTATCACTATACCCGGAGATCCGAATGCTACTCCACCAAGAGATGATATTACCAACATTGTCGGTCTTGATCAACTTACTACTAATCAACTTCTTCACTTAGAATTTGATGAACATGCAATGCAATATATCCTTTTGGGTTTACCCAATCCGATACTTCGTAGTGTTGATGCTCAGAAGACTGCTAAAGCAATGTGGGAGCACATTCATCTTCTAATGGAAGGCACAAAACTTCATGATTGAACCAGGGGAGTCATTAGAGTCATACTACCATCGGTTTTCAGATATCATCAATGACTTCGATAAACATAATATCACTATGCCAAGGATTGCAATCAACAGAAAGTTCCTGAGCTGTCTTGGTCCTGATTGGGAGAAGTATGTTAAATTAATCCGTCAAGCGAAGAATCTTCATCAAGCTACTTTCGGATTGTTGTATGACTATTTGAAGCACCATCAAAAGGAAGTAGACAAAGACAGAATCATCCGTGGAGTCCCTGCTTCTCCAACACTCCCGGATAATCAAACTCTTGCTTTGTATACTCAAGCATGTTATCCTCAATTTCCGAATTTGCCAACTGTCTTCACAAATCCTCCACAACCAACAGCTCAGATTACACCATATGATCCATCACAGCAACAATCACAAGAAACTCAATTGGTTCCATACATCAACAACAATGATCAAGCACTCTACAGTGACTTAAATGAGGATGCAGAAGCCTTCGATGCATTGAATCAAGGATTTCTAATTATTGCAAGAGCCTTCGGTCGATTTGCTAACAAATCCAACAACCGCATTCGCACCTCATCAAACACAAGAAATCAAGTTGTTGTTAACAATGGAATAGTTGCGGTTGAGAATTGTGGAAATGGTCGTCAGATGAGTAGTGGTCAAGGGTTTAATGTTAATGGGAGGAATAACATGGGTGCTCCACAACAACGGGTTCAAGTGGTTGATCAGGGAAATGCTCAGACTGGGGTTAATGGTCTCCGATGCTACAACTGCAATGAGAAGGGTCATCTGGCTAATGCATGCCCTAAGCCGAGAACAAGAGGCAGCGCTTATCACAAAGAGGCTTCACTCTTGGCACTCAAGGATGAAGCTGGTGGAACACTTACCAACAAGGAATAGAGCTTCATGGCAGATGCTGATTCTGATGATGACATGGAGGACTTGCAAGCTAATGCAGCTGTGATGTTAATGGCAAACTTGCAAGAGCTCCACATGAGTGACACAGGCCCAGTTTATGACACTGATGGCTTGTCTCAGGTACCAGATCCAAATATGCTCATTAATGATCTGATATCTCCGTCAACATCTGCATCCGATGAGGCACAAAGTGTTCAACATGAGCCTTCTACATCTCTTTCCGAGAATAATCAAATGGATCCCGTAGTTATATTTGACGATCAAGATGACCTCATGGTTAATATTGATAATCAAGTTGACTCCGTGGTTATATTTGAGGATCTAAATAATGATTATGTTGAGACTCAAGTTGAACAAGATTAACCTTTGTCTAATCCAGATCTTCACCTCATGACCAACTTATTTCATACCACCCAATCTCAACTGGAAAAGTGCAATGAGATCAATAAGAAATTACAAGATAAAATTGCACTGTTGACTAAGGATAATGAATGCTATAAGTTCCAACTCAACATTTTTGAAACTAAAGAGAAACGTGAAAAAGGTTTTGAAGTCGCTTTTGCAAAATCATACCAAAATGAAAAATCTTTGGAAAAACAGATATGTGATCTAGTTGCATCCAAGAATGCATTGCTTTCTCAAATAGAACAACTAAAATTTGATCGTAAACAACAACTTAACGCTCTCACTTCGGAAAATCAGAAAGCCAAGTCTAAATTGTTAACTTGTCAAAAACAGTTTTGTAAATACAAAAACATTCAAGGAGACAAATAGATGAGTATCTTGATGAAATTGTCGATTTACAAAACAAAATCAAAGAATTTTGAAATGTTGTTTACAAACATGGTGAGTCAATCACAACAATTCAAAAGTTTACTTTTAAACCAAATCCAAATGGATATGAACCAATTCTTGCTGATTACAAACCAAGTTTTTCACATCGAGCATTCAAACCAAATCCTCAAGTCTACAGTGCAGAACAACGAATTGATGATTCAATTATGAGTGTTGTTGAATATAATCATGCTGAGGAATTAGATGCAGAAGACGAGAGTCGGTTAAAATTGGAAATGTTGTTTATAACAAACCATTTGACTATTCAAAAGCCATAAATGTCGTCACACAATAGGATAATTCTAACACACCTTGGGTTATCACACGTAATCCTCAGTCCTCCTCTCATGATGGTCTCCTCTCCAATGTTGCACAAATTAATGGTCCTTTACCTTCTTTTAGTGAAATAAAGCCATTAGCTGAACGAGGTCAAATTCTTAAATATTTTGACACATTTATGTCTGACATCAAACTTTTGGAACATGCAATTGAAGTTAATTCTGAAATAAAAGCTGGACATTTTCAATCGCCATTTGCGCGAAATCAAAGAGATATTTTTCAGAAAGGGCTTTTACCACATGTCCAAAATTTAAAAATGTGTGCAATATATTGGGAACGGGAACATCAGAAAGAGATTGGACTTAGGAAAATAGTTTTCGAGAAAACAGAAACATCGATTTCAAACACTAAATGGAAAAAGAAAATATTGAGAAATCATGTTGACCGACTCTTGGAAAATGTTATATGTGCTGATACCATAAATATTGTGTTATTACATACTGTTGCATATGCCTTTGATTATATTGTTGTTGATTCTGTTGACTCTGTTGATAATGTTGAGAATATCAATAATGTGCCTCAAATCGAGTCTTAGAAAATTGAAAATGAGTGTTTGTTGAATGAACTTTCGAATTCAAAACGTCGTCTTCAATGGTGTCAAAAAGATTGTCAAAATCGAGAACTTGCTTTGCAAAACAAAATCAACCAGTTGCGTGAAAAATCTTTCGATCCAAAACTTGAACAACTGGATGATGACAACGTGTCTTTAAAGTGTCAAATTTCAAAATATGAACAAGAAATTGCCAAAGTCAAAATTGAATATGGTGTCATATTTGATTTGCCCAAAAAGACTCGTGCTAAGGCATCACAAGAAATTGATAATCATTTTGCTTACACTAACGAAGTCTTAAACGTTAGTGGATACGTTCGCTCTGAAAATCAAGAATTGTTGCACACTATTGCTGAGTTGAAAGAAAAGATAGGAAAGTATGAACATGATAAGATTAGTAACACAAATGTCCTTGCACCTGGAATGATTAAAATTGACACTAGAACGCCTAATGACACACCACAAGATACTAATGTGCTTCCTTCCACTAATACAGGAATAGTTGCCTCTTTTCCCAACATTAGCACTTCACAGCTTAAGAGCAAAACCAGAAAGAATAGGAAGTTGCAATGTAAGAGAAGAACAATAAAGACCTATGAAGTAGAAGAACACCTTAGGACTTTGAATAAAACTCATGTTGCACCCACTTTAGACATTGCGTTAGACAAATGTAATAGCCAAAGTTATGTAACGAATGTTGAAACTTTAAGTACTTTGAATGTTATGTTTGAAGCATCTTGTGTTGGTTGTCGTAAAAGCATGTTTTCTGGTTGTCATGATAAATGTGTTGCTAAATCTATCTTATCTCGTCAGCGGAACAATTGAAAATGGAATACCTCTAGGCCCACTAACACTTCTAAGTCTGTGCTAGGTAAACCGTCCTCTAGTGTTTCTGCTACGATCATTGATGTACCCATAGAACCCACTTCACCTCCTAGGAAGAAAATATCACCTAGTGCATTCACTAAGACCAAAGCACGAACTAGTTACACTTGGCAGAGATGGTTACAAAATATACCCGAATTTAAATTGATTCCTAAAATCATTAACATGTTTGTTTCAACTGTAAATGTAACGGAACCCTCTAACTCTTTGGGATCCACCTCTACTTCTATTCCACCTGTGTCGTCTGTGTGTAATGCAGGTGATACAGATCATCCTTTGGATTGTTGATAGCGGATATTCCCGGCACAAGACAGGCAATCTCATACTGTTATCAAACTTTGTTTCAAAGTTCATCGGTACTGTCAGGTTCAGGAATGATCACTTCGCAGCTATCATGGACTACGGAGATTACATCAATGGGAACATCGAAATTAGCAGAGTTTATTATGTGGAAGGTCTCGGTCACAATCTCTTTTCAGTCGTTCAATTTTGTGATGGTGATTTGGAAGTTGTTTTTAGGGAGAAAACTTGTTTCATTCGTGATCTACAAGGAAACGATCTCATGTCTAGAACCTGCACATCAAGCCTTTACACAATCTCAATGCAAGACATGATTGCTTCATCTCCCATTTGTCTACTTTCTAAGGCAACATCAACAAAATCTTGGCTATGGCACCTTCGACTTTCACACTTGAACTTTCAAACCGTAACCAATCTTGCACGATACAAACTAGTTGAAGGTCTTCCAAGATTTCGGTATTCTAAAGATCATCTATGCTCAGCTTGTGAACAAGGGAAAAGCACTCATGCTAATTTTCCTTCAAAGGTGGAACACAGCTCTCAGCATGTGCTTCATCTTCTTCACATGAACTTGTGTTGCCCGATGCATGTGCAGACGATTAATGGCAAACGCTACATTCTAGTAATTGTTGATGACTACTCAACATGGACTTGGGTTTATTTTCTTCGAAGAAAAGATCAAGCTCCACAGATGATCATCACCTTTCTTACGAAAATTCAAGTTCAGCTCCGGAATACAGTCAGACAAATCAGAACAGACAGAGTAACTGAATTTATGGATCAAACTCTTCGAGAATACTATGAGAAAGTGGGAATTGAGCATCAAACATCAATTGTACGGACACCGGAACAAAATGGAGTTTGAAAGACTAAACCGTACGTTAGTGGAAGCTGCAAGAACGATGTTAATTAATGCAAAACTTCCAGATTACTTATGGGCAGAAGCCTTGTCAACTGCATGTTACACTCAGAACCATTCTATCATAACAAAACGCCACAACAAAACACCTTATGAGCTTATCCATAACCGCAAACCGAATCTCAAACACTTTCATGTATTTGGTGCTCTTTGTTACCCGAATAATGATCCTGATGACTTTGGAAAGCTCAAGGCTAAAGCTGACATTAAAGTCTTCGCTGGATACTATGAAAGTTCAAAAGGATACCAGTTCTGGAATCGTCGTACAAGGGAGATTATGGAAACGATTCATGCTAACTTTGATGAGCTTACAGAGATGGCTTCTGAGCAAAGCAGCTTAGAACCCGGAAATAACCATCTTAACTTCCCCCAAACCCCATCATCAGCTGAATCAAGCTTACAGCTTACTCGTCGTCAAATGGAACAACTATTTGCTCCTGTGCTTAATGATGATATTGATCAACGTGCTCCAGATGTATCAACTGTTTCCGCTGCTCAACCTGATACTAATCCAATCCTTGATACACCTAAAACAACAACAACTGTTGCTGACGCACCTCCAATTGATTCTACAACAACAGCTGAACAAACCGCATCCAATGATGCTTAACCAGCTGATGATCTTCTGAATCATGATGTACCTACACCCACAGATTATGATCCGAATGCGTTCTTTAACCCTTTCGCTAATGAATCTACAACTTCAGATGTTGCAGAATCATCTACAAGCCATTTGTATCCACCTAATCTGCATAATGTATATCAACATCAACCCTCCACACATCGCTGGACTAAAGACCATCCTCTTGTGAACATTATTGGAAACCCAAATCAACCATTCGTAACTAGACAATGCCTTGAGAATGACGGTGAACATTGCATTTATGCACTTACCGTTTGCCAATCTCAACCCAAGAATATTAAAGAAGCAATGACTTATGACAACAGGATTGAATCCATGCAAGAAGAACTAAATCAGTTTAAACATCTTGAAGTATGGGAATTGGTTGAACGACCAACAGGGGTCTACGTTATTGGTTTTAAATGGATTTGGAAAAACAAGTTAGATGCTGAGGGTACGGTTATCAGAAATAAGTCACGTCTGGTGGCTAAGGGTTATAGACAAGAAGAGGGGATTGACTTTGAGGAATCATTCGCACCGGTTGCTAGACTTGAGGCTGTATGGATTTTTCTGACATTCGCGGCTCACATGAACATCACGGTATATCAGATGGATGTCAAAACCGCTTTTCTGAATGGTAAACTGAAGGAAACGGTATATGTTAGTCAGCCAGAAGGATTTGTTGATCCATAGTTCCCCAATCACGTCTACAAATTGAACAAGTCTCTCTACGGTCTCAAACAAGCACCTCGGGCGTGGTATGATGAGTTATCATCCTTTTTTCTATCCCATAATTTTGTCAAACGATCGGTCGACCCTATCACGGGGCACACATTTTAATTGTTCAAATTTATGTGGATGACATCATTTTTAGGTCAACCCATAAAAAGTACTCAGACGCTTTTTCAAAACTTATAAAAACACATTTTGAAATGTCAATGATGGGTGAACTCACGTTCTTCTTAGGACTACAAGTTCATCAATCACGCCGTGGTATTTTCTTAAGTCAGTCCAAATATGCTCTTGAAATTTTAAACAAACATGGAATGCAAAGCTGTGATACCTATACAACACCAATGGCACATACCAACAAACTGGACGCTGATTTGCATGAGAAATTGGTTGACCCTACCAAATTCCTTAGTATTATTGGGTCTCTCATATATCTAACAGCCAGTAGACCTGACATTCTATTTTCTGTATATCTTTGCTCCCGTTATCAGTCAAGACCAACTAAACGTCACCTCACTGAGGCTAAAAGAATCCTCCGATACATAAAGGAAACCAATAACTTGGGGATCTGGTATCCGAAGGATTCTAGTTTTGAACTAATAGCTTTTTCAAACGCTGATCACGCAGGTTGCTTAGATTCTCGGAAAAGAACTTCAGGTGGTTTGCAATTCCTTGGTGATAAATTGGTGTCATGGGAATCGAAAAAGCAGGATTGTACAACGCTGTCCTCAACAGAAGCATAATATGTAGCCATGTCGGCGTGTTGTGCTCAAGTCATTTGGATGCAAACACAACTCAAGGACTGCTGGACTAATAGCTTTTTCATCATTTCTAAAGTCGAGGGGGAGTGTCGTCAAGTTTCTTTCCAAACAATTACGTTTTGCTTAAACCAAAATGTAAGTTATGGGTTGTGGTTGAAAATGGTTGAGGTGGAGGGGCTATTATTTTTGAAAAAATGAAAACATATTTTTAACAAAAACTCCACCTAAGTTTACTTACACATTTACTACATACATTTAATTTTTCAACTAACTCATCCACGCCTAATAATCAAAGTTCAAATCCGTGCTTCATACTTGAAATTTGTATGTGAAAAACGTTTCCTTATGTGATTACAAACATAGGTTTTGAATCTTAATAAAAACCAACGGTTAGATTTCAAACTATGAGTGATTTAGTGTTCTACGCATACGCGTATGAACAAGAAATCACTATTATGTGTTTATGATTAAATGGTTAGTGTTAACATGGTTAAAATCAAGTCTTGTAAACATTTTCATCAAAAATTTCAACCCAGAAAACGTTTTTAAACACATTCGAATTTTAGGGTTCATATGAGGATTTGGGTATTTTCATTTGTGAGTGTTTAAGGATAATTAGATGCTTGGAAGATGTTTGTTACATGTTTAATTGATCATTATCACCTTTGAATCATGCCTAGATAACACAAAAGTGAAGAATTAAGCTTTAGGGTTTAAGTATGCGTATAAATTAGGTATTTTTGATTCGGTGTGATTTTGATGTTAAAACTCGTGGAAACTGACTTCTTAAGCACATATGTTAACCCATAAAATATTTGGTGGATTTCCCATGGTTGAATCGCTTACAAGTAGGATTTGGATATTAGGGTTTATGTCTACGCATAAAACTGTCTTACGCGTATGTGATTAGTCATGATTGTGATATTAAAAATGATTGAAAACTTGTTAACATGAGTGTTATGATTAAACTATTTCAGGCTTCTACGCGTACCAGTTTCAGAATCAAGGTTAATTGGACTCTACGCTTAAGGATCACCTTATGCGTAGATGTTACGCATAAGAGAAATCTTACGCGTAACTCTTACACATAAGGGTCTACAATGGACTACGCGTATCCTGTGAAGGATATGCGTAAACTTGGACTTCTACGCCTAAGGGATACTCTTACGAGTAAACCTTACGTGTAAGTCCTTAACCTAAGCTTACGCGTAAGCCGTATGCTAAGAGTCCACTCCTATGCGTAAGCCTTCCTTACGCCTAAGGGTGACTCCTACGCATAAGCTTGTTCCTACGCTTATGGTTACCCTGTTTACGCATAAGCTTACTAACTTACGCTTAAGCCAAATTGTAACTAAACCTTTGAAATGTTACGCGTACAAACTTGTAATAAGTTACTCATAATGTCACAAAACTAAAATGTCACTAATTAGCTACAAAAGTTAAAACGTTGTGTGATTAAGTAAACTTTGGACTTTAACATTCAAAATCAACATACTCACGTAACTTATCACGTCAACTTTGGACTATTGGACAATATGTGACTTTGGACTCGTAACATTCATTAACATAACAAATTTAATAATTGGACAATAAAATCAACTTTTGACTAACGAAATGTCTTTCGATATGTTAGTTCTTTTGTCTCAATACCTTTCATATCATGAAATGGACGTCATCATGGTAAATGTCAACACACCAAACGAACTCACAATGGAAGATATCTTCCCAACTGATTACAGCAAGACGATTGGAAAGAACAATCTCAATGTCGATTTTGAGAACTTCACCTGCTCAGAATCATCATGCAAGATTGTTGTGGATATCCTCTGTGACAACTCGTAATTTCAGGTCATTTTACAAACTTTAAAAGTTTCACTATTTCGTCATTTATCGTAAACTATGTTTACGAGCATCAAATTCGTGTAACCTTAATGGTTTAGCTGTGAATTTATGAACATATCATCAAGGACATTTCATATAGACTAGGTTTAGTCTACATATCATTAGCATCATTATCATCATATTAGTTCATGCATGGTTTTGCATTTTTCATTAAACGTTTATTTTCCTATTAAATAAACGCTATCGCGTAATTAATTTTTTTGAACATTTGATCCGACACTTCCAAAAATATTTCTAATATATTTTTATACTCATTTTAAGACTATAAAAATTATATTATTAATTTACCCGATGTTTTCAATTTATTTCGTATATAAATTGTTATGTTTATATAATTACGACGGTTCTTGTAAATTCAACCCGATAATTATTATTTCACTCAAATTTTACAAGAAATGTATTTTTATAATTTTTATGACCTCAATATATTTTATCTTGACCCGTTAAAAGTTTATTTTATCTAAACGCTACCCTAAATACTCAAATGTGTATACAATTTACCACATGTCTTCAATTAAACTTTACATTATACATCATATTATACAAGTAAGTGATTCATTTCATTTTTTCTTTCATACATGTCGACCACCACAAGGGTGAGTCATTTACCTTTCCTAAATATCTACTCTAGTATATCCTAATATACTAAATCATGTACACATACAACACAATAATATCAAAGGTGAAAGATCATTTCCTCTTCTTCCTCTCTACTCCATACAACCGGCCACACCATGGAGACCATGAAGAATCATCATAAAATTTTCTAGACAAGGTTTTAATACTCTAGTATCACTCTTGATTAAGGATTTGAAATAAAAACCTTTGGTGATTAGGAAAAATCCTTTGTTCTCTTAAACCTCATCAAGTAACTAGTAAGCATCCATATTCATGTTTTTATTTCATATTCATTGTTATGGTCATTTCATTTCATTTGAGAAAACATGCAACTCATATGATGTTTATACCACTTTTTCATTGATTATAAGGGTTATATATATATTTGTGTCATCCTATAATTACTCCTTGTTATTTATCACTCTTGGTGATGTCTAGGAACCCATGACATCCTAAGAAGGTGTATGGTAGGATTAGAATAGCTTCGGAGTTGTTTTGAATTGGTTAGAATAGGTTTTGCGCGTGAAAAACTCATTTCGACAAGTCTAATTAAGGGTCTGTCCTTATTTTGAAATTCTGGAATTTTCGACAGTAAGCAAAATATTTTGGGCTAGATATTTGGAAAATATACTTTAAAACGAAAACGTGGCCGCTTGAACGGATTAAAACGGAGCTATAACGAAAAAGTTATGCTATTTTGAAGTTTGACGACGAAAACTAATTGTTTCAGAAAATTCAGCAAGCTGTCTCGACTTTTTACGAGTCAAAAATGAGTCTTAAGCGTTGTTAAATGTGTCGACTTATCAAAAATATATTAGTATATGTTATCACGATTCCGTGGATATAAAAAAACGTAGAAAACGGACTTATAACGACTAAGTTATTCACATTTTAAAACAAGTTGCCGTAACTTTATTATATAAGAAAAACTATTATATTTCTATTAGACAAACTTTACGTCAACCAAGGACCATGTTGAGGGTCGTTTTTAACACGGATGTAGTACTTTTCATAAAGTGATGTCTTCTAGTAAAAGTAAGATCGCCAAGCATATTTTTCAAAATGTCAAACCATTTGTCAAGCGGAGTTGTAACGAGTAAAATACGGTCACTTAAACTTTGCCGGAAAACCATTCTTAAACTATATTTTGGACACAAGTACCATACTTAACCTATATTTTTCTCTATGATCGGAACCTCTATGACGAAAACTTAAACACTAAAACTTTGAGATAATGATACAAGCTTCCCAAAACCGTTGAGTTCGTTTCCTAACACTCGACGTGCACCATTTTACGACTAGCTTTTAGAGGCCGTTTAGTCACTTTCATGAAAATTTCAACGACATTATTTTACGACGAAAAGTTATAATTTCCTAATAAATCACTAAATGATTATCGTTGGATATCATTTCAATGTAATTACATTTGGAGTAATTTAAAAATGGTCAAGACGTTAAAAGATTATTTCTCAACGAGAAATATTATTTTCACAAATTCATAAGTGGTATAGATATCATCCGAATTGCATGCATAACATTACATCATGACTTATTACGTATCATATCATTCATAATAGGTCAAGTTTAGAGATTCACGCTACATTTCGGTGTATCCACTTTTGTCATCATAATCATTGCAACAGGTGAGTTTCATAGCCCCATTTTCAATTGTTTTAATGCTTTTATTAAACTCTTTGGGGGAGATACATGCTCATCAATTTTTATGACATTCTTGATTATTTGCAACTATATGTTTATCTGAATTGAATGTTTAGTCATATTCTATATCATAAATCATGGAACTAAAGGTCTTGGGATTATTATTGAGCTAAAGGTCTTGGGATTATTATTGAGCTAAAGGTCTTGGGATTATTATTGAGCTAAAGGTCTTGGAATTATTTGAAACAACATTCATATGTGTTATATCAATTGATTATTGATACATTAAGTAATGTACTGTTATGTGACTTAATTTGACATCATGCGTTTGAACATAAACTATACATATTTTGGCAATGGGTTGTAAACACACAGGTTGCAAGTTTTGTATGGGCGGAACTTGGAACTGAGTGGATTTGCAATGCCTTTGCTGCATAAACGATTTTGAAAGGTTTTTCATTTCCACGCAAACTCTATGAACTCACTCAACCTTTGTGTTGACACTTTTAGCATGTTTTATCTCAGGTATCTAAGGCATTCACTTCATGGCATGCATGTGGACTTATCATAGAGTCGTGGTGACGACGCGTCACACATGGGATTTATTCATTTTAAAACATCGTTTGGCTTGTAACAAACTTATTTCCGCACAAATTGATTTTCATTTGGGACACTTGTAACAAACCTATACTTTGTAAACTCTGATTATTTTATTAAATCAAACGATGTATTTTCCAAACGACACTTTAGGTCGTTCAATATATCTGTAACTATGATGCTATGACAGTCAATCCCCAGGAATTCCATTCCGCTGCAAAACAGGTAATTTGGGGGTGTGACATCCTCAAAACTCATCCCTACAATAACATGCTTACCAACTCAGCAACTGTACCATAAATCTACATTAATCAATTCTGGCACACGATGAAAAAGGTTGATGGTCAAGATGCTGTCACTGTGACCCTCAATGATATGGAAGTCACCGTCACGGTAGCAGATCTTCGAACAATTATTCTTCTGCCTGGTATACAGACTGCTGACTATGTAGCAATTCCAAATGAAGAGGCTACAATGAAATTCATTGTCGACATTGGATATGATGAAGCTGTCGGAGTCATCACTAAACATTCCACTGTCGATTTGAAGAACATTCCTCAATCTTGGAGGACATTGTACATTATGATCGCCAAGTCTGTGTCTGGAAGAGATAGCGGTCATGAACATCCAAAACTCATGCACCTACAAACCTTCTGGGGATGGTCAATAAACAGCACATTGACTATGCCAGCCTGATATAGGAAGACATGATGTCCCACCTCAAGAAGCCTGGGACACAGGTTCCATTTATCAGATACACGAAGCTGTTGATTCAGAATATTCTCGAGAAAAATTGGGACATCCCCTTGAGAATTAATGACCCCAAGAACCATTATGTGTTGTATGAGCCTACATTAAACATTGTCAAATTTAAGGACTCATCAACAAAGAAGAAAGGTGTAGTGTTACTGGACTGCCTTCTCACAGACGAAATCAAAAGTCTTCCATCGTATCTTCGATACCAAGAAGCAGTGAGTAAAGGTAAAGTCGGGTTTATGGATGAAAAGACTTCAACCGTTCCAATCAAGAAGACAAGAAGATCAGGCAGCGCTGGAAGCATTAAAAGCACTGGGAGCGCTCTTAAGTATCCAAAGAGGCATCCAAGCTTCAAGAAAAGAATCCCTTCTCATGTCGCTCATCCTAATCCTAAACCAAAACCGACTCCAAAGGATGACGATTCTGAAGCAACTGATTCTGAAGAGGTGGTTTACTATTCCGAAACTGCTACAGATGAAACAACCTCACCGACGTCAGAAGACAAACCACCGAGTCCCAAATCAGACAAAGGGAAGACACTTGTGTCTGAAGAAGACGAAGAAGAAATTTCCGATGATGAAGAACCAAAGGATGAACAACAACAATTCCGCAAAACTCTCAAGTAGCTGAGATTACAGCATGTTGCAACGGAATTCAATCTTCAACAAACCAGAGGCCATGGAGGTTCCAGTGGTGGAGCACTAATCAAACCAGTTCTTGATACGGTTAATCAACCCGATAAGAGAACTGATGCCACCACTAACGAATCTACAGAGCAACAACAACAAGAGTATGAGGTTCCATTTGACTTTGAGGAAGAGGAACAAGAAAAGAGCTCGAGAGGAAGCAGATAATTATCTTCAAGATAACCCTGAACACAACCCGGAACAATCTTCAGAGCCACCTCAAGACCCATCTACAACTGAGTCATCTTCTCATTCATCATAGGGCTGAGCAATCCCGACCGACAACGACTGACACAAACCGACCTTAATTCGGGTAGGGATTTGTGATGGGTTTTCAGCCTTGTTGGGACTCGGGTCGGGTCGGGAGTCGGGATTGTTTTGGGATAACACAAAGAAAACCATACAAAGCGGTTTGTTTCAGGACTCGGGTTGGGATTCGGGATTACACGAACTAGAATCGTGTCGGGATTCGGATAGAATATTAATCCTTGTCGGTTTCGGGATGGGTCGGGATCGGGTTGGAACGGGTCAGTTTCGGCCCGATGCTCAGCCCTAATTCATCACCACCACCATCTAAAGATACTACCACCTGATCATCATCCAGGTCAATCAAGAAACCCTCCGATACTTGGGCATCTCGTGCCAAAACCAAGATTGTTAAAGCTGTCAAGAAAGCAACAAAACAAAATGTGGTTAACAAAAAGTTGAATCAGCTGGCTGACAGGGTTAACTTACTCGATAATATGATGAACGAGTTCCCGGAGGAAAGAGAACAAATCCAGCAATTCCTCAACAGAGACATTAAAGGAGAAATAGACAAGCAGATTGTTGACTACACTCACCATTTCCTTCTCCAAACTGTCCCTGGTGTTACAAAAGAAATGTTTGCAAAATAGCTTTACCCAACTCAGAAGTCAATGGTCAGGCAAACAATCACAACAACACTGGTGGTTATGCAAACCAGACCAATTCAGCCTCCTAACGTCACTGAAGCCGACTTGATTTCACAGCAGATAACGCAGATGTCTCCTCGATCTCTATCTTTCACATCTAATAAATCAAAACTCTCTAAGGCATTACTTGCATATCAACTGAAGACAACTAGCAAGAAAGCAACTGGTTAGGAAAAGCGATCAAGAGACGATGATGATGCGAACAAGGATCCAAAAGGTAAACATCAGAAGAAATCAGGCCAGTCCTCATCTATTCCTCCACCACCACCAAAGACCACCACCACTGCTAGCTCATCTCAACGACCTCCTGCTTCTGATAAACCTCAGGACTCTGAGTCTCCACCACCATCGAAGAAAACTGGTGATCACTTCCTATACACCAGTAGTGACGACGAAGAGAATCATGATCCCCAACAACAGCCCTTATCTCCACCATCAATAAAGCAACAAAAAGAATCATCCTCCAAGCCAAAGTAGAAAAGATCAACCTCAGTTGTATCATGGTTAGATGAAGATGATACTGAAGAATACGAATGGTTTAGCAAACTTGTTGATGCCACTCCTCGATTACCGGAAGGCCAAGAACCGATAGATGGTCGTACTATGGAGCAGGTTAAAATTATCCAAGACAAGTTCAAAATAAAGAAGATGACGAAAGGGGAGTTACGCCGAATCAAGAACGATGGATTTCAACTGCTAAAAGATAGCTCCGACAGTGCCATTGAGGTCGAATATTATCTCGACAATATCGCACGAGCTATGTCTAACAACATTGATTGGCTCAACCCTGAGTCGAACATTGACTTTACAAGACAGGATAAGACTCCATATTACACATACTGGACAAAACCACTACCAACCATTGGTCGACCAGCACAACCCAGAATTCCTTACCAATACTTCTTCAACAATGACTTGGAATTTCTTCAACATGCTAGCGACATCAGCAAGAAGTATGCTACGTCACTAACCTTTAACATCCCAGCAGCAGTCTTCTCCAACAATGTTGCCATTGAAGAAGAAGCCACAAGAATGTTCGTTGACAATGTGGTGAATTATGACATTGATGCTCAGTATGGCATTCACCATTGGCCTGAAAGGAGAAGACTATACTACAGAAGCTGCCAAGTTCTGAAGTCAAACAAAGAGGTGTTCAGTGACAAAAGGATCGTTGTTATCATGAATTTCGGTCTGGCTACTAAGTGGGATTACTCATTCCTGAAAGAGATAAAAGTCAAAAGCCAAGATGAGCAAGAATATGACTTTACTGAAGCAGATTTTTCGAGATTGTCGCTCAAAGACATCGAAGACATGTACCTTGCTAAGGTACAAGGTCGGATGAGACAATTCTCCACCAACATTCAACTCCAGTACATCACGTCATTGTTGATATTCATTCGAAGCACAGTGATCCAGAAACATGTTGAAGATCTTCAACTTGTTATGGACTTATACCAGAAACAAGTCAATCTCACGAAACCGTTGCTACATTTTCCCGACATCATCCAACTATCTCAGTACACCATTTTGAAGAAACCAAAGTTTGGGGTCGTTTACCGTAGTGAACTTCACCACAACTGCTTCACGGCGTACAACGAGCTTCACAAGTTCTGCGATCACACATTGAAGTTGGTTCGTGATGGGCTAGCATATCGGTTGAAGGATATACAGCAAGTAATTGGGTCAAAGAAGTGTTGGAATTCTAAGGAAAGGAGGGATGCTAAGAAGATAATCGCAAGGATAGATGAAAGACTGTTTCATCAGGATCAAATGCGGAGGCTAGAGAGCTTTGTAGGTGGAAGAGAGAGTTTCTCACTTACGGGTTATCAACGTCAAGAGAGAACTCCCGGTCTTATTGAAGGATTGACTGGTACTTGATAAGGTTTTAAAATGTACCTTTTTGAGGGGTCGTTTAAGCCCTTATTTGATCACTTTTGTATCCGTTATTACTTAATATCGTTCCTTTTCACTTTTTAGGTCTCTTGAAGGCAAATTGCTGGAATGGCACTTATTTGGACGAAAAGGCGGATATACGAAGAAAATGGCCAAAGTCAAGAATCGAGACACACAAGCTGCTGAAATACAAGGGGACGGTGTCGTGTTCTCTGGACGCCGTCGCATCACTTTGTGACGCTCAAGTAGCCAAATTGCTTATTTTCAAGTGACGGTGTCAGGCTTTAAAAGAGTAGGTCGTCGCAACTCAGACGGTCTAGATTTGATCCAGACGGCGTCAGAGACTGAAGGGGACGGCGTCACAAGCATAAGGTGACACCGTCGCAAGACTAACGTGGCCAAGACGAAACCCTAATAACGGCGACCCGACGGCGTCACAATTCATAAGGTGACGCCATCGCGATTATAATCTTATATATATAATCTGAATTTTTTTAGTTTTCAGTGTGTAGTTTTTTGGTGTAAAAACCTAAACCGAACCAAGGCTGTCTTGTAGAGTATTTTAGGGTTCCAAACCATATCTTACATTAAGATAAGTGTGTTACTTCATTAATTCAATTATGTCTTCAATTATTTGTGTGTATTCTTGCATGTTCTCCATGTCCGGCTAATTTACTTGTGTGTTTTCTTAGGGAATATGAAACTTGATTATTGAATATTGATTGGTTGTCTCTTATCTTAATTGTTAATGATCTCGTAATGTGATAGGTCATTCGTTGTGTAGTTAATGCTTGATTAATCTTTGTGAACCTTAGACTATAACACCTAGAGTAGTTGTAGGCTAACCCATCCAAAGAGTACCTTAGAGTTAGAGTCTATAATTCCTAGAGATTTTGTAGACGAGACCCTTTGGTAGTTTCAAAGAGTTAGGGACAAACGCATACCCTACGACTTTAGACACACAACGCGATTAAGAATAAGGACGTGACAATTCAACCATCAATAGGAGATAATTAAGGAGTAATAAAACCTAAGTAAACACATCTTTAAACCATCATACGAGCACAAAATATTTAGACATAGACTACATAAACCTTAGATTAGATAAGTAGACAAGTAGAGTAATCGATAGAAATACCAACCCCCAAATCTAAACCCCGAGATTCGTACCTTTCCAATTCCTAAAAAACATAAAAAGATAAAAAATAATCTTCCTCAACCCCAACCTTAGCGTAGTAACTTATCACTAGCATTCCTATTCCCCTAGAGAACGATATCAATACCCGTGGCTTACCCTAATACTAAACTACAACGATTAGGTTCACTGCCTAGGGTGTTATAAAACTTGCTCGAAGAAAAGGAAGTTCCTTTGACCCCGAACGACGCGTGTAGCGTTACCAAGTTTTTGGCGCCGCTGTCGGGGAATAGAATAGCTAGTTAGTAGTCCACCTCGTTTAAGTTTCTTTGCTTGATTCCTATCAAGTAAATTTTTTCTTAATTTTTAGCTTCCTCGTAGTCTATCCCCCTTCTTCGTGACCTTTGTTCGTAACCCCATCACTTTTCATCATGGAAGGTGATAACCCACCACCATTCATCAACCTACCACCAAATAACCCGCCAAGAGCCCGTACTCTTGGTGAATACTTGAGACCAAGCCACCTAGGCTATAGGAACACCATTGAGCTTCCCGATCAAGCCCAAACTACGGCCCTGCGATCCAACACCATCCGGTTGGTGCAAAACGGATGTGCATTCCATGGACTTCGTTTCGAAGATCCTAATTAGCATCTTAAGGATTTCCTTTAAATTGTCGATTCCATCGACCTTGATGCTACTACTCGGGAGACCACGCGCATGCGTCTCTTCCAATTCTCTCTGCGGGACCAAGCTAGTAATTGGCTTAAGCGACTTCCCGCCGGCTCCATCTCAAGTTGGTATGATCTAACCTCTCGCTTCCTTGCTCAATTTTTCCCACCGGGGAGAACCACTAAACTTAGGAATGACATCTTGATGTTCCAACAACGTCAAGGTCAATCTCTCTAAGAAGCATGGACTCGATTCAAGGACTTACTTCATAAAGTCCCTCATCATGGCATTGATCTTTGGCTCCAAGTCCAACTTTTCTATGATCATGTCAACTTCCTCACCAAGAATCCATTGACCAAGCGGCCGGTGGAAAACTTAGTGATCTCACCGCGGAATAATCATGGGGTATAATAGAGGACCTTGCTCTCTATGACAACGAAAGTTGGAATGACCCCCGTGAGTTGCCCAAAATCGTTAAGGCAATCTCCTTGCCTCCCATTGACTCATAACCTTCCGACCGTAGGATGCTCGAACTTGAAGATCAAGTTAAATTCCTAATGAGTTCCTTCAAAAATCCTAAGCCTTCACGCCATGTGAACAAAGTTTCTTCCTCGTGTGAACCGTGTAGTGATCCTCATAACACACGCACTTGCACTCGATTCCCCGAACATGCTTCCGTTGACTACGCGTCCTCGCGTATTAATGGAACGGGAGGAAGATTCCCTACAACAACCGGACCTAGGACTTTTAATGACGCCCGAGAAGCATGGAAGAACAAGCCCGACTTCTATTGGGGACAAACCAAAGAATTCACTTCCAATGATTTCTCATGGCCCCCATCTCATGGCCCTACCCAACAAAACATTGAGGGGATGTTGCAACACCTAGTCGCATCCCAAGAAGCTCAAATGTAACAATGATTTAGAGTCATATGTAACAATGATTTCGATTTTACGCTTAGTTTGGGGACTTGTGAAAAATCAGGGACGATGTATTCTATCTGTATGGTCACTTCACGTTGTGTTGTGTTTCTTAATCCTAAAGTGTTGATTGAAAAATGTTGAGTTATTGATCGACATGAAAGTTCAAAACCGTCACTCATAAGGAATGTGGTTAATCGTAATATCTATATGTGAATTAAAAGGTAAACGGGGCGTTTTAGAATTAAGGTTTTCTTAATCTCTTTTGAGGAATCTTTGCTACTTCTTCATAGGTTTAGTAGAAAGAGATTGAAATCCTTGGTTTTAGAAATGTGAGTTGATTGCATTGCGTGGGGACACGACAATGGTCTCGTCTAGGGTATTTTGATATGTGCTTAAACACATATAATTTCTTTATCAAAACTGACCCAAAATAACCAAGAAAGAGCCGTTTATTGCTTACATTTGCATGTTTCTTGAGTTTTGCGTGTGAGTACGGATGTGACAAAACAGACAAAAGAATGCCAAAACCGAAGAAAACCGAGCACGAGAGAAAGAAGAATGCAAAAAGTTGAGGTGGAGAAGGGATTTGCAAGTTTGGACAATCAATTCTCAAAATGGCGTTTTAGTCCTGAAGATTCAGAATTTTCATGTTTAGTCCTTGAAGATTCAAAAGTTGCAAATTCAGCCCTTGGATTATTTGAGAATGACAAGAATGGCCCTTGGAGAATGATTTCAGAAATTACAGTTTGGTCCCTGGATTTTCAGCATATACACAATTGGCCCTTATGCTATACTATGGATCCATTTATCATCCTTAATCCAATACTATAAACCTTGGGCCCAATTTTATCCTAAATCCAAACCCACATCCCAAGCAAACTACCCGGCCCCAACCAATCCCATTATACCCGGTTAATACCCGTTTCCCATTTATACCCGGTTTACCCACAACTTCTTACCCGGTTCCCATTTAACCCGAACAAACCAAAATATAATAAATAAAAACACACGCGCCCAAATCAAGACCCATTTACTGTTTAACCACCACTTCCACCTTTTACCCTGCTTCCCACCTTTTTACCCACACTTAATGTACTTCTAGAAGATATCTGACAACGTGTCAGGGGTATGACACGCTTGGATCGCCTCAGTGGACAAATCCCAGCACCTCATTGGTCCTAACACCTCACTCAAATGATCAAACGGCCAAGATTAAGATTGGTGACAAGATAGGATGATCAAGGGTCGTGATTAGAACATCCAGAAGCATCCCAACCTCCTGGCTCAGCTATAAAAGCCCATCTTCAGTCACAAGCTCAGTTGTCCAATTTCTCAAGTCTTAGAGGAATTTTTGACCTTTTATTCTCATGTCATTTAATCGTTTTTATAGTATAATTGTTATGTTAAAATGTAATTTCATTTCCATTGATGTAAGTTGCTTTTGGTTTAATGCAATTTAAGTTTACCTTGTCAAATTCATTTGTCTCCAATCCGTTTTTCAGCTTTCAAGTACTGCTCATTTAAGCTCATATAAGCTTGTTAAAGCTTATGTGAGTTCATTTTTCTCTTAACTGTTCTTAAAAAACCATTTTCTTTACAAGTCAACAAAAGTTAATGTTGATCAAAGTTTGATAGCCAAATCTGATTTGTTTGAATTCTGGTATCAAATTGTTGTTTGTTCTAGTTTTTAGGTTGGTTTTGGTAGGTTTAACTCAGTGATGGAACAGGTTTCACCAGATTACTAGTGCTAATGGTCATTTGGATTTGATAAAGGGGTGTTTGGAAGTAAATGGTTTAAGGTTTTTGAAGTGATTTCCGTGGGTAAATTTTGAGTAATTAGAGTGTTTCAAGGTTTTCTAAGGTTTCTTCATTTATGTTCCAAGTCAGTTTTGAGATTTCAAAGTTAAATGTGAATCTGTCATAATTTAATTTTTCTTACCTTGAAGATTTGTTCCAAATCAGCATCTCTAGTATAGCTTATCTGCTTAGTCAAGGTTGATTAGTGTTTAATGTCTGCTCCCCCTAGTAACCTTTAGACTTGAGTTTGTTTGATTTACCCATATGCGCCATTTAGTGTTTAATTTCTCATGCTTAATCTTGCCTGCAAATGACCCTATGGTTCACTAGTCTCAATAACAGCAGATAGGTTTTAGCTTTAGTTATTGTTGCTTATAAACTTATCAGTGGATACTTAGGAATAATTGTGATCAGTTAAGGTTTCCCATTAGTCTTTATTCTCATTTTAGTTAAAAATTATGCTTATAGGATAGTTTATATCAGATCTGCAACTGCTCTTTAATCCCTTTTCATATCTGTTACATCAGCATCTATTTGTCCCAAGTAGCTTTTATTTTTGATTTGTCATTTCCTCATTTCTAGTCCTTTTTAGCTATAAGTTTGGATTCATGTCCTCTTGTTGGTTGTCTTTCATTAGCTCATTTTAGTATAATTTTAGGATTTTGCTAGATCACTTAGATTTAGGCTCAAAGTACCCCCTTAGAAGCTGTTTGGTTTAGCTTGTGGTAAACTGATAATGTGCTTATTAGCTTAAATCCAGTGCTTATCTGATCCAACTCAGTTGCTGTAGGTTAGTGTTAGGTAGATTTAGCCTTATGTAGCTTATTGTAGCATATTGTTAGCTTTTAGCTTATTTTCAAATGCATCTCATCAGTTGTGTGCCCAAATTGATCTTCCTGTGCTCCAAAATCATTTCTGTTAATTTTCCCTGGTTCTCTATATTATTTTATGGTATTCTGGAAGTTTTCATATTTTTCACTGTTCATTTGCTATTTTTCTGCATTTTATTTCATTTTCTAGGCTTTTTAATTAGCTTTTAATACAAATAATTCATTAAATGTTCTGGAAAATGAAATTTCAATTTTCTTAGGTTTAGAATAATCAAAAAGTGATAAAAAGTATTTTTCCAGATTTTTCCTAGTTATTTTAGTATTTTCTAGGAATTTAATTAGTTTTTAATAGTATTAAATTCATAATAAATAGAGAAAAAGTCAGAAAAATGTGAATCCAGTTTCTAAAATTCTTTTTAGTTATTTAAGATTTTGAAAAATAGTTTCATAATTTTCACTTTTGTTTTTATAATTTTTAGTATTTTAGATTTGTTTTATTAGTTTAAAATTAGTTTTAAATTCAAATAAATTCCAGAAAAATCATAAAAATTAGTTTTAATTCTTAAATAGTTTTCTAATATCATTTTTAGTTAGAAAGTAATTTTAGATCATTTTTAGGACTTAGAATAGACGTAGTTGCATTTTATTTGCGTATCGTTTTAGTTTAATTTGCGTAACTTAGGATTCCCCGTAGTGTAATTTCCCTTTTATGCTTCCCTTGCCCAGTAGTTTAGAAAACTTCAAATTATCCCCTTTTCCCATTCAAATCCCGATAATCGCGACGTGAGTTGGAAATTCCATTCAACCCTCGTTCGGAACGATCTCGGTGCTCAAACCTAACACGTTTGAGTTAACCGTATACTATACAACTTCTCTCATTATTATTGATCTCTTTCCGGAGGAATCAATTTTTGGCGCCGCTGACGGGGAGGGCTTGTAGCGAGTTTTCGTATTCCGTCTCGAATCGCGTGCATTTGAAGATCCTTCCCCGAGTGAAGTTACCGTCGTTTTTGTAAATATATCTTTTTCAAAAACCCAAAAATATTTTCCTTTTCAAAATATGTTTTCTAAAAACCCAAAAATATTCTTCTTTATCCTCTGATTTGATAATTCATTCCTTTTATCCCTCTTTTATGATTAATTCTCATGGAGTCTCAAAATTTCTTTCAACCTTATTGCTTTAATTGTAGAGACTTATTAAAAGATGATTCAATTTGTGAACGTTGTTTTTGCAAAGGGTGTGGATTTTATCGCGAATCTTGTATGTGTTGCCCTTTGGAAGAACCCACCGGGGGTATCGAGGACGTTTCCATCGATTTTGAAGAAAGATTTGAGCAACATCAAAACAACATTGAAAGTATGTGTAGAACTCTTTTAAGTCTAATTCAAGCTCGACAATGTCTTAATGAAGAGACCATCCAAGTTACGGAAGTCAATCACACTATTCCAGAGCTACCCGAAGAATCCACCGAGGATTACGGAGACGATTTCTTTGAACGTCGTGTTTTTCTTAACAACGTTGAAAAATTTGAAGCCTTGTCGAAAATTTTGAAACATACGACTGATGAACCCTCAATTCCTACTCCCTCTCCGGTGAGGGAGATGGAACATATTTCTGAACCCGAGGTGACTTCCGTTTGTACTCTCAACTCAAATTCCAAGAAGTCTAGAATCGATCCTAGTCTTTCCCGATTTACTATTAAGAGTTGGTCGAGTTACAACAACACGAAACTACATTATGAGCTTAAAACGATTTCTCAGAAAGAAACGGAGACCACAACAGAAGTGGTGGAAATTGCTAGCTCTAAGAGCACACCACTTGTCCCACCTCCGGAAACTTCAAAATATAATCCCACTCCCGTTTCTGAGCCTTTAATTTCCGATCCTTCCCCTTCTCTCACGCCGGTTGAGAGAAGTGACGTCGTTTTGGAAGAGGTCGATGATCATATTTCTCCGAACATTGTTGAACCCGTTGATTCTCTCATAATGGGGGATGAGCATCTTAGTACTATTCCGGAAACGGAAGTGTCTAATGTTGAGATCCTTATCCCAAGCCCAAGAGAGTCTGGGGTTGTTGTTGATATTTGTGATGAGCCTTCTCTTGATATTTCGAGCGATCATGTTGAGATGTTCTCCGATTCCGATGATGATTCTTATGGAGACATCGATTTTGTTGACGATTTACCTTCTGAGCCCGTCATTATTGAAGAAGAAAACGATTTTGAGCCGGAAGTTGTAGAGATTGAGCTAGATAATATTCAGATCGAGGATGAAGCATTACGTGAAACATTGTCGAATGTCCATCTTCTCATTTCTAAGATTGAAGCCTTAAACGATAATTCGAGTTCGCATCCTATCTCCGTTAAAGATAGCGATTTCTCTCCCGAACTTGAGACTTTCTGATTTGATGAAGAGATTAGTGGCAGTCCCACTATTGTCAATGTTTATCCTCCGATTCTTGAGCGATTCTACTTCAAGGTTGATATGAGCAAGGTTTTGAACGATATTTCCGATAATTCTACGAATGACCCGATCATTGAGAATGCTGATTCATCTCTCACTTTTGATGACCCAATACCACCGGGTATTGAGGATATTGTGAATGATCCTGATGAGGATATGGTTGTTCTTGATGGATTTATTGACTCCCCTTTTTCTGACGAGTCCACCATCACATATCCCGTTGAGCCCGCATGTGAAGACAAGATCTTTAAACCCGGGATATGTATTGATGAGCCTTTTGTTAAAATCATTTCTGGAGATAAGGATCCTTGGATGGATGCCTTCATTTGTGAGCCTAAACCTCTTATCTTTTACCATGAGCTTCCGACTTCTTTGGAGTATTCTCTTATCGATCCTTCATCCTTTCGTCCACCTGCTAAACCACCGGATGATGGATCCTTCTTACATCATATGCTTTACCCACCCATTTTCTTCTCCACCCGACCCACCCAGTCTCATTCTTTCGGGAATGAGGACACCGTTTTTGACCCTGGTATCTCTACCACTTTCTTCCCCAAGGACAAATGAATTCGGGGACGAGTCAGGCTAGCGACTCGGTGACCAAAAACAGTAGCGCTTCGTGGGAGGCACCCCATGCTTATCTCTATCTTCTTTCTATTTTCTAATAAGTGACGTGAAGGGGTTAGCCTCTTCGATTTCTCGTGTTTGGTTGTTTGTGATGTTGTGTTCAGGATTTTCCCGATATGAAGACTCTCGTGCTCGAAGTTTGTCTTTTCTCTACTCGAGTTTCATGATCGATGCTGATGGAAATCCGATATCCGAAATCTTATCGACTAACGTTTATCTTTGAGCATACTTTATAAACGGCTTTTAGATTTTCGTTGATACCCTTGCTTTTAAACATTGAGGACAATGTTTCGTTCTAGTCTGGGGTAGGGTAATCTTCGATTTGATTTGACCGCACTTGCTTATTTTTGTCGTGTACTCTTGCAACCCCGTTTTTCCTTAAAAATTGTGCTATAAATGAGAAAATTTAAAAATTTTTAAGCTTTTGTTAAGTCTTTTTGATTGAAAAGTTTGCTAGTCTCTTAGACAAGAAGCTATAAAAAGCGAATTCTAGCTCACAAGGCCAAGATTTTGCAAGTTTCTCTGAGAGATTTTAAATATGCATGACTTAATTTCATTTAGACAAAGCATTTGCTAAGTTAATATATGTTTTGACACCTTGTTGACTTTCCGCTGGTGAGAGTAGGAATAGAATTCTGACTTGACCGGGCGTGTTGAGCCCTAGCTTGTTCCCTTAACCATAGATAATCTAATTATCGGCTAAGCATCCGCGGATCTCATTATTTGGGATTTTAAATTTGCGGAGATCGAGAAATGATAGAGTTACTTATGAGTTTAGATGCTAAGCGTGGAGTAGTTGGTTCTCTTTAGAGCCCATCGAAGGTACTTATGGCTTTTTGTTCCCACAAAATTGTTTCACCCCATATTTGCTAATAATAATTAGAGATGTTGAGTTTTTGACGATAGTTAGTTCTTTATTCTTCTTTAGAAAATCTTTGCCCATGAGAGTTAAGTACACATCGAGGTACTGTCAGTGTTGCGGTGTAATAGACAACTGATTCCTGATAGTTTTCTGCTATTGTTTCTATTGTTATAAAAGCCATAGGATTTGGAGTTTGGCACAAAAATTAACATGAAATAAAGCCCAAATGTATTAAAGTTGAAAAATCCAAAGCCATAAAAGTTTTCATAGACTTCTATAAAGGCAGAGGAATATCCAAAGTCATAATAAGACTCCTGATAAAACGGTAATCCCGTTGAGTTAGTGGTTGAAAAGACCAAGGGCCTGAATTGCAAAAATGCAAATGTGCTGAAATAAGTGTTGAGCCAAACTTTGAATCCGGAAGATATCTTCCTAAATCGTGCGAAATTAGGACCTTGATGTGGACCTCATTCTTGTGTGCAATGGTTTTCGAGGGAAGATGGATAACTAATTAGAGACTTAGCTTTATATCTTTATCGGAATAAATCTTATCGAAACGAGAAAATTGAAGAAATTCATTTCTCACAAAAATAAAAAATCTAGAGGAAATAGGAAAATGGGAGCAAAAGGTAATTACACAAGTAACTTCCATGGGTAGTGTTAGCATCTAGAGTCATATGTAACAATGATTTCGATTTTACGCTTAGTTTGGGGACTTGTGAAAAATCAGGGACGATGTATTCTATCCATATGGTCACTTCACGCTGTGTTGTGTTTCTTACTCCGGGATCCTAAAGTGTTGATTGAAAAATGTTGGAGTTATTGATTGACATGAAAGTTCAGCAAACCGTCACTCATAACCGGAATGTGCTTAATCGTAATATCTATTTGTGAATTAAAAGGTAAACGGGGCGTTTTTAGAATTAAGGTTTTCTTAATCTCTTTTGAGGAATCTTTGCTACTTCTTCATAGGTTTAGTAGAAAGAGATTGAAATCCTTGGTTTTAGAAGCGTGAGTTGATTGCATTGCATGGGGACACGACAATGGTCTCGTCTGGGGTATTTTGATATGTGCTTAAACACATATAATTTCTTTATCAAAACTGACCCAAAATAACCAAGAAAGAGCCGTTTATTGCTTACATTTGCGTGTTTCTTGAGTTTTTGCATGTGCAGGTACGGATGTGACAAAACAGACAAAAGAAAGCCAAAACCGAAGAAAACCGAGCACGAGAGAAAGAAGAATGCAAAAATCTGAGGCTGGAGAAGGGATTTGCATGTTTGGACAATCAATTCTCAAAATGGCAGTTTTAGTCCCTGAAGATTCAGAATTTTCATGTTTAGTCCTTGGAAGATTCAAAAGTTGCAAATTCAGCCCTTGGATTATTTGAGAATGACAAGAATGGCCCTTGGAGAATGATTTTAGAAATTACAGTTTGGTCCCTGGATTTTCAGCATATACACAATTGGCCCTTATGCTATACTATGGATCCATTTATCATCCTTAATCCAATACTATTAAACCTTGGGCCCAATTTTATCCTAAATCCAAACCCACAGCCCAAGCAAACTACCCGGCCCCAACCAATCCCATTATACCCGGTTAATAACCGTTTCCCATTTATACCAGGTTTACCCACAACTTCTTACCCGGTTCCCATTTAACCCGAACAAACCAAAATATAATAAATAAAAACACACGCGCCTAAATCAAGACCCATTTACTGTTTAACCACCACTTCCACCTTTTACCCTGCTTCCCACCTTTTTACCCACACTTAATGTACTTCTAGAAGATATCTGACAACGTGTCAGGGGTATGACACGCTTGGATCGCCTCAGTGGACAAATCCCAGCACCTCATTGGTCCTAACACCTCACTCAAATGATCAAACGGCCAAGATTAAGATTGGTGACAAGATAGGATGATCAAGGGTCGTGATTAGAACATCCAGAAGCAACCCAACCTCCTGGCTCAGCTATAAAAGCCCATCTTCAGTCACAAGCTCATAGTCCAATTTCTCAAGTCTTAGAGGAATTTTTGACCTTTTATTCTCATGTCATTTAATCGTTTTTATAGTATAATTGTTATGTTAAAATGTAATTTCATTTCCATTGATATAAGTTGCTTTTGGTTTAATGCAATTTAAGTTTACCTTGTCAAATTCATTTGTCTCCAATCCGTTTTTCAGCTTTCAAGTACTGCTCATTTAAGCTCATATAAGCTTGTTAAAGCTTATGTGAGTTCATTTTTCTCTTAAATGTTCTTAAAAAACCATTTTCTTCACAAGTCAACAAAAGTTAATGTTGGTCAAAGTTTGATAGCCAAATCTGATTTGTTTGAATTCTGGTATCAAATTGTTGTTTGTTCTAGTTTTTAGGTTGGTTTTGGTAGGTTTAACTCAGTGATGTAACAGGTTTCACCAGATTACTAGTGCTAATGGTCATTTGGATTTGATAAAGGGGTGTTTGGAAGTAAATGGTTTAAGGTTTTTGAAGTGATTTCTGTGGGTAAATTTTGAGTAATTAGAGTGTTTCAAGGTTTTCTAAGGTTTCTTCATTTATGTTCCAAGTCAGTTTTGAGATTTCAAAGTTAAATGTGAATCTGTCATAATTTAATTTTTCTTACCTTGAAGATTTGTTCCAAATCAGCATCTCTAGTATAGCTTATCTGCTTAGTCAAGGTAGATTAGTGTTTAATGTCTGCTCCCCCTAGTAACCTTTAGACTTGAGTTTGTTTGATTTACCCATATGCGCCATTTAGTGTTTAATTTCTCATGCTTAATCTTGCCTGCAAATGACCCCATGGTTCACTAGTCTCAATAACAGCATATAGGTTTTAGCTTTAGTTATTGTTGCTTATAAACTTATCAGTGGATACTTAGGAATAATTGTGATCAGTTAAGGTTTCCCATTAGTCTTTATTCTCATTTTAGTTAAAAATTATGCTTATAGGATAGTTTATATCAGATCTGCAACTGCTCTTTAATCCCTTTTCATATCTGTTACATCAGCATCTATTTGTCACAAGTAGCTTTTAGTTTTGATTTGTCATTTCCTCATTTCTAGTCCTTTTTAGCTATAAGTTTGGATTCCTGTCCTCTTGTTGGTTGTCTTTCATTAGCTCATTTTAGTATAATTTTAGGATTTTGCTAGATCACTTAGATTTAGGCTCAAAGTACCCCCTTAGAAGCTGTTTGGTTTAGCTTGTGGTAAACTGATAATGTGCTTATTAGCTTAAATCCAGTGCTTATCTGATCCAACTCAGTTGCTGTAGGTTAGTGTTAGGTAGATTTAGCCTTATGTAGCTTATTGTAGCATATTGTTAGCTTTTAGCTTATTTTCATATGCTTATCTCATCAGTTGTGTGCCCAAATTGATCTTCCTGTGCTCCAAAATCATTTCTGTTAATTTTCCCTGGTTCTCTATATTATTTTATGGTATTCTGGAAGTTTTCATATTTTTCACTGTTCATTTGCTATTTTTCTGCATTTTTTTTCATTTTCTAGGCTTTTTAATTAGCTTTTAATACAAATAATTCATTAAATGTTCTGGAAAATGCAATTTCAATTTTCTTAGGTTTAGAATAATGAAAAAGTGATAAAAAGTATTTTTCCAGATTTTTCCTAGTTATTTTAGTATTTTCTAGGAATTTAATTAGTTTTTAATAGTATTAAATTCATAATAAATAGAGAAAAAGTCAGAAAAATGTGAATCCAGTTTCAAAATTTTCACTTTTGTTTTTTTATAATTTTTAGTATTTTAGATTTGTTTTATTAGTTTAAAATTAGTTTTAAATTCAAATAAATTCCATAAAAATCATAAAAATTAGTTTTAATTCTTAAATAGTTTTCTAATATCATTTTTAGTTAGAATGTAATTTTAGATCATTTTTAGGACTTAGAATAGACGTAGTTGCATTTTATTTGCGTATCGTTTTAGTTTAATTTGCGTAACTTAGGATTCCCCGTAGTGTAATTTCCCTTTTATGCTTCCCTTGCCCAGTAGTTTAGAAAACTTCAAATTATCCCCTTTTCCCATTCAAATCCCAATAATCGCGACGTGAGTTGGAAATTCCATTCAACCCTCGTTCGGAACGATCTCGGTGCTCAAACCTAACACGTTTGAGTTACCCGTATACTATACAACTTCTCTCATTATTATTGATCTCTTTCCGGAGGAATCACTAAGCTCTCGGATCGTTTTAACCAACAACAAGCCGATATGGAAAGAAAGATAGATAACCTCTTGAAAGCCATGACGAATAGTGATAGGAAGGTTAATTCTATCTCAACTCCCGAACCTTCCGGTGTAGAGATTAAAGACCCAAGTAAGTTAGCTAAGCACGTTCAATTCGTCAATACCATCACCTTAGTGAAACCTAATAGAAAAAATGACGAAGCGAACCATGAGATGATACTTGAGGTTAAGGAAACACCGACGAATGAAACAACCGAGGAAGTAAATGAAGTAGACAATGACTATTTCAATAAGTTTCCTACGGAAGAAGAACTATCTCGCCACCCTCACTTAGTGCGTGACCTCCGTCACATGTACGTTAGGAAAAGCCCTAGGATCAAGTTTGGGAACCCTTGGAATCTTAACATACCATGTTGCATAGGACACCTTTTCGTGGCAAAGGCCTACATTGATCGCAAGTCCCCAATGAATATAATGACTAGCACCTACTACAATTGGGTAGTGAAGAAGCCTATCCCAACTAGGCAAGACCCCGATAATCCTAGGGAGAGTTGCAATTTTCTTGGTAGAGTTAAGGGATTTCCCGTCCATGTAGGTAGTTTCATGTTTCCTACGGATTTCATAGTGGTAAATGATATTAGTACGGCCATAGATCCTAGCTTGTCCCACGTTATTCTAGGAAAACCTTTCATAGAAAACACCGGGATGACTTATGATCCCTCATTAGGAATAGTGCGATTCAAGGATGAGACCGATGATGTAGCTTATCAAATGCCGTTTAAGATTGAGAAGTTTTCATCACTCTCCAATGATGAAAAGGAACTTAAACTATCGGTCTACTATAGGAATGAGGAAGATAAGGAGAAGGGAGTAGATTATGTTATGGCCAAGATTCTAGGTTTCTATAAGGATTGCTTGAACTTAGGACCGGAATATAGGACCAATTGGGGAGAGGATGACCTCTTAGAAAGGTGCACTATAGTGCACTTTTACAACATGGAACCCCCCAATGGAGACCGTCATAAGGAAGAAGGTGACGGTAATGAAGTCAAGTAGGAGCATGACTACGAGTCTAGCTACAAGACTCTTAAATAAAGAAAAGCGCTTCGTGGGAGGCAACCCATGCTTAATTGCTTGCTTGTTAGTGTCATATATATTTTATTGATTGCTTATTCTCATGTTTAAATTTGTAAAAATGCTTTATTTTGTTTTTAACCTCGTCTTAATTGCATATAAAGGTATTTTACATAAAGGATAAGTTGTTAGGAATTGGAAATTCCATGTTAAAGTGTCAGTCACCCCAATAATGGTCTAGCATATGTTAGCTCGTAGACTTGTCGTTATTTACTTTATCAAGTAGTTTATTAGTTAGTTTGTAGCGTAGTTTAGTTTAGTGTAACACCGTGGAGGAAGGACAGGTCTTTACCCACTGTATACCTGATCCACAGGCCGATAGGAGGTCGTGTAGTCTTGTAACTATAAATACCCCTTCCATCCATGGAAGGGGTGTGGCTTGGCAATCTAACCTTTCACATTTTTGTTCTAGAACTCTCTACCAAGAACACCATCTCTCTACTTTCTCTCTCTAAAATGTCTAACATGTATTTTGATCATCCAAGACCACCCGAATCATCAAACACAATAATATTACGATCCTACAATTGGTACCAGAGCCAAGGTTATGGTGTTGTGTTGATTTGTGTGGTCTCGTATCATGGTTATGTTGGTTTTTGTTGGTCGGAAAATATGTTTTTGGGTAAACTGCTTTTGTCTAGAAACTTATGTCTTATTGGTCAAAACAAATTATGGTCCTTTACTGTTAACAGCTGCTTTGTGCTTTGTTTAGTCCAAACAGTCGTTAATATCAGTATCTTTTGTTTTGTGACGATTTCGTGTATCAAAAGTAAAGTTTATGGGTTTTCTTGAAACGGTAATCTTCTTGGTCAAAAACAGGGTCAAATAAATTGTAAGCATTTTTATGTTTGTTTTCGTAACTGTTGGTACCAATACATGAATTAATGTGGTCTAAATCTTGCTTTCAAATATTTGGTAATATCATCGTGGTCAAAATGTGGTCAAATGGGTCAATGAAGCTGTTTATATGCTGTTTTTCTGGGTAACTTTGAGTATGAACAAAATAAAAGAGTTTGATATTCATGCCAGCGACTTGGTGTAGCGAGTTGTATCTTAAATCTGCCTAGCGACTTGTCTTTATAAGTCATAGCGACTTGTCATGTGTGCTAGCGACTTGACCTTGCTAGCGACTTGACCAAGGTAGCGACTTGGTGCAGCGACTTGGTGCAATATAAGGTCTAGCGACTTGACATTGACAGAAAGGTAGAAGATGAATGACCATGACCAACCACAAATATCCACATACCAAAAACAACAAGCGACCTTAGCCATAAACATCATCAGTCCATTTGCTCGAACAAAAATCAAATTCGACCAGATACATCTAACCTAATCTAGACTCAATTCAAGAAACCCTCACATTCACTCCCCATCTCTCACTCTATCAAGAGTCAAAAAGAAAAATTAAAAGTTATCTTGGTTCGGTTCTAATCTTTACAAGATTTTTTCTCCGAACCATCCTCATCACAGATTCATCATGTGGCAGCCAAGCTCCAATTATTTTTCATATCCGCAAGAAAAGAATATATAACATGGATGTTATTACTCTTTCCTTCAATTCGTTCATGACTTAACAAGGATAAAGAAAACCCACAACTTAAACCTTACCCGAGACCCAATCAGGATCTCGAAGCCACAACCAACACGATCTTGATTCGAACTATAATGGAAATTTCCAGGTAAAGGTGTGGTTGAGTTTGAATTGATAATAATTCAACTCATATGAGTTGTGTGAGATGATGAATTACTGAGATGAGATTCGTATGATGTGAAGAGATTTGGATTTGTATGGTTTGGTGAGAGGATAAGAGTGTGTGGTAGGCGGAGTATCATATAGGGTTAATACCTAATTTTTAGGTTAAAAGTGATATAACATCCTCTTTATAATCGGTTATAGTAACATGGAACGTTTTATTAATATATCCGGATGTTGTGATAGTCATATGGATTGGGTGTTATATTTCAATTGGGCTTATGGATTGAACTGATTGTCGTGGACTCGTGGGCTGTATGATTGAATTCGACATGGGCTGCATGGACATTATGTCTATTGTAATTTGTGATGGGCTGAACGAATAAATGATCTAACATTGAGTTAATGCTACACAAAAAGTTTGTCATCCGAATTTTTTTTATTCTTAGGGATATAAAATTGTGGATACAAAATTTTTGTAGTAAGATTAAAGAGTGGTGTAACACCCCCAATTTCGTGATACGCAGCAGAATTCAAACTGGGTGTTACTTCATGGCACAACAGTCATAACAATAGAAAACGTACTCTAATGGAGTCGTTTTAAAAGATTTATCATTAAATTTACATAAATATCAGAGTTTACAAAAATGAGGTCCCAGATGGTTCCAAGTTTACAAAATACATTAAATTGGTTTTCGAATGATAATAAAATTTATAGCCCTCTTGAGTATCCATGCTCCTCCGTGCCAGCCTCGTATAATATGGACCTGAAATACATGCTTAAAACTGTCAACACAAAGGTTGAGTGAAATTCATAGAGTTTGTTTGATGGTTGAACACATTATGTTTGTAGTGTGAGTTATAAATTCACACCAATGGTTTGAAAGCAAAACAGTTATTATTAGACTAAGCATCATGCAATCAAGGCGTTAACGTGTTCCAAAATTAATTGGTGAAAATGTCGGTACGTGCCCTAATAGGTAAAATTGCCATTTTTACCTAATGTTACTCAAATATAGTGCATTTGTTTGCCTTTAACGGGGCCAACACAAACGGGATTCGTCCATCCCAATAGATCTATTCACAATATTCGCGCCCACTCTCACATAGTGATTAATGATTCATGATTAAGGGACTTAAGTTTGGCAAATGCGGTAACTTAGTGCTAATAACAATCAGATAAGTATATAGTTTGAAAGCAATGTGTTCGGTTTAAAATAAAGCATGTATCTCCCCCAAGGGTTTGTAAAACAATTAAGTAATAGAAAGTGGGGCTATGAACTCACCTCAGATTAAATGATATCAAATGTATAATGAGAATGATGGATATGCCGTGAGAACTTCTACGAGCAACCTAGAATAGGATGTTGCGACTTAGGTTTGAAATAATGTTTAGGAAAACATAAACCATCCTATATACGTCTCTATTTTGATCATGATGTAGTACATGGTATTTGTGTATGTCATTTATAGAAATGGTCTAGTTGTGAAAACGTATTTATTTTATATATATCGTACTACCGTTCGGGCCATCATAATTCAGAGGTCATGCAAGAACGTTCGAGGAGCTAGGACACTTTAAATCGTAAATCCAGCAACTCGTCGATACGTTTTACTCAAATGAAACCCCTCACATGAAGCTCCCTACTATTGTAGCACTTAGTAAATACAACATATGTTTTGAGTGAAGGTTGTTATAACATAAAGTTTATCATGTTTTAATAAGTATCTAGTTTTTACAAGTTCTCGTCGTTTCATAAGTAGAATTACCATAGTTAACGGTCTTGGGCAAACAAGCCTTGAGGCTTTAGCCATGGCCTTGCCGTGACTTTGGTCTTGACTACCATGGTCTTGAGACTTAGCTTTGGCCTTAGCCGTAGCCGTGGTCTTGGCTTATGGCCATTAGGCCTCTTGGTTTGCTTTTAGTTGTGACAAAAGTATAGTTATGTGACTATATTTACGGCATTTTCTGTTTTTGAAAGATTTATGGCCTGTTTAAGCGTTTTCAAGGTCCAAGCTTCATTGTTATTGATGGAAAACGTCGTTACGGACAACTTACGTGCTTTAACTTTTTGATGATTCGGACCAAAAGGGCCTCTAAAAATTTCGGATTTTAGGCAGTAAGCTATTTTGGCAGATTCATGTTTTAGTTTCACATTCTCGTAAGATAAATTATTTTAGTAATGACCTGAGAGTTCGACAATCGTTAGATCATTTTTGCAAAAGTTATTAAGAAAACATCGTTTTAGAGTTTCGTTTTAGACGGTCCACCGTTTAAACATCACGCGCATAACGAAAATCAACTCCGACAATTTTCCTCGCATCAGATAAATTTTTAGATCACTCATGATTAATTTGAGAATTTTTAAGATTTATTATTTTTAATATTACCAAATAAGCCCAGCGCAGAACAAAACTAAACTTACGTTTTAAACAATTCTACTTACATCCAGACTTAACGATTCCTGCACTGTGTTTCTAATATGTTTTTGAAACTTTTACATTTTTTGGAAAATTCAAACATATTTCCCTCCTCCTTTGACCATAAAGGAATTAACCTTATACGTTCTACATTTTTGCATAAATCGCGTAACTTTTAAACTTCACGAATAACTGTAAAGTTATCCCGCGTATGACGAAAACAACATTTTAACATATCATATCACTTTTATACTATTTTTAGTCTACTCTAAATAAATTGACGGTCGTTTTCCTGAAATTTCGTTCTTTTCTGATAAACTGCGAATTACGCGTTTTTGACCCGTATTTCAAGCTTTAAGCAGAGTTTTTGCACCCAATGAGACTTATCACCTATTTTATATTTTTAGATGGAGTATAATGATGAGTTTAATCATTCCTATAAGTTTCATATTTTTACGATACCCGGTTTTACGTTTTATCGCTTAACGGCTTACGATTAGCGATTAACGGAACCAAAACTCACTCTGTAACCAAGATAATACCAAAACTAACCACCTAAGTCATCTTATCTTTTTTAGGCCGACCTAAGGGGGGGAGTCATCATTTTGGTGGCATCATCCTAAACATGGTACATTTAGATCTTTACAAGTGTCCTAACTTAACCGTGGTTAATATTTAACCCAATATATGGTTAACCAAACTTACCCTCCTATAAATAGGAAGTAAAATACATCCTAAAGACCTCCACAATCGTTCATATCATAAATCCTTCACATCTTCCATCATTTGATCCATAAACTCCAAGTTTATGCAAGGAAGTTCCAAAGATCAAGCTACTACATCAAATCTCTAGCAAGTTTAAGTGATCTTCTTGAGTTTAGATCCACTCAAGTCACTTATTACTTCATCACCAACTCTTCAAGTTTGCAAGGGTGCCAAGGTGTGGAAAGATAGCTCAATCCAAAGTCTTAAGCGATCAATCAAAGTCCGATCCTTACTAAGTTACTCCTTTCTTATTGAAAGCCAAAAGTTGTAAGCAACTTATCGCCACCATCATCTCATCTTTATTATTCATAATCTTAACTATTTCATGCTATATATATAGTTACTATGTTGATTCATGATGTACATATACTCAACCACTAGTAAACTAGTCATATTCTACACATGTGAGACCATTAAAAACAGTAACATAAGAACTTTCTAACTTACATAATATGGTAGACAAGATAAAAAGGTAAACATAGCAATTTGAATCACCCAAAACGGACAAACAAGTCAAAAGTTATAAGTAAAAGAAGTTAGCGAAACCTAAACGCCAAAACTACCATGTACAAGCTGTTTTCAGTTCTGTCTTTTTAAAAGTGGTACTTCTGGTCCGAATCATGAAAAAGTTAAAACATGAAAGTTGTCCGGAACGACATTTTCCTTTGGTTGCAAAGAAGCTCGGACCTTGAAAACGCTTAAACAGGCCATAAATCTTTCAAAAACAGAAACTGCCGTAAATATAGTCACATAACTATACTTTTGTCACAACTAAAAGCAAACCAAGAGGCCTAATGGCCATAAGCCAAGACCACGGCTACGGCTAAGACCAAAGCTAAGTCTCAAGACCATGGTATTCAAGACCAAAGTCACGGCAAGGCCATGGCTAAAGCCTCAAGGCTTGTTTGCCCAAGACCGTTAACTATGGTAATTCTACTTATGAAATGACGAGAACTTGTAAAAACTAGATACTTATTAAAACATGATAAACTTTATGTTATAACAACCTTCACTCAAAACATATGTTGTATTTACTAAGTGCTACAATAGTAGCGAGCTTCATGTGAGGGGTTTCATTTGAGTAAAACGTATCGACGAGTTGCTGGATTTACGATTTAAAGTGTCCTAGCTCCTCGAACGTTTACTGCATGACCTCTGAATTATGATGGCCCGAACGGTAGTACGATATATATAAAATAAATACGTTTTCACAACTAGACCATTTCTATAAATGACATACACAAATACCATGTACTACATCATGATCAACTTAGAGACGTATATAGGATGGTTTATGTTTTCCTAAACATTATTTCAAACCTAAGTCGCAACATCCTATTCTAGGTTGCTCATAGAAGTTCTCACGGCATATCCATCATTCTCATTATACATTTGATATCATTTACTCTGAGGTGAGTTCATAGCCCCACTTTCTATTACTTAATTGTTTTACAAACCCTTGGGGGAAATACATGCTTTATTTTAAACCGAACACATTGCTATCAAACTGTTTTCATCATTATGAGTGTATAACAACGTAACTCACACAAGCATTATGTGTTCCAGCCGTGACAAACAAAAGCGGGCTCAAGTATCATATACTTGAGGCAGCCGTACCATGCAATAATATCTCTTTTGGTTTTCAAACCATTGGTGTGAATTTATAACTCACACTACAAACATTATGTGTTCAACTGATTTCCAAAACTCTATGAATTTCACTCAACCTTTGTGTTGACAGTTTTAAGCATGTATTTCAGGTCCATAATGTCGGAAGCTGGCACGGAAGAGCAAGGATACTGAAGAAGGCTATAAATTTTATTATCATTCGAAAACCTATTTACTATATTTTGTAAACAATGGAACCAACTGGGACCTCATTTTTGTAAACTCTGATATTTATATAAATCGAATGATAAATCCTTTTTAAACGACTACTTTAGAGATCGTTTTCTATTGTTATGACTGTTGTGCCATGAAGTAACACCCAGTTTGAATTCCGCTGCGTATCACGAAATTGGGGGTGTTACATATTGGTATCAAAGCCACAGTTATAGAGAAACGGGTCTAATCGAGACTTAAACTATAACTACTTTTTCAAACAAAAACATTTTATAGCCTTCCGTTCTCCGTGCCTTCCATCCTCTAGACGATTATGTGACTTTTAGGCATTTTAAGCTATACAAACATACTAGTATATTGACATATACACTTGACATAATTTCAATCATAAACAAAGTACTCAACATATCTGTGTATGCCTATTCTAAGGCATTACGGAACAATCATATTTTCCTAATCTCTCAATCATGCATCTACTCATGCTTTTTAGGATTATGAAACTTTATCCAAGACATTGTAACTGACTACAATGGTCTTTCCTACTTCCCAGACATTGTGGGTTACACAATGGTCTCTTCATCATTTCTCAAGACATTGTGGGTTACATAATGATCTCTCTATCATTTCTCAAGACATTGTGGTTTACACAATGGTCTCTTCATCACTTCTCAAGACATTGTGGGTTACACAATGATCTCTCCATCATTTCTTGGACATTGTGAGTTACACAATGGTCTCTATTATTTCCTAGACATTGTGAGTTACACAATGGTCTCAACTATTTCTCAGACATATTGTGAGTTGCACAATGGTCTCAACTACTCCTCAGATATTGTAAGTTATACAATAGTCTCTAAAAATTATCTTCTAAACATTATATGATATCGTTTTGCATGAAACCCGTCACAGTCTATCAATTTCCTAATGGAAATACAAGAAATAGGATTTCTAAAGGACAAAGTGACTCATCATCTACAAAAGCTGAAGTTCAACAACTTTCTCTACATTCATCAAAAGTCTCTTCGAAACCTTCATTGTTAAAGGTCTGTAATGCTAGCCAAGTATGGACTATTTTAGGATTACTCAAGATTTCCTTTCCACACGTATCTACCCATACTATCTTCTATGCAATGGAATGTGAAAACATAGGTTACAAGTCTTTTATGGCCAGGACTTGCAACTGGATGGTTTGATATCGCCTTTGCTTAGTGGACAATTTCTCAAAAGCTATGGACATATCACAAGTATACCTAATTTAGGTATTTGAAAATTTTATCGAACCTCGGCTAAATATAGCCTAATCACCTATATTTAACCTAAGGGTATTGGAACATAGTCTGATTAACTATGTTCGACTTAAATTTTTCAAACACTCAGAACAGTTATACAAGGGTTATATTCAGGTTAATTTCCTACTTAAACTCGATAAACCACTAGAATTCATTAAAAAGATCTAGAGACACGATACTGTCTTACCACTCAGCAATATCTTGACATATTATTTATACTACCTAATTTCATTCTTGAAATTTTCATACATGAGATAATCCGAACTACTATCTTGGGATAGTCATCAAATCTTGGGATAGTCATCAAATCTTCTCGTCATTTCTTAGGAGTACTAGCCTGTTTAGGTTTCAAGGATCTCATTCCGCCATATTCCTTTAAAATTCACTTTTGATTTCAAAACAAACTTGACATCTCTACCTAACAATAATGGTAAGCGTACGCTACACTCTTCTAATCGTCAACATATCACATCATTATCTAAACTCCATTATAAGTTAGTATGTAAAACTTCACAAGCACGTGTTTCTTTCAAACACTAGTAGGTATAAACACTATACGATATAGCCTTCATCCCGAAACCACCTAAGACATGATCAACTTTGGAAATGGTTTGGATAACCACTTGCCACTAACAAGACTTTCCCTACAACGACAGTTATCACATCGTTACAAACCATTTCACATCAACAATATCTTACACCTTTGATCAGTGTTGTAAATATCGGTCTTGGCGGCCGATATATCAGTGATATATCGCTTATCGGTGGTCCACCGATACGATATTTCACTTATCGGTCAAATTTATCGGTTGGTCAATATCGGTCAAATATCGGTCAAATATCGGTCAATATCGGTTATATCGGTCATATCGGTCAAATATCGGTCAAATATCGGTCAAATATCGGTCAAATATCGGTTATATCGGTCATATCGGTCAAATATCGGTTAAGAGTGGGAAATACATAACTAAATGCATATACAATGTAAAATTTGTAATATTTATATAAAATATATAATTAAAAATATTAAATATAACAATAAAACTAATAAATATTTATAAATATGTATATAAAATATATAAATACCTATAAAAAAAATTAATTTCTTTATAATTTAGGGTCTCCGTTATATCACTGATATATCGCCGCCAAGACCGATATGGCGCTTGGCGGTGGTCGACCGCCGAGGGACCGCCAAGCGATATTTACAACACTGCCTTTGATTAACAACAGTTACCCTAACAACAACAAAACTATTCCATTTTGAGGCACTATATAGACGAAAGTATTAGTTAACCATTTGATGCACTAAGGTGTTCAGAGATCACCCACGAAACAACTAAGGAAACCATACAAATATAAATTAGGCTCCATGCCGCACACTATCACCAAAAACTTCATGTTAGAAATTAAGGTTTTATTGATAGCCTCGATACAATAAGATATGATTCGTTTTGAGAATCGGGAAAAGCCAAACTTTAGGTACATTGGACACTATAAGATTTTAACAAAACCCTGTAGGTTATCAACTTAAGCCACATGGTACATAATACATTCTATGACCAGAAACTTAATGACGCAAAGATTAGAATTCGGCGCATATAACCATATTTTCATAGACACTTCAACATCGGATAACACACACTGAATTCCGGGACGGAATTCCCATTAAGGTGGTGAGACTGTAACAACCCGCTTCTTCTGGCTATTTTTCATTTTCGAGAAATTACTATTCACTTTTACTATTCATTTTCACTATTCATCAGGTCAAATTTTTATTTCACATTCTCGTAAGATAAATTATTTTAGTAATGACCTGAGAGTTCGACAATCGTTAGATCATTTTTGCAAAAGTTATTAAGAAAACATCGTTTTAGAGTTTCGTTTTAGACGGTCCACCGTTTAAACATCACGCGCATAACGAAAATCAACTCCGACAATTTTCCTCGCATCAGATAAATTTTTAGATCACTCATGATTAATTTGAGAATTTTTAAGATTTATTATTTTTAATATTACCAAATAAGCCAAGCAGAACAAAACTAAACTTACGTTTTAAACAATTCTACTTACATCCAGACTTAACGATTCCTACACTGTGTTTCTAATATGTTTTTGAAACTTTTACATTTTTTGGAAAAGTAAAACATATTTCCTCCTCCTTTGACCATAAAGGAATTAACCTTATACGTTCTACATTTTTGCATAAATCGCGTAACTTTTAAACTTCACGAATAATCAAAGTTATCCCGCGTATGACGAAAACCACATTTTAACATCTCATATCACTTTTAGACTATTTTTAGTCTACTCTAAATAAATTCACGGTCGTTGCCGAAATTTCGTCTTTTCTCGATAAACTCGAATTACGCGTTTTGACCCAGTATTTCCCTTTAAGCGCGTACCCAATGAGACTTATCACCTATTTTATATTTTTAGATGGAGTATAATGATGAGTTTAATCATTCCTATAAGTTTCATATTTTTACGATACCCGGTTTTACGTTTTATGGCTTAACGGCTTACGATTAGCGATTAACGGAACCAAAACTCACTCCGTAACCAAGATAATACCAAAACTAACCACCTAAGTCATCTTATCTTGTTTAGGCCGACCTAAGGGGGGGAGTCATCATTTTGGTGGCATCATCCTAACCATGGTACATTTAGATCTTTACAAGTGTCCTAACTTAACCGTGGTTAATATTTAACCCAATATATGGTTAACCAAACTTACCCTCCTATAAATAGGAAGTAAAATACATCCTAAAGACCTCCACAATCTGTTCTTGGTCGTTCATATCATAAATCCTTCACATCTTCCATCATTTGATCCATAAACCCCAAGTTTATGCAAGGAAGTTCCAAAGATCAAGCTACTACATCAAATCTCTAGCAAGTTTAAGTGACCTTCTTGAGTCTAGATACACTCAAGTCACTTAGTACTTCATCACCAACTCTTCAAGTTTGCAAGGGTGCCAAGGTTTGGAAAGCTAGCTCAATCCAAAGTCTTAAGCGATCAATCAAAGTCCGATCCTTACTAAGTTACTCCTTTCTTATTGAAAGCCAAAAGTTGTAAGCAACTTATCACCACCATCATCTAATCTTTATTATTCATAATCTTAACTATTTCATGCTATATATATAGTTACTATGTTGATTCATGATGTACATATACTCTACCACTTGTTTTAATTCACATATTGTCATAAAGGTAACAAACTAGTAAACTAGTCATATTCTACACATGTGAGACCATTAAAAACAGTAACATAAGGACTTTCTAACTTACATAATATGGTAGACAAGATAAAAAGGTAAACATAGCAATTTGAATCACCCGAAACGGACAAACAAGTCAAAAGTTATAAGTAAAAGAAGTTAGCGAAACCTAAACGGCAAAACTACCATGTACAAGCCGTTTTCAGTTCGTGTTTTTAAAAGTGGTACTTCTGGTCCGAATCATCAAAAAGTTAAAACATGAAAGTTGTCCGGAACGACGTTTTCCTTCAATACTAAAGAAGCTCGGACCTTGAAAACGCTTAAACTGGCCATAAATCTTTCAAAAACAGAAACTGCCGTAAATATAGTCACATAACTATACTTTTGTCACAACTAAAAGCAAACCAAGAGGCCTAATGGCCATAAGCCAAGACCACGGCTACGGCTAAGACCAAAGCTAAGTCTCAAGACCATGGTAGTCAAGACCAAAGTCACGGCAAGGCCATGGCTAAAGCCTCAAGGCTTGTTTGCCCAAGACCGTTAACTATGGTAATTCTACTTATGAAACGACGAGAACTTGTAAAACTAGATACTTATTAAAACATGATAAACTTTATGTTATAACAACCTTCACTCAAAACATATGTTGTATTTACTAAGTGCTACAATAGTAGGGAGCTTCATGTGAGGTGTTTCATTTGAGTAAAACGTATCGACGAGTTGCTGGATTTATGATTTAAAGTGTCCTAGCTCCTTGAACGTTTACTGCATGACCTCTGAATTATGATGGCCCGAACGGTAGTACGATATATATAAAATAAATATGTTTTCACAACTAGACCATTTCTATAAATGACATACACAAATACCATGTACTACATCATGATCAACTTAGAGACGTATATAGGATGGTTTATGTTTTCCTAAACATTATTTCAAACCTAAGTCGCAACATCCTATTCTAGGTTGCTCGTAGAAGTTCTCACGGCATATCCATCATTCTCATTATACATTTGATATCATTTACTCTGAGGTGAGTTCATAGCCCCACTTTCTATTACTTAATTGTTTTACAAACCCTTGGGGGAAATACATGCTTTATTTTAAACCGAACACATTTCTTTCAAACTGTTTTCAACATTATGAGTGTATAACAACGTAACTCACACAAGCATTATGTGTTCCAGCCGTGACAAACAAAAGCGGGCTCAAGTATCATATACTTGAGGCAGCCGTACCATGCAATAATATCTCTTTTGGTTTTCAAACCATTGGTGTGAATTTATAACTCACACTACAAACATTATGTGTTCAACTGATTTCCAAAACTCTATGAATTTCACTCAACCTTTGTGTTGACAGTTTTAAGCATGTATTTCAGGTCCATAATGTCGGAAGCTGGCACGGAAGAGCAAGGATACTGAAGAAGGCTATAAATTTTATTATCATTCGAAAACCTATTTACTATATTTTGTAAACAATGGAACCAACTGGGACCTCATTTTTGTAAACTCTGATATTTATATAAATCGAATGATAAATCCTTTTTAAACGACTCCTTTAGAGATCGTTTTCTATTGTTATGACTGTTGTGCCATGAAGTAACACCCAGTTTGAATTCCGCTGCGTGTCACGAAATTGGGGGTGTTACAAGTGGTATTATTGGTATGGTACATTTTCATGGAATGATACAAAATTCACGGCTTGAGCTAAACTTGAAAAAAAAATGACTACGGGGTTTTTGTACGGTATTATTGATGCGAATTTGAAGAGATATTTCATGGGTGATCTTCTTTATCCTTGAGATGATGGTTGGTTGATTGCAAGTCTCAAGATAACTTGTTGGGGGCATAACTATCACTTTAAGTGATTATGAATTGACAATCTGGTTATAACTGATATAAGGAGTTACGTCGCCATGCTCACAGTGTATAACTATCATCTTAAAGAAGTTGTAGTACTTAGTGTCACACGGCGTTGTGGATTGTTCAAAAATATAGAACAAGCAGTAAGTCACTAATTGGGATGTCTCCTTTCTTTTCAAGTTAGTCGTATCGGGTTATCTCCTTATGTGGTCATTACTATTAGCCGATGAATCAATGGAGGTTCAATTTCAACAATTCCCATGAGATAGTCGACGCCACGTAATGTCAATGATACTTCACAGTCTAAGCAAAATTCTTTCAAGAATCTTCAGCGTCTGTTATGATTTTTCAAGATGTTTGCTTATGACAAGAATTACTCATGGAAATGGTCATACACGTTATGATGCTTCCAAAAGTTCGAAACCATCATGGGGGAGAAACGTGTACTTTGATGTTTTACGGTTAACCTCCAGGGAAAAGGAGTTTATACTACTTGACTTATTATGGTTTGTGAAGTTGTCTACCTTCTGGTAAAGAATTGTTGATGATGAAGGTGATTTATTGATGAACCACTGCATGTTCCCCTAAAACAGATATTCACCGAAACCAAAGTTGTCATAACACATTCAAGCTGACATCGTTTACGGTTTTGTCTTGATTTTGTAAAATCCCGCGAAAGAAACTATTTCTCAGTTTAAATCATAGACATGTAAAATCCCGTGACAATGGAAACATCCTGGTAATAGTAAAGTGCATTTCCGGATCTATCTTACGGTTTATTCTTGGTTTTGTAAAATCCCGTGAAAGAAACTATTTCTCGGTTTAAACCATAGAGTTGTAAAATCCGGTAATGATGGAACCATCTTGGAGAAAGGAAAGTGTATTTCGAGATCTCTTTTGATGCTGGTGCTACGGTTTCTGTTTCAAAGAAGAGATAAAAGAGCGTACTTCATGAATTGGATGTGTGATTGGATATTCGTCATGGTAGTTTGGTGATAAGGTTTTAAAAGGTACCTTTTTGAGGGGTCATTTAAGCCCTTATTTGATCACTTTTGTATCCATCATTACTTAATATCGTTCCTTTTCACTTTTTAGGTCTCGTGAAGGCAAATTGCTGTAATGGCACTTATTTGGACGAAAAGGCGCGGATATACGAAGAAAATGGCCAAAGTCAAGAATCGAGGCACTCCAGCTGCTGAAAATACAAGGTGACGGCTTCATCTGCATTCTGCGATGCCGTCGGAGGATTTTGTGACGGGACAGAAGCCAAAACTCTTATTTTCAAGTGACGACGTCAAGTTATAAAAGAGAAGGCCGTCACAACTCATACGGCCTAGATTCATTCCGCACGGCGGTTGAAGAGGACAGCGTCACAATCACAAGGTGACGCCATCGCAAGTCTAACGTGGCCAAAACGAAACCCTAATGACGCGCAACCGACGGCGTCACAAAACATAAGGTGGCGCCGTTGCATGTGTAATCTTATGTATACAATCCGAATTTTTCAAGTATTTGTGTAGTCTTTTGGAGTAAAACCTAAACCAAACCAAGGTCGCCTTGTACAGTATTTTAGGGTTCCAAACCCTATCTTACATCAAGATAAGTGTTTTACTTCATTAATTCAATTATGTCTTTGATTATTTGTATGTATGCTTGCATGTTCTCCATGTCCGGCTAATTTACTTGTGTGTTTGCTTAGGGAATATGAAACTTAATTATTGAATATTGATTGGTTGTCTCTTATCTTAGTTCATTAATGATCTAGTAGTGCGATAGGTCATTCGTTGTGTACTTAATGCTTGATTAAATCTTTGTGAACCTTAGAATATAGCTCCTTGAATAGTTGTAAGCTAAACCATCCAAAGAGTGCCTTAGAGTAAGAGTTTATTATCCCTAGTGGGTTTTGTTGTGACAACTCGTACTTTCAGGTCATTTCTCAAATTTACTATTCATCTCGGGAATTTATTATTCATCGGTTACTATTCATCATTTTACTATTCATCGTTTTTGAAGTCGATTTGATATTCTGAGAACGTATTTCTAAATTTTGCTATTCACGAAACACTATTCATTCCCGGAGAAAATCACTATTCATACTTCACTATTTCATCGTTTATCGTAAACTAGGTTTACGAGTGTCAAATTCGCGTAACCTTAGTGGTTTAGCTGCGAATTCATGAACAATCATCAAGGATATTTCATATAGACTAGACTTAGTCTACATATCATTAGCAACATCATCATCATATTAGTTCATGCATGGTTTTGCATTTTACATTAAACGCATAATTTCCTATTAAATAAACGCTATCGCGTAATGAATTATTTTGAACATTTGATCCGATACTTCCAAAAATTATCCCGATATATTTTTATACTCATATTAAGATTATAAAAATAATATTATGAGTTTACCCGGTGTTTTAAATTTATTTTGTATATAAATTGTTATATTTATATAATTACGACGATTTTCGTAAAAACGACACGATAATTATTATTTCACTCAATTTTTGCAAGAAATGTATTTTTATAATTTTTATGACTTCAATGTATTTTATTTTGATCCGTTAAAATTTATTTTTAGCTAACGCTGCCCTAAATGCTTAAATATATACACATTACTAACTATGCTTATACAAATATACATTTACATTACATTTACATACTTAATAAAAGAAAGAAAAAAAAATATCCTAACTTTCTACTACTTATCTTGGTCGACAACCATAGATGACTCAACCATTTCCATACAAATATCTTGGACATAGTTTATACATGTATATATTATATTACAAAAACCACACACACAACATAAGATATCAAAGTGTAAAAAAAAATAATCCTCTCCTCCATATCATTAGCTTCAACCGGCCATAAGGAGTCCAAGGAAGAAAATCATAAAAAAATTTCAAGTAAAGTTCATATCAATCTAGGCACACTCTTAAGTAAGGTTTTGAAATAAAAACCTAGGGTGTTTAGGATTAACCCTTGTTCATTTAACCTCATCAAGTAACTAGTAAGCATTTCATGTTCATATTCATCTTTCATATTTATATTATGTTCATTTCATCATGCTTGAGAAAAACATACAAGTCATATTGATGTCTATACCACTTTTAAATTTTTTTTAAGAGTTATATCTATATTCATCATCCTATAATTACTCCTTGAAACATATCACTTTTGGTGATGTCTAGGAACCCATGACACCCTAAGAAGGTGTATGGTAGGATTAGAATAGCTTCGGCGTTGGTTTGAATTGGTTAGAATAGGTTTTGCGCGAGAAAAACTCATTTCGACAACTTTATTTAAAGGTCTGATCATATTTTTGAATTCTGGAATTTTCGACAGATTGTAAAAATTTTTGGGCTAGATATTTGGAAAAGACACTTTAAAACGAAAACGTGGCCACTTGAATGGGTTAAAACGGAGTTATAACGAAGAAGTTATGCTATTTTCAAGTTTAACGACGAAAACTATAAAATTCAGAAAATTCAGCATGTTATTTTAACTTTTTACGAGTCAAAATTGAGTCTTAAGCGTTATTAAATGTGTCGACTTATCAAAAATATATTAGTATACTTTAACACGAAGCTAAGGACATATAAAACGTAGAAACGGACTTGTAACGATTAAATTACACGCGTTTAATTAAAATTGCCGTAACTATATTAAATAAGCAAAACTAATATATTTCTATTAGACAAACATTACGGCCACAAATGACCATGTTGAGGGTCGTTTGTAACATTGATGTAATACTTTTTATAACATGATGTCTTCTAGTAAAAGTAAGTTCGCCTAGCATATTTTCCAAAATGTCCAACCGTTAGTCAAGCGGAGTTGTAACGAATAAAATACGGTCACTTAAACTTTGCCGAAAACCACCCTTAAACAATATTTTGGACACAAGTACCATACTTTACCTATGTTGTTCTCCATGATTGAGACCTCAACGATGAAAACTTAAATGCTAAAACTTTAAGAAAATGATACAAGCTTTCCAAAACAGTTGAGTTTGTTTCCTAACACTCAATGTGCACCATTTTACGACTAGCTTTTCAATGCCGTTTAGTCACTTTCATGAAATTGTCAAATGACATTATTTTACGACGAAAAGTTATAGTTTCATAATAAATCACTAAATTACTATCGTAGGATATCATTTCATTATAAATACTTGTAAAGTAATTTATAAGTTGTCAGGACGTTATCAGATTATTTTTCGACGATAAGTGTTATTTTCAAAAATTCACAAGTGGTATAGACATCATACAAATTGCATGCATAACATTACATCATAACTTATTATGTATCATATCATTCATAATTGGTCGCAGTTAGAGATTGTGCCTCATTTCAGTGTACTCACTTTTGTCATCGCATCATTGTACCAAGTGAGTTTCGTAGCCCTTACTTTTATATGTTTTGAACTATTTTGGGGGAGATACATGCTTAACTATTTTTCACAAGTACTTTAGATTTTTAAGGATAACTTCTGTCATGATCACCATCATTTCAAAACCGAATGTTGTACTATATCAATTGTTCTTGTTTGCGTGGTATAGTTCTACGTCGAATAAAGTGCTATGTCAGTAGACTACTGATACATTGAGTCATGTACTATTGATTATGTGTTATAGTTCTACGTCGAATAAAGTGCTATGTCATTGACTACGATACATTGAGTCATGTACTATTGATTATGTGTTATGGTTCTACGTCGAGTTAGGTACTATTGTGAATTCATTTGACATCATGTGCATGAACATAAACTATACACATTTTGGCAAGGTTGTGAAACACGTGTTGCAAGTTTTGTATGGGCGGAACTTGGACGAGTGGATTTACAATGCCTTTGTTGCATAAACGATTTTGAAAGGCTTTACATTGCAACACAAACTCTATGAACTCACTCAACCTTTGTGTTGACACTTTTTAGCATGTTTTATCTCAGGTATCTAAGGCATTCACTTCATGGCATGCATACGAACATATCATAGAGTCAGCGTGACGAGCGCCTCACTTGGGTTTTAAGAACTTTAAAAACATCGTTTGACTTGTAACAAACTTAATTCCGCATATGTTGACTTTCATTTGGCACCTATCTTTTGTAAAATCTGATTGTTTTATTAAATCAAATGATGTGTTTTCCAAACGACACTTTAGGTCTTTCAATATAACTGTGATTGTGATGCTATGACAGTCAACCCCCAGGAATTCCATTCCGCTGCAAAACAGGTAATGTGGGGGTGTGACATTTGTATACGAGACCCTTTGGTAAGTTCAAAGAGTTAGGGAACATACGCATACCCTACGACTTTAGACTCACAACGCAACTAAGAATAAGGACGTGACAATTCAACCATCAATAGGAGATAATTAAGGAGTAGTAAAACCTAAGTAAACACACCTTTAAACTATCATACGAGCACACAATAATTAGACATAGACTACATACACCATAGATTAGATAATTAGATAAGTAGAGTAATCGGTAGCAATACCAACCCCCAAATTCAAACCCCGAGATTCGTACCTTTCAATTTCCTAAAAACATAAAAAGATAAAAAATAATCTTCCTCAACCTCAACCTTAGCGTAGTAACTTCTTACTAGCATTCTTATTCCCCTAGAGAACGATATTAATACCCGTGGCTTACCCTAATTACTACACTACAACGATTAGGTTCACTGCCTCGGGTGTTGAAAAACTTGCTCGACGAAAAGGAAGTTCCTTTGACCCCGAACGACGCGTGTAGCGTTATCAAGTTTTTTGGCGCCACTGCCGGGGAATAGAATAGCTAGTTAGTAGTCCACCTCGTTTAGGTTTCTTTGCTTGATTCCTATCAAGTAATATTTTTTCTCATTTTTAGCTTTCTTGTAGTCTATCCCCCTTCTTCGTGTTTGTGTTCGTAAAACCCTTTTCATGTGTGGCTATGGCAAGTGAAATTGCATTTGAATCATTAACAAATGAGGAACAATTGAATTTCGCAGATTGGATTGGTTTTTATTGTTCTAATGAATTTGTGAGTGAACTTAGAGATATCCAAAAGGAGAAAGGTGAAAGGTTGGATGGGTTTGATAAATTTTGTGCTTGTGTGGCTTCTATTAAACGATCATTGTTAGAATCAACTCCTTCTAGTGAGACCCTCTGGAAAAATTTTAAGAAAAGCGTCCTAAGTATAAACCGTCAGTTGTTACGACTTGAGGAAATAGATAAGGAGGATTTATCTAACCTTAGGCATCATGATCAAAAAGACCTAGTTTTTAAGAACATGGAACCTAAACCCGAACAAGATTGTGAGATGGTTGAAGTTAAAATACTTAGTTGCATGCGTGGGATAGATTTCAAAACATATGACACACGTGAGGAATCCTTTAGGCAAATAGAACATAGTGGTCAAATTTTTGAGAACAATTCTTATGAATCAGACCAAGAATTTGAAATGGCCAAAGAAGGATTTGAGATGCTTAGGAGTGTATTTGGGTCAGATCATACTAAAACACATGATGAACATTTTGGAGATCTAGATATAATGGAGAATAAGATGGAAACTCCAAGCCCACAAGCCCTACCATCACTTGAGGAACACACGTCGCCTATAACTTACCCGAAAGAAGTAGTAGAGACTATAGGAACCCCGATTGATATAGATCCTTTGGACCAAACGCCACTAGAGAATGTAGATTTAGATGCTTGTTGTCATGACCTCTCTCTTAGTCCTAGGAAGTTCCTAATTTTGATGAACCGGAGCCTCAACCAAAAACCTTACCCAATTTTCCGTCTTTAGATGTGAATCTTTGAATTGAATTAGGCCCCAATCCACCCATCAAAATAAATAATCCGGGTAGTTGCTTGATATAGGTGGTAGACTCTAGTCCATGTAGAATGGAAGCTAATATAGGAGTAACTCATGACCTTACACACTTATATCACCCATTCATGGTTGATAACAAGAAACATTATAGGTTTAAACCGGGTTTATGAGGTCAAGATGGATCCTTAACTAAGAATCTTTTGAAGTTGATAGAAGATGATCCATTTTTAGGAGAGAAATTTGATTCACCCGCTACACCAATTGAATTAGGTAAGGTTATAATGAATGGAGCACACTCCTTTGAGCATATAAATCACCCATCACCCTCTCCTCACGTAGAAAATTTCCACCCTAAGGGTGTGTATCGCTACTATCACCCGCACTTAAACCTAAGTGTAGGGAAAACCTCCCCTTTATCCGTTAAATAAGGGTAGAGTCAGGCTCGTGACTTGAACAAAAACAAGCGCTTCTTGGGAGGCAACCCATGTGTATTTGTTTTTCATTTTCATTTGTATGTCGTATATCTTTATTAATTGTTTATTCTCATGTTTAAATTTGTAAAATGCTTTATTTTGTTTTTAACCTCGTCTTAATTGCATATAAAGGTATTTTACATAAAGGATAAGTGTAGGGAGGATTACACACGTTTTCAAAAGAAACGTAAACATGAGAATAACAATTCATTAAAAGATATATATGTGTGTTTTTTCGAGTCAAATGCTTGTATCGAGTCATAATGGATGTTTTGCTTTTTCCAGATTCTAAAGATGTAAATTTTCCATAATTTTTTCGAAGAAAATCAGACCAGTTTTTGTCAAGATAACCTGACGGGTCCAGATTGCAACTGATGGGCGTCAGGAAGGAGTAAAAACATTAGATTACTTTTTTCTCGTTTTCTGAGCTACTTATAAATTTTTTGAATTTTCCAGATCTTAATTTTCCAGAAATTCTGTAAACATCCATTCCACAAGCATTATATCCTAGTTTAAATCGAGTCTTATATATATTATTACCGTCGATTTTACGCGAAGGTTTCGTTTGTTTTCTTCGAGTGTGCAGGTTTAATTTATCAAGAAGAAGTTACATAAGATTGGAAGGAGCTTTTCACGCATAAATTCTTCTTGGAAAGGATTTAACCACTACTTCACACACGGATCCTACCGAGCTAATCCGGGGAGTACTAGTTTCTTTCGTTTTTCATTACCTTCCATTATCATAACTTTGATACTTTCGGGAACATTGGGGACAATGTTCAGTTTAAGTGTAGGGAGGGAAAATAAAACTGGAACTTTGAAACTATGCTTATCCTTGATTATTTGCTTTGTCCAAGTGTATTTGTGTAATAAACCATGAGAAAATGTCGGTTAGGGTAATTTTGGCACAAAATTTTTAATTTTTCATGACATATAGGAGTGGGCCATTAGTTTTAACAAAAGCGTCTCACGGATAGGAAGTTGCATGACTAGCACAAAAACCCTTTACCACCTAAATTCCACCAAAAAATGTGAGGATCGCCCTTAGATTAGTAGGAATTAAAGCATTCATCTTTAATGCTTAGAGTGTGAACCGGTAGTATATTAGATTCTAGAACTTGTTTTGTGATGCATTCCGAGATCGCTAGTAAGACTACACTTGTGTAGTTAGGAATAACTAAATGATAAGAGGCATTAGGATAACCCCTGTTTGATACCCGTAATATAATTACTTCTTCCACATCGTTGAGCAATTCCCCACACCCTTGGCGGTACTCATATTTAGTACACGATACCCCTAGTTAACCCTCGAGCCTATCCTTTTTGGCGCTCTCGATGTTTCGGTTTTTTCCGGAATATCAATAAGACATTGTTTACACCCCACCCCAAATATACACCCAAATCGCCATAGCCTACCTTTATGCACCACTTTTAGTGCATTTTTGTTATCACCCTAAACCCTTAGTTCAATTATCTGGTTGCTTGCATGAGTTGCTAAGTCGAGTCATATCCTTTGTACACAGTTTGGGACGATTGGGATTCATGGGAAAAGTTAAAGTTTATGAAATGCCGGGAAGGGAACGTTAAATTCAAATTCCCTTTGTTTGCATAATAATGTACCCAAGTGTTTTGATCTTTTCAATTCAGGTCAAATTAGTGTTAGAGTAATAAAAACTCAAGTGTAGAGATATGCCTATAAATCCCTATCATTTTGATGTTACCGTAGAGGATGGTAGAGTAAAAGTGTATGAAAAAAAAAAAAAAAAAAAAAGGGGCTACCATCCTACATCTATCCTTTTAATTTATGTTTGTTTGTTTCAGTTAGCTAAAGTCTATAGTGTCGAGTCTTGGCTTAGCAACGCCATTCTTCGTATGCATTTAACATAGAGATTTTTGACTTGCCACCACTGAAAAGCCTATCCCACCAAACCCTTTGTTTCCCTACCGTAAGCCTAACGTTACAACCCTTTAAAGACCTCTTTGATAGTCTTTCCTAGGTGCTTACGCCAAAGCGATGGAGGTTGGATCTATTCTCAAGGCTATGGTAATCTATGTACTAGGACCGGTTAATGAGTGTTTATCTTCCATTTCCAACTTGTTATATTTCATATACACCCGAGAGATGTGAGTATCAAACACCCCTTGTGAGGTGCTAGTATGTATTCCGTGCTTGTGGTGACTTTTGCAGGGCTTATATGTGTTGTAGACTGTTTTAAACCAATGCTTCATGAACCCTAACTTATAAATTAATTGGCTAAAAGCACATTTGCTTGAGGACAAGCAAATACCAAGTGTAGGGATATTTGATAAGGTTTTAAAAGGTACCTTTTCGAAGGGTCATTTAAGCCCTTATTTGATCACTTTTGTATTATTACTTAATACGTTCCTTTTCATTTTAGGTCTCGTGAAGGCAAAATTGTGTAATGGCACTTATTTGGATGAAAAGGCGCGGATATCACGAAGAGAAAATGGCCAAAGTCAAGAATCGAGGCACTCCAGCTGCTGAAAATACAAGGTGACGGCGTCACTGCTTATCTGCGACGCCGTTGGAGGATTTGGTGACGGGACAGAAGCCAAAACTCTTATTTTCAAGTGACGACGTCAAGTTATAAAAGAGAAGGCCGTCGCAACTCAGATGGCCTAGATTCAATCCCGACGGCGTAGGAAGCTGAAGGGACGGCGTCACAATCACAAGGTGACGCTGTCGCAAGTCTAAAGTGGCCAAGACGAAACCCTAATGACGGCGATCCGACGGCGTCACAAAACATAAGGTGACACCGTCGTATGTGTAATCTTATATATAGAATCCGAATTTTTCAGTATTTGTGTGTAGTATTTTGGAGTAAAACCTAAACGAACCAAGGCTGTCTTGTACATGTATTTTAGGGTTCAAAACCTATCTTACATCAAGATAAGTGTTTACTTCATTAATTCAATTATGTCTTTGATTATTTGTGTGTATGCTTGCATGTTCTCCATGTAGGTAATTTACTTGTGTGTTTGCTTAGGGAATATGAAACTTAATTATTGAATATTGATTGGTTGTCTCTTATCTTAGTTGATTAATGATCTAGTAGTGCGATAGGTCATTCGGTGTGTACTTAATGCTTGATTAAATCTTTGTGAACCTTAGAATATAGCTCCTTGAGTAGTTGTAAGCTAAACCATCCAAAGAGTCCCTTAGAGTAAGAGTTTATTATCCCTAGTGGGTTTTTTTAGAGGGTGGAGACCCTTTGGTAAGTTCAAGAGTTAGGGAAACATACGCACTAACGACTTCTTTAGAGCACACAACGAACTAAGAATAGGGCGTTGACAAATTCAAACCATCACTAGGAGATAATTAAGGAGTAGTAAAACCTAAGTAAACACATCTTTAAAACTATCATCGAGCAAACAATAATTAACATAGACTACATACACCTTAGATTAGTAAT
>OU343223.1:182324582-182420003 GCA_910596185.1 Chrysanthemum makinoi
GACAAAATCAAATCCGTTGAAAATTTGGTGGTTTGCTCAAAATCACATGGTTATCGATTGTACCATGGTTCTTACTTGGTAGAAACATTTGGCTTTCTCGAGTAATGGCTTTTTGTAAAGAGATTAAAATCCATTATGTTTTCTCAAATCATTGCTAGGGACTAGCAATATCACCGATCATGGGGGATTGATGAGTGTGTAAATCTGCATCGTTTTATACAAAATAAACTTGAAATCATCGAAAATACTAGAAACACATCAAAATGATCAAAATATCACAAATCAGTGTTTTATGTGTTTCAAATTCAAAAATATCAAAATCAGATGAAAAACATTTCAAATTTGCAAAAATTGCAGTTTCAGTCCCCCAAGTTTCAAGAATTGTCAAAAATAGTCCCTGGCCCCGAATTTCAAAAGTATAAATCACCAAAGGTCCTTTTAAAATCAAAAGTTGTCAAAATAAGTCCTTTGGTGAAAAATATCAAAAAGTTTGAGAAATTTCAAGTTTAGTCCTTCAAGTTTGAATTTTGGCAAAAATGGCCCCTGGAAAATGGCAAATTGGCAAATTTGGTCCTTGTACTTTTTGAAAGTGTCATTTTCAGCCCTTGGATAAACTTTTCTGAATTGGCAGTTATGGTCCTTGAAATTTCAGCAATTACATGAAAGGTCCCTTGGTTATTAACCTTTAAACCCATTATGACCCTTTCACCCATTTGGACCCCCTGTCAAAATGCAATTTGAACCCCTCCTTTATAATATCTGGTCAAACAAACCAGTCAAACCCAGTCTCACCCTCTTCCCCGTTTTTCCTCATAGCATGCGCCCACCATACGGCCGCAACACACCGCCGCCTGTATCACCTTCTGTCCCCCACTCACCCCGACTCCAAAGGCATTAAATGCCTCTCCCCGTTCACTCAAATCTCTCTATCACATCGAAAAGAAAAAAAAAGGCGCCAAAATCAGTTTTGAATGGTTGAGATTGATTCAAAGCCATCCAATGGCTCAGGTTGATGGGAAACATTCAGAGGAGAGATACTAAGAGATTGGAGTATAAAAAAGAAGAAAAGGAAGCAAGTTGAGTAGTCTTCTAGTTTTTAATTTCCAAAAATATGTCGTTTTTATCTTAAAGTGTTAATTTAGCAGGAAACTTGTAATCTTTTGTCATTTTGTATCAAGTTAAAGCTTTTAAGTGTATTGAAACTCAATTTAAGTATTAATATCAGTTTGTGTTTAACATTCTCAGTTTATGTCCACTGTTGCAAATTTCCAAATATAAGTCTTGTTTACAAGCTTCAAACATCTCATTTCTCAGCTCTAAATAGTTTTTACAAGCTTATAAAAGCTTTTTATAAGCTTAAACTCCAGTTTTAAGCACATTTGGAGGCTGGTCAAAGAAAGTCAAGCGAGGAGTCAAAAATGGCAAAGGAGAATGGAAAGGTAAGGCGGTATGGATGTGGGTTGATATTAAGCTAGGTTAGGGGTTTGGTTAGGTTAGTGGTCCACTGTTTCAGTATAAGCTAACCATTGTGGTTTGGACCCTTTGTAAGTGAAATCTCAAGTTCTTTGCATTCTCTGATATTATAGTCAAAACTGGTTAAAATCTGTTCTAAAAGCTGTAATTAGGTTAAGTAAATGTGGTTTGATCATTGATACAAGGCTGCTCATTGTTTGTCTCTTTTAATCTTCACAACAGTTAGATATAGGGGTGTTTGGTTCTGCTGAATAAGCTATCTCAGAGGTTGTCACGGTGCTAATTTTGTTTGATCATACTTGTTAGACTCATTTGGAGTCTTTATACAGCATCTTTAGTTATCTCAATCATGATTTTGAAGATTTGTGTTTAAAAGTAATTAACAAAGGTTGTTGTAGCTTCATTACATCATTTAACAACATTATCAGTCCTCAAATCAGGTTTAAAACTCAAAAAAGTCAAACTGTGTTTCTTTTTCAAAAAGTCAAAAATGGTGAAAAGTTGGATTTTTGCAGATCTTGCAGATTCTGCATAGGACTCATTAAAGGGTTTTAGGTTCTGATTTTTGGGATACAAGTAGTCCTCTAGGTGGTTTCCAAGATCCAATATCTGTTTTTGCTTTAAGCTTGCTGGATAAGCTTGAACTTAAGCTCAAAACAAGCCCCATCTGCCCTGCTCATTTCTCAGTATTCACTGAGTGACTTTCTCAGTTCTAGCCAAGCTTGTGCAGAGCTTGTAAAAGCTTTTCAAGGGGTGGTCTTTTGGTCAGAAGTAGTCACTTAGGTCTAGTTTAGGACTGAATCATTGGTTTTTAGTTTAGAGCTTATTTGGTTGCTTATTTCTGGCCTGCAAGTTGACTCCATTTTCTGTTTTAGCTTAATATCACAATCATCAAATCTGTGTTAGTTGGCTAATCAGTATTTATAACTTGTTGATTTGAATCTCATTTGGTCACTTTTAGTTAATCATAGCTTCTGTTCTAGTGTGGTAGCTCATTTTAATCATTTGGCTTATTTTGTGCTTATTTCAATAAGCACTATCACATCAGTTCCATAATCTTGTATACAAGCAACTGTTTTTCCAATTTTCATAGCTTCTTAATATTATTTTAGAGTTTCCCTGAATTTTTCAGATTTTTATAAGCTGTTTTGCTATTTTTCTTGATTTTAATTAGTTTTTAATACTTTTTAAATAGCATTTAATACAAAAAATTAGAAAAAGGTTCAAAAAAATAAGTTTTCATTTTTCTCAGGCTTAGATAAATATAAAAAGTAGAAAAAGTAATTTTCTAGATTTTTCATAGCTTATTTGGTAATTTTTAGTAATTTAATTAGTTTTTAATAGTTTAAAATTCCTAGAAAATAGAAAAATAGTCACAAAAATACAAAAATAGTTTTGAAAAGTCTATTTTGATATTTTAGACTTTTCCAAGTCTTAATCTTATTTTTCTAGCTCATTTTCCTATTATCTTGTATTTTAGGTAATTAATTATTAGTTAAAAATAGTTTTTAATTAGATAATTAGTTTTAAAAATAATTTTCTTTTTCTAAATATTTTCTTATATCATTAGGTTTGTAAAAACTTCATTTTCATATTTTTAGGGTTATCTTGATTTAGTTTCACTTTTTTTATTTTTGTATGCGTCAGCGTAGATTTTAATTTAAGCGTCGTTTAGGTTTTAAACGTTTATCACTTTAAATATAGTGATAGCGTTTATTTAATAGGTTTTATCTTTTTTATTTTCTTTAATTTGCATTTAAGGCGTTTTTAATTTGTTGGCTTTTTCTGTAGTCATAATAATCTCAAATTCCCTTAATCGTTCAAACTTCGATCACTGGGCGTTGATTGATCCATTTGCATAGCTTCATTTGGGACATAACGACGGGGAGACCCTATCCTCCTCTGATCTTAATTGCATTAGTGTTTGAGCAGTTTTTAGTCTTTTAGACTTGACTGTTTAGCACCGATCAGGAATTTACTTAACAAAGCTAAGAAGAAATAACTTTAACTTCAACGATTTTATTAAAACTTAGAACCTGCTTGTTATACAGATTCTTTAACAACTCTAATACTCTAATAACGTATTCTCTAAAACTCTAATAATGCACGTACTCTCTAAAAACGCATATCTCTAATGCCAACAGGGGGTCCTTTTATAGGCTCAAGGATAACCCTAGTTGGTTTACAATTACAAACCTTGTACGACAAGTAATACTATACTAAGCTTAGAACATTCTAGAATTCCAAGATAATCCTTAACGATTTTGCATATCAGTCCTTTAAGCATGCAGTACTTTGATGAATCGAGTAGTACTTTGACTTCTACTTAGCAGTACTTTGACTTCTTCCAGCACTTTAACTTTATTTAGTACTTTATCATTCTTCAGCACTTTCATATCCCAACACAATCACCACAATCAACAAAACCGTAGGCAATAAGCTGCACGGGCATATGCTGCTAACCCCGCCACTGGAAAAGGTTATGATGGACCACACCCTGTGTGCACTCGATGCACCATGCATCATGTGGGTCCTTGTCTTTTGTTAAGTGCGTAAAGTGTAACAAGGTGGGTCACACAACCAGAAATTTTTGAAGTCCTGCTACTGGAAGTAACCTTCAACCAATGGGAGTAACTTGTTTTAGATGTGGAGAAGTTGGGCATGTCAAGAGTCGATGCCCAAAGTTTGAGCGAGAATTGCAACAACCCGCTAGAGCAAGAGCTTATGTGCAGAAATGGTGATGCACAAAGAACGGGCGTGAATTACAGTGCACGTTTTACTCAATCATCATTTAGCTAAAGTGTTATTTGATTCTGGAGCCGACAAAAGCTTTGTATCTTCTAAATTTGCACCTTTGATAAAAATCACACCAACTACCTTAAACACCACCTATAAAGTAGAATTAGCCGATGGAAAAATAGTAGGAACTAACACTCTTCTTCGAGGTTGCAACCTATTTCTATCAAACCACCTATTTGATATAAACCTTATGCCTATCCAACTTGGTAGCTTTGATGTTGTCATTGGTATGGATTGGTTATCCAAGAATCGTGCAAGAATCATTTGTGAGAAGGTGGTTCACATCCCTCTCGATGACGAAAATCTAATCATTCAAAGTGATCGGAATAAGACCCGATTGAGTATCATTTTGTGCGTCAAAACTGCAAAGTACATAGAAAAAGGATGTCACATTTTTCTATCACAAGTAACGGAGAAGAATAAAATGGATGAGAAGCAACTAAAAGACGTTCCTGTGGTTAGGAACTTTCCCGAAGTATTACCTAAAGACTTTCCCGGTCTTCCTCCTGTCCGCCAAGTAGAGTTTCAAATTGAGTTAGTGCCGGGGGCGGCACCCGTGGAATGAGCACCTTATAGGTTGGCGCCCTCTGAAATGCAAGAACTATCTGACCAACTACAATAACTGTCCGAAAAAGGGTTCATTCGACTGAGTTCTTGATGTGTGTACAACGCGTTCGAGGTCAAAGGAACTTCCTTTTCGCCAAGCAAGTTTTTCAACACCCTAGGCAGTGAACCTAATCGTTGTAGTTTAGTATTGGGTAAGCCTCGGGTTTTGATATCGTTCTCTAGGGGAATAGGAATGCTAGTGAGAAGTGTACAATGCTAAGGTTGAGGTTGAGGAAGATTATTTTTTTATCTTTTTTATAATTTTTATAAAGCTAAGGGTAAAATCTCAGGGTCTGGATTTGGGGTTTGGTACTTCTACCAATTACTATACTATCTAATTATGTAAACTATGGGTAGTCATATGTCTATTGATGTGTGCTCGTATGATGATTAAAAATGTGTCTACCTAGATACTATTACTCCATAGTTCTCTTTTATTGGTGGTTGATTTGTCACGTCCTTATTCTTAATGCGTTGTGTTTTCTAAGGTCGTAGGGTATGCTTTTCTCCCTAACTCTTTGAGACTACCTTAAGGTTATTGCCTACGAAATCTCTAGGTCAATCATAAACTAACTCTAAGGTTATCTTTGGATGTTTAGCCTACAAATCCGCTAAGTGACTCATAAACTAAGGTTCACAAAGATTACTCAAGCATTCAAACACAACGATGGTCTTATTGCACTCCTAAGCCAATTACAATTAAAATAAGAGATAACCAATCAATAATTAATAACTAGGTTTCATAGATCTAAACAAACACACAAGAAATTTAGCCGGACATGTTAAACACACAAGCATACACACATACAATCGAAGACATAATGAACTCAATGAAGTAAAATACTTATCTTGATGTTAAATAGGGTATGAGAACCCTAAGATATTGTCCAAACCGGACTACAATCGTTTTAGGTTTTTACTCCACAAGTCTTCCTCTTGACTTAACCATTTTCTTCATATATTCACTTAACCATTTTCTTCATATATTCACTCCTTTTCGTCCAAATATGCATCATTCCAGCATTTTGCTTCCAAGAGACCTAAAAAGTGAAAAGGAACGAAATTAAGCAGTAATTGATATAAAAGTGGGCGATTAAGGGCTTAAATGACCCCTTAATAGTGTACATTTTAAATCCTTATCAAATATCCCTACACTTGGTATTTGCTTGTCCTCAAGCGAATATGCTTTTGGCCAATCAATTTATAAGTTAGGGGGCATAAATCATTGGTTTAACATAATTCATAACAAGTAAAAGCACCGTAATAGTCATAACAAGCACGGAAATTATACACTAGCACATCACAAGGGGTGTTTGGATTCTCTCATCTCTCGGGTGTATATGAAATATAGAAAATGGAAATGGAAGATAAACACTCATTAACCGGTCATAGTACATAGATTACCATAGGCTTGAGACTAGATCAAACCTCCACCGCTTTGGCATAAGCACCTAGGAACAACTATCTAAGAGGTCTTTTAAAGGGTTGTAACGTTAGGCTTACGGTACGGAAACAAAGGGTTTGGTTGGATAGGCGATTTAGTAGTGGCAAGTCAAAAATCTTATGTTACAAGCATGAAAAGAATGGAGTTGCTAAGCCAAGACTCGACTCACTAAACTCTAGATACTTGAAACAAACAAACATAAATATAAACATAGATGTAGGATGGTAGCCCGTATGTTTTTCTTCTTTTTTTTTCACACTATATTTTTCATTTTTTTTTGGCATACACTTTTACTCTACCATCCTCTACGATAACATCAAAATATAAGGGGTTTATAAGAGCATCCCTACACTTGAGTTTTTATTACTCTAACACTAACTTGACCCGAATTGAAAAGATCAAAACACTTGGAGTACTTTATTACGTAAAAAAAGGGAATTTGAATTTAACGTTCTTTCCCGTCACTCCATAAAATTTTACTTTACCCATGAGTCCTAATCGTCCCAAAACTGTGTACAAAAGATATGACTCGACTTAGCAACCATGCAAGTAACTAGATAATTGAACTAAGGGTTTAGTATGAAAACAATAATGCACTAAAGGTAAGTGCATACAAGGTAGGCTAAGGTGATTTGGGTATACATTTAGGAGTGGATTGTAAACAATGCTCTTCATTGATATTCCGGAAAACTGAAACATCACGAGAACCGCGAAAAGGATAGGCTCTGAGGGGTTAACTAGGGGTATCGTGTACTAAAGATGAGTACATCGCAAGGGTGTGGGGTAATTACTCAACAGATGTGGAAGAAGTAATTATAATACGGGTATTAAACAAGGGTTATCCTAATGCCTCTTATCATTTAGTTATTCCTAACTACACAAGTGTAGTCTCACTAGCGATCTCGGGATGCATCACAAAACAAGTTCTAGAATCTATTATACTACCGGTACACTCTCGAAGCATTAAAGGTGAATGCTTTAATTCGTATAGATCTAGGGGCGAGGCTCACATTTTGGGGTGGAATTTTAGTGGTAAAAGGTTTTTGTGCTAGTCATATAACTCCTATCAATGAGATGCTTTATTAAGACTAAAGTCCCACCAGTACATGTCATAAAAAATTTTAAATTTGGTGCTAAAATTACCCTAACAAATATCTCTCATAGCTTATTACACAAATGAAATAGGACAAGATAAATGATCAAGGATAAGAATAGTTTCAAAGTTCCCATTTTATTCTTCCTCCCTACACTTAAACTAAACATTGTCCACAGTGTTCCCCGAAAGTATCAAATTTATGATAATGGAAGGTAATTAAAAGAGAAAGAAACTAGTACTCCCCTGATTAGCTCGGTAGGATCCCTGTGAAATAGTGGTTAAATTCTTTCCCAAGAAGAATGTATGTGTGATAAGCTTCATCCCATATTATGTTTTCTTCTTCTTAATAAATAAAACCTGCACACTTTAAAAAAAATAGACGAAACCTTCACATAAAATCGACTGTAAAATTATATATGACTCTACTACACTAGGATATAATGCTTGTGGAATGGATGTTTGCGATTTTAAAAATTAAGACCTGAGAATTCCAAAATTTATAATTGCACGAAAACGAGAGAAATTTTATAAGTTGTTTCGCTCCTCTGACGTCGTTAGGTTATTATAATCCCGATTTTCAGTTATCCTGACAAAAACTGGTCTGCTGCGTTTTTCTGGAAAAATTACACCTTTAAAATCTGAAAAAATTCCTGTAAAACATCCATTATGACTCGATACAAGCTTTTGACTCTAACAGACACACATATATATCATTTTAAATAATCATAGGTTCTCATGTTCATGTTCTTTTAAAAACGTGTGTAATCTTCCCTACACTTATCCTTTTTGTAAAATACCTTTATATGTAATTAAGACGAGGTTAAAGACAAAATAAAGCATTTTCAAAAATTCAAACAGGAGAACATACAATAATGAAAAAATATATGACTCACAAACAAGCAAACAATTAAGCATGGGTTGCCTCCCACGAAGCGCTTTTCTTTATTTATGAGTCTTGTAGCTAGACTCGAAGTCGTGCTCCTACTTTCCTCTAATCTTAGATGCCCATTCGATTTCCTTAACTCTTCTTTCATCACGAATATATTCAGGGCCTAACTCTAGACAAGCGGTGTAGTAAACCTTGTTCTCCCAATCTACTTCAAAAGCCGGAATGTTGTCTACATCTAAATCATCAATACCCTCAAACTTCTTATTTTTGTAGGGAATTATATATTTAACACATTCGGTCCCATTTGAGAACTTGGCTATTCCTTCCTCTTGATCATAAACCATCATAGATTCCTCAATAAATGGTCTCCCAAGTATCACATCTCCTAAAAATCCATCAATGATGCCCTTAACATTTTCCAAGATCATGAAATCACACCTAAATGTGAAATTAACTACGAAGACATGCAATCCTCTAACCCTCCCAACATAGTTACTTACTTTCCTAGGGTAAAAGGGGTCCCTCATAGGTCCTAACTTTTTTCTCATGATCCAATTGTAATAGAGCCTAGACATTATGTTCACGGGTGCCTTATAGTCTATGTAAGTGTGATCCCTATATGAGTACCTAATCATGCACGGTATCTTAATGTTTTTAGGGTCACCTTTTTTTATGCATGGCTCAAAATGTGGTCGCGGGAAGTTAACTACGTTATAGTGATAGGCGGTTTCCTTCCCGTTAGGGTATGAATCGAAATACTCCCTAAGTTCCTCCGCATCCTTACTACCCTCCATAATTTCCAATACCTTATAATCCCCTTCGTCTATTTCATCTTCCGAATCATCGCTTGTGGTCGAGTCACTATCTAAAGTACTAGTGGATTCCTCAAGGGCTTTTTCAAGTGCACTTTCAATTATCCTATTCAATTTCTAAAGTTCTCCAATTTCGCTAACAATACAAGCTCGAAGTTGGTTGGAAAAAGTTGGATCGAGTGGTGGGTATTTGTTTGACGGTAGGTTGTTGTTTGGTGGGTTATCACCTTACATGATGAAAAGTAATGGGATTACTAACAAAGTCACGAAGAAGGGGGATAAACTACAAGGAAGCTAAAAATGAGAAAAAAGCTTACTTGATAGGAATCAAGCAAGGAAACCTAAACGAGATAAAAATCTAACTTGCTATTCTATTACCAAGAAGCGATGCCAAAAAATTGATGCGCGTACAACGCGTTCGGGGTCAAAGGAACTTCCTTTTCGTCGAGCAAGTTTTTCAACACCCTAGACAGTGAACCTAATCGTTGTAGTGTAGTATTGGGTAAGCCTCGGGTATTGCTATCGTTCTCTAGGGGAATAGGAATGCTAGTGAGAAGTGTACTACGCTAAGTTTGAGGTTGAGGAAGATTCTTTTTTTATCTTTTTTATAATTTTTTATAAAGCTAAGGGAAAAATCTCGGGGTTTGGATTTGGGGGTTGGTACTTCTACCAATTACTCTACTATCTAATTATCTAAACTATGGGTAGTCTTATGTGTATTGATGTGTGCTCGTATGATGATCAAAAATGTGTCTACCTAGATACTATTACTCCCTAGTTATCTTTTATTGGTGGTTGAATTGTCACGTCCTTATTCTTAATGTGTTGCGTTTTCTAAGGTCGTAGGGTATGCTTTTCTCCCTAACTCTTTGAGAATACCTTAAGGTTATTGCCTACGAAATCTCTAGGTCAATCATAAACTAACTCTAAGGTTATCTTTGGATGTTTAGCCTACAAAACCGCTAAGTGACTCATAAACTAAGGTTCACAAAGATTACTCAAGCATTCAAACACAACGATGGTCTTATTGCACTCCTAAGCCAATTACAATTAAGATAAGAGACAACCAATCAATAATTAATAACTAGGTTTCATAGATCTAAGTAAACACACAAGAAATTTAGCCGTACATGTTAAACATACACACATACAATCGAAGACATAATGAAATTAATGAAGTTAAACACTTATCTTGAGAACCCTAAGATACTGTCCAAATCGGACTACAATCATTTTAGATTTTTACTCCACAAGTCTACCTCTTAAAATTCTGAAAATTCGATTTCTATATATAATTTTACATTCGCGACGGCGTTGCCTTATAGGTGGGACGCCGTCAGATTGCCGTCATTAGGGTTTCGTCTTGGCCAAGTAATAGTTGGGACGACGTCACGTTGGAGTTGTGACGCGTCGGCTGATAGTGACGTCGTGTGATTCTGGATCTAGGCCGTCTGGGATGAAAAGTCTTCGTGACGCCCTTCCTCTTCAAAGCCCGCGTCGGTGTATTTTAGCAAAAAGCCTCTGAGCCGTCACAAATTTAATTACGTATAGAGGACGGGTCGCTTTGATTGGGACGCCGTTAGCTTCAAATTCAGCAGCTTGAGTGTCTTCGATCTTGACTTAGCCATTTTCTTCATATATTCACTCCATTTCGTCCAATTATGCATCATTCCATCATTTTGCTTCCAAGAGACCTAAAAAGTGAAAAGAAACAAAATTAAGCAGTAACGGATATAAAAGTGGGCAATTAAGGGCTTAAATGACCCCTTAAAAGTGTACTTTTAAATCCTTCAGTTCTTCACCTTGGGGAGCTCCGGTCTTATTTTTCAAAAAGAAGGACGGATCTTTTCGTATGTGCATCGATTACCGAGAGCTGAACAAACTAACGGTGAAGAATCGATATCCATTGCCTAGAACTGATGATTTGTTTGACCAACTGAAAGGGTCAAGCGTCTACTCAAAGATTGATCTGAGATCTGGATATCATCAACTGAGAGTTAGAGAAGAGGATATTCCAAAAACTGCTTTTTGAACACGATGCGGCCACTATGAGTTCTAAGTGATGCCATTTGGTTTGACAAATGCACCGGCGGTGTTTATGGACATAATGAACCGAGTGTGCAAACCTTACTTGGACAAATTTGTGATTGTGTTTATCGATGACATTCTCATCTATTCTCGCAACAAGGAAGAGCATGCGGAACACTTGAAAGCCACTCTGGAACTACTCAAGAAAGAAGAACTGTATGCTATGTTTTCCAAGTGCGACTTCTGGATTCAAAAAGTACAATTCCTTGGTCACGTAATAGATAGGCATAGTCTTCACGTTGATCCTGCAAAACTCAAAGCTGTTAAAGATTGGTCATCCCCTACTACCCCTACCGAAATACGCCAATTCTTAGGTCTTGCGGGTTACTATTGAAGATTCATCGAAGGATTCACGAAGATCGCTAAACCTCTAACGGAATTGACCCAGAAAAAGTAGAAGTTTGACTGGGGTGAAGAACAAGAGTTAGCCTTTCAACTCGTGAAACAAAAGCTTTCAACTCGCTAAACCTCTACTGTGATGCATCACACCTAGGGTTAGGTGCGGTATTGATGCAAAGAAACAAGGTGATTGCTTATGCTTCGCAACAACTCAAGACTCATGAAAAGAGCTACACTACCCATGACTTGGAATTGGGAGCCGTAGTTTTCGCCCTCAAGATATGGAGACATTACCTATATGGAACCAAGTGTATGGTGTTCACCAACCACAAAAGTCTCCAACACATTCTAGATCCAAAGGAGTTGAATATGAGACAACGCCGATGGCTAGAATTGCTTAGTGATTACGACTGCGAAATCCGTTATCACCCGGGAAAAGCAAATGTCGTGGCAGATGCTCTTAGTAGAAAGGATAGACCTAAACCTCTTCGAGTTAGATCTTTGGGAATGATAATTAAGTTTACCCGGCCATCAAAAATCCTTGAAGCTCAAGCTGAAACTCTCAAACCAGAAAACCGTCCTAATGAGAAAATCTTCGGAATGCCCGAAAATGAGAATGGCTTAGTGAAAAGATCAGATGGAACCTTATGTTTCAACGACCGAAGTTGGATACCACTCTATGGAGGAATACGGGAACTCATTATGCATGAGTCTCACAAGTCTAAATATTCCATTCACCCGGGATCCGAAAAAATGTACCAAGATCTTAAGAAGCTTTACTGGTGGCCAAACATGAAGGCCGAGATTGCGACATATGTTGGAAAATGTCTTACATGTTCTTGAGTCTAAGCTGGATGTCAAAAGCCTTCCTATTGTTAACTCAACCTGAAATCCCAGTTTGGAAGTGGGAAAGAATCACCATGGATTTCATAACCAAACTGCCAAAAATTGCTTGAGGTTACGACACCATTTGGGTTATCATCGATCGGCTTACCAAATCCGCTAAGTTCTTACCCATCAAGGAGACTGACGAAATGGAAACTCTTGCACAACTGTACCTAAAGGAAATTGTATCCCGACATGGAGTACCAATTTCCATTGTTTCCGACCGTGACAGTCGTTTTACTTCTCAATTCTGGGAATCTCTTCAAAAGGCTTTAGGCACTCGTTTAGATATGAGTATCGCATATCATCCTCAAACCATGGTCAAAGCGAAAGGACTATTCAAACCTTGGAAGACATGCTACGAGCATGTGTGATCGATTTTGGAAAAGGTTGGGATAAACACTTGCCTTTAGCGGAATTCTCCTACAACAATAGTTACCACGCTAGCATCAAGGCAACACTATTCGATGCACTTTATGGTCGCAAGTGTTGATCGCCCGTTTGTTGGGCCAAAGTTGGAGATTTCCAACTCACTGGGCTAGAACTTGTCCAAGATACAACCGAGAAGATTGTGCAAATCCGTCAACAACTTCAAACTGCTAGAGATTGACAAAAGAGCTACGCCGATGTAATGCGAAAGCCCATGGAATTCCAAGTTGGTGATCGAGTCATGTTGAAAGTATCACCTTGGAAGGGCATGGTTCGATTTGGAAAGAGAGGGATGCTAAATCCTCGATACATTGGGCCTTTCAAGATTCTAGAGAGAGTCGGCCCAGTTGCATGCAAACTTGAACTCCCGAAAGAACTTCGTAGAATACACCCTACCTTCGACGTCTTGAATCTAAAGAAATGCTTGTCGGATTAATCTCTTGTTGTTTCGCTAAAAGAGATTAAGCTCGATGGCAAGCTCAACTTTATCGAAGAACCAATTGAAATCATGGATAGGGAGGTCAAGCGACTTAAGCAAAGTTGCATTCCTATTGTCAAGGTTAGATAGAACTCCAAGAGAGGACCGGAGTATATGTGGGAACGCGAAGACACCATGCGTATTAAATATCCACATCTATTTGCCGAGTCAACCTCGACAACTACCGTAAACTAAAATTCCGGGACGGAATTCTCTTAAGGGGTAGGTACTGTAGCCACCTGTAAAATTTCACTATCATTAGTTGTTGTATCAATGAACTTGATTACTTATCAAAAATCATTTGAGACGTGTTAAGCTCTTTAGCATATACGTTTCATTTTTTTTATATAATTTATGCATTCCCGAGTAGCCTTGTTAAACGGATGATGAGAAAGATCATTCCCGATATTTACTGATAACTAAATCACGCTCATGAGAGATTTTCTTGTCTTACGAGTCCACACGTGTACCGATAACACGTAGGAATATTTGAAATATGAAAACGAGCTAATAAAGTCAAAAGTTATATCACCATATTAGTTTCTCAAAAACGTGTCCAAAAATATGAGCGTTACGTTTTTCCCGTTACGAGATGATACGTTTACAGTCTAAACCGCGGGACACGAAATACAATTAATACCTAATATATCCTAAAAATAACTAATAACTACAATTTATAAAAAAATAATAAAACCTGATAATAATCCCACTCCCTAAAAACCCACGCCCCACCCATTTGACAAATGTTATCTTTTTTTCTCTGCTTCCTAAAAACCCACGCCCCACTCCATCTTTTTCATCAGGAAAATACCTCACCATCTTTCTCATCTCTAAAAACCCATCATCCCCTTTTCGAATAAAACACGGCTGTCATCACTAAAAGGTCAAAAAAGGTTTTGCTCCATCATTTTCTTGACCACTCCATCCTCCAAGGCAAGAGGTCACAAGATAGCTAAGGAACAAATGGTGAAAAGGAGATTGCATCAATGAAGGATTTGAGATAATCAAGGAGAAGAAGAGACTTCAACCCTACTATCTATTTTTCTTCTTTATATACCATCGAATCATCACAAGACTTCACACCCCATCAAAAGCTTATCACAAAAACAAAGAGAAGGCTATGGAGATTGATTTCTACTTGGTTCGGAGTCAGAGATCATGTGCTTCTTGATTCGGTTTCACCACTCGAAGGATACAGCCCTCGTACCTTTTCTTTTGTAAGAATGTTGAAATTGTTAATTATGATTGTTATTTTTTTATATAATTAACTTTTGATTAAGATTGAATTATTATGTTTTGGAATTAAAATGAATCAACTTTGAGTTTTATACAAGTCGAAACTATGATTTTTGGTTGATAAATTTGCATCAATTATACTAGTGGGTAAATGGTTAATGATGTGTTGTGGCAGCCACCCGAGCCGATTAGAAACCCAAAAAACCCTTGTGAAGATTTTTCCAGAGAAACCCCAATTTTGGTCATGATCATCGCGACCCATTAGGATACTCGTAATACTTGACATTCTTTCATGAAACCCCTTGTAGTGATGCCTTTATTTCTAGTACAACTTGTTGTGGGATCGAGTCTTGAACTCGAGACTAATTTGTTGGATTAGGACTCTCGCCTAGTAAAACCTAAGTTAGCTCATAAGGGTTCGCGAGAAAAATCCTTGCTTTGGCTAGTGTCTCGTGACCTCGAGGAAATTGTCTTGTGAAAAGTAAACCTTATGTCCATCAATCCTAGCCACACTACTCCTTTTCCGACTACCTTTGATGCCCTTTCCTAGTCCCTTTAGCTTCGCCCTTCTCACCCTTAGTCGAGCAACTCTCACACCATTATATGTGTCGAGGAGCTAAGAACCTTCTCTACAACTCGTTAAGTACCCAAGTCGGGAAACGGGAGTTGATTAACTTGTCTACCAAGATGAGAAAAATTACTAACAAAGAACAAGTTCATCCACTGCCACCATTTGGCATATTTGATTACTGCTGGGCCGCAGCCCACATTTCCCAATTCGACCCAAACCATCACCGAGCCCAAGGTCTTATCGAGGAGCCCAAAACACACTATTGGTCATGGCCCATCAAAAGAGCAAACACCAACTTACTTTGTACGATAATATACCCGAGTCATCTTTCGTCTAACGCCCATGTATCACGTATTTCACATACCACTACTTAAATGTTTTATTGAGTAACTTTTAACATAACTAAAGTATACCCATGACCTTGACGTGTAAACCTTCTTTTCGAGTATAAAAAAAGTATTACATTTTCTTACGACTAATAAAGAGCAATTACGTTTTAACGAAGAACGACATTTTAAAAACTAAAACTTACAATATTAAATGTAGAGGAAATAAAAAGTTGCGCCACTTATTTATATATACTTGTAAAACAATGTACGCGGGAAACTATTGTTACCACGACCACATATTTTCATAGACAATATTGTGAACGAAACTACTTTTACACTAAAGTCATGTCATTCTTTTTTAAAAATCTATATTTATAGTATATAAATGAAACCATGCTGATTTTTCCAAAAAATATAACACTGTTCTACTTATAAATATATTATCATATATACACACTCGCGTTCTTGCTCATACACGTGTTGAGGGTAATATTACCATAATAAAACCTTCGTACAATATCGTCTGGTTATTCATGAGTCTTCACCCTAATCGTTCCGACATGTACCCATCCACCCATTTCCTAGAGTCATCATTGCCACCACCTTGCCACACAAGCATCAACAACTTCACTTTTGATATATTTAAACATTATCGAGTCAAACACAAACGTATTAATTAAAGTATTTTTATACTAATTATAGGTCGCGTGACGGTACTACGTGCTTCCACTACTTGATTTTACACTACTCGGATTTTACTTGTTTTTTAACCCCCGCGAGGGAGATACATGCTATAAACTAGAACACAAGTCTTTTTGTAAATGTATGCTTGCCTGATTATTATCGATGCCTAAGTTGCTAGCCAAAAGGCCCCTTCATCATGAACCATTAGTCACTTGCAAGTGAACGCAAATATCATGGATAGTACTATGGGGAGTAACGAGCCCATCTTGGTTATCGGAAATAACCGGGGCGCACTTTGTTTGAATATCTTTAGGTAATTGGCTATTACCTCCTAGGGGCAAATTTATTACTTACACTAGTAATTAGATGTATGCAGTTGAGTATTGGTGTCATGAGCTTAGCGCATAATAATCCCAAATTTTCTATGATTAATTATCTTCGAAGCAATTATCATCTTTATCTTGTGTTCAACCATTTACTAAACTTATGGATTTCACTCAACATTTTTGTTGACATTTTTAAGCATGTTTATCTAAGGTACTAACTAAGAGATCTTGAAGGCACGGAGTAGACAGAGCTGGATACTGAATGTGGTGCTTAAATAAAGTTATCATTTTCTCAAAACATTTGAATTATCTTTTGTGTAATTCCAAAACTTGTGGTATTTATTTTGTGATCAAAACATTGTACTTTCATGAAAGGATAACTAATTGTTGGGTTTTAGGTTCCAATGAAAGGAATTATTCTAAGTATGGAACCACTGCCAGCACAAAGGAAACCACGGCTAGAAGGAATGGATCCACTGCTATGTTAAACCACGGCTAGTAGTTACATAGAACCACTGCTAATGTAATCAAAGCACTACTTGTTAGATATGTCGGTTTAATGTTTTGTATTAGGAAAAGATATTTATCTTGTAGGATATGTATTGTATATTGTAAAGGACTCCTTAGCCTATAAAAGGAGGTCCTAGGTTAGAGATATATGTGTTAGATATATCTAAAGTCGATACACTTCAAGGTTGTAAAAGCCCAATATTATTCAGAGTATTCATATTATTAAAATATTTAGGTGTTTAGTGTTAATTACTGTTATTCATCTTAAGGTTAAACATTAAATTCCGCTTAGTGTTTAACAGTTTGTTTAAGTTTAAGTCAGCTTCTATAAAGGATCATTTGCTCAACTGGGATCAACAAGTGGTATAAGAGCTTGTGCTCTAGAAGCTGTGATCAAGAAGAAAACAAGTTTACTCAGATCTACTCAAGTTCAAGATGTCTGACGAAACTCATATGGTTACTGCCACCAAAGTACCCATGCTGAACCATGGAGAGTATCAAGTTTGGAAGATGCGAATGACGCAATACATTCGCATGATTGACTACAACATCTGGGATGTTATTGAGAAGGGTGATACTTTACCCACTAAGGGTCCTGATGGAAAACCTATTGGGATTGTCAGTGAACCTGACAAGGCACAAAGGAAGTTGGAGATAAAGGCTCATAATATTCTCAGTATGGGGATACCCAATGAGTATGCCTTGGACTTTCAAGAGTATGAGACTGCTAAGGAGCTAATGGATGCCATTGAAACAAGATTTGCTGGTAATGACGCTACCAGAAAATCTAGGAAGAACATGCTAAAACATGAACTTGAAAACTTTACTGCTCTCAGTGGATAAAATCTTGATGGCACCTACAACAGACTGCAGAAGCTCATAAGTCAATTAAAATTGGTGGACTATTAAATTGCTCGAGAAGATATTAATCTTAAGTTCATGAAGTTTGTCACCGAATGGGCTATGCATACTGTTGTGTGGAGAAATAAAGATGATTTTGAAAAGATGACCCTGGACAATCTCTACAACAACTTGAAGGTTTATGAGTCTGAAAAGAACATTACTGGAACATCCTCATCTTCTCAGAACATTGCTTTTGTGTCTGTAAGCCATAGGAGTTCACAAGAAGCTTCCACTATTGCTTATGGAGTTTCCACTGCTATTGCTAATGATACCACTGTTAGTGATAACATTAGTGATGGTGCAATATGTGCTTTTCTAGCTGATCTGACAACCAATGTAACTATGCTAAACCAAGATTTGGATCAAATTGATCTTGATGATCTTGAAGAAATCAATCTTCAATGGCAAATGGCAATGCTCACATTGCAAGCTAGGATATTTCTAAGGAGGACTGGCAGACAGGTCATGTATGATGGTCAAAGAATGGCAGGGTTTGACAAAAGCAAGATGGAGTGCTTTAACTGCAAGAAGAAGGGGCACTTTGCAAGGGAGTGTAGGGCTCCTAAGAGGATCAGTGAGAACTTTAAGAAGGCACCTGAAGAACCACAGCCTTCTTCTGCTTTGGTTGCTCAAGATGGACTTGGAGACTATGACTGGAGTGACCAAATTGAGGAGGGACCAAATGCTACTTTCCTGGCTAGTGAAGCTTCCAAAGTGCACAACTTTGCACTCATGGCTTATGCTTCATCATCTTCTGGCTCTGACACTGAGGTATCATATAATTCAACTAGTTCTGTTTGTTCTTACAAATCTTGTCAAGATAATTTAGAAGGTCAGAAAGCCATTATAGAGAGTCTTAGGAAAGAAGTAGACAAACTTGCATTAGATAACTTAGCTTATAAAGTTGGTCTTCAGAATGTAGAAGAGAAGCTTAAATTTTGTATCAAATGTGAGTTTGAATATGTGGAAAACATAAACATACTAGGTGGAGAGATTGACATCAAAGATAGAGAGATTAAGGTTCTTAAACAGAAACTAGGAGAAGCTGAAATTGTAAAACAAGAAGCCCTAGATGAAAAAGAGAAACACGTAGTTAGGGTGGAAAAACAACAATTTGCTTCTGATTTAATTCATAAATCAATAGGATGTCAATTAATGAAAAAGGGTTCTGGGATAGGATACAAAGATATGCCACCACCCAAGCTTATGAAACATGCACCACCTGGTACTGAATTGTCATTCAGTGATGAACTTAGCTTTAACAAACGAGTAGATGAAAAATTTAAGACTGAGTCACCTAAAGAAGAAACTGTTAGGTTATCTGATGGTCCAATTATTAAATATTGGGAGTCAGATTCTGAGGAAGATAGGTCTGAGTCAACACAGTCTGATAAGTTAGAAACTATTAAAAATATTGACTCAAAACAAGCCAACTTTGGTATGCCTAGATTTGGAGCTCAGATTTCTAAGAAGGTTGTTGAATTCATTGAGGTACCTAGAGAACAAATGAAAAGATACATACTGTCACACCCCGCCAAAGGCAGAAACGCGAGGTGCAACATAATCAATATACATCGCAAAGAGATATACTACAATACCATAATTTAAATTTAAAGAAATATTATAACATTACAACAAGGTTCTAGCCGACCTTGGCAATTGAAACATAAAGTTTGAATTCCAAAATTTTACTACAGGATGACTCGGATAACTTGTGACGACTCCTTTATTTAAAATCTTCATTATATAAGCTAAACAACGATCACCTAAAATGCATGAGAAAACGGGTCAACTATGAAAATAGTTGGTGAGTACACAGGTTTTATGAAAACTATAATTAGAAAGTCTGTCTGGCAAATGTCCTATGAACTCACCATGTTACAAGTCCCGCCCATACAAGACTTGTAACATATAAGTTCACATACAGTCCCATAGTTCAAGTAGTATGCCCGGTAATTAATACGCATTTGGTCATGATGGTCCATGATAAATAATGCCTAATATATAATAGATCACGCCTGCTCCGAACAAGGGAGACTTTAGTTGCTCCTGCCGACAAGGAGACTTAGTATTGCTCTAATGGAGACTTAGTATTGCTCATAGGGAGTCTTGCACAATACATAACTATTATATATTATCAGTACAAGGCTGCTCCGAACGAGGGAGACTTTAAGTCTTAGCACGTAAGGCACATTATAGATCTAAGCATCCTAAGGGATCAGGAATAAGTCAAAAAGTCATACTAAGCCAAAGGGTTCAAGATATATCAAATATTCCAAATAATTTTATAATTTAGAACAAAAATATAATTTAAGATTTAATTTCATGCATTTCACCCCAAATAAATAAAACGGTAAAAAGGGGGACTGTGAACTCACCTTGGCAAAAAGCGATCCTAAAGCAGATCAATTAGAATTATAGGATGACACCGACACGCGACCTAGATTAGTATGGCAAATTTAGTCTTTATTCATGATTATGACGCGACAAGGTTTAATAAAATTTTGTTGTTGCTTGTGTGGCAATGATTAATGTTTAATATAATTTTTTTAGTATTGGCTCTTGGCTTTTGGAAGTACAAATAGTAAAAATATCAAAAGCGAATGGTTCTTTGGTCTGCCTGTAACCGAAGGGCGATGTACGAAAAGTAATCACATAGAAATAAATAGACAAATTCGGATAATAAGAATGTCGTTCAAAAGTATACGTATTTATATAAAGTCAAACATTAGTTGGTGTCAAAAGTATGCAAGGATTATACCTTGAATAATGATTTTATAAAAGAATCTGTATTTAAAAATAATTTTATAAGTTATCCATTAATGTAGGATTTTTATAAAAAGGATTGAGCATGCCCCATGTATACATTATAGTTTTTCTGTGGTAATTATAAGTTATAAGGCATATGTTTAAGTAAGTATCCATTTTATATTTTATAAAAATCATATAGGTTTCTATAAAACATATTAAGTTTATACTATCTAAATAGTTCATTTAATCAGTAATCTTATGAGTAGGTGTTAAACGTATAACTTTAGTTTAGACTAGTTTTATAAGTTTTTAAAGTTGTAGTTGTCGGATATACATATAAATATTTAGTTTTGATTGAATAGTCGGTTTTAGAAACTCAAAATAATATTCATCGCAAAACTCGTGGCATAATGCCGTGAATAAATAAGTTGAGTGAGCCGTGAAATATGTTTGGGAAATGAATAAATCGTGACTCGATTAGTATGACGATTCGAGTATACACCACACCTTTTATTATACTCCTATGTTTATTTTATATCTCAATTGATTTCAGAAATTTGTGTTGTATAGCCTGTATCCAACGCACCCTTTTGTATGTAAAACTAACTTTTGCTTTATTCAACTCAAGTGCACCCCTGCAAGCCCAATTATATAACCATTTTTACAACAAAAAAAAAAGAAATTTATCATTCTTATGTAAAGAAAAGTTCCTGATATATCAATTACTATCAAAACACAAATATTGGAGGGTGAATTGGGACACACAAAGATTCGAACCCGAGACCTATCGGCTTGGTGACGTCACAAGAAAAAGAGCAGTCAACAAGAAGTCAAAAACCAACATTTCAATAAGAAAGTTCAACACAAAACAAAAAAAAATCAAGACGAGGCGCCAAACAAAGAAAAATAGCACTTCCAATTTTTAAGCCAAACTCTAGTTTTAGTTGTGATATTATTATTTTGCCACACCAACTAATCAATAAAAATAAAGAAATAAACATGCCAAGTTTAACTAAAAAAAAAAATCTTTTTCTTTTTCTCTTGTGTCACGACAGTAGCAACATTATCAACATGATGACATTAACTTGGCCAAAAAAAATTTAAATCGTAAATCTTATTTTCAATATGTATGAAAATCGACAACAATAACAAAAAAAAATATAGATATGTCTAAATACAAGAAACACAATAAATCAATTAACCAATTAAACACAATATCTATAAATCTTACAATGTTCCCAAAAGTGGGTCGTGGGTATGAACTCCGAATATATGAATTCCAATTAAGCACGATTGAGGATGAATTGAGACAAATTGAGACTTGATTTGTGCTATCTAGACCATGAACAACAAAACCCCTCAACCAATTTCGAAAAGCCCTTTGATTTTGACCAACCCTAATTTTTTTCGAATTGATATGAATGTTGATAATTACTCTTCTGAGCTTGAATCCCTTTGTAGATGAGATACTAGGAGTATGTTTGTGACCCTCTTGAACCTTCAAAACATGTCTCTACCCACTTTAAGCATTCTTCACACCTCTTTCATCCACTTATGGCTTCTATCAGGTAGACTTAGGAGTAGTTTGGATGAGTGTAGAAAGATGCCAAAGGTGTTTATCATTAAAATGGGATTTTGTGACTTTGGAGATGAGGATGGCGTGCAAATGGTATCCAGAAGAAGAAAGAAAACAATTTCTGAAAAAGAAGGGGTACGGGAGGGCGTGGGTAAGGGTAGGTTTATTAGGTGTATTCTTTTTTGTTATTATTATTATTAATTTTATTTTATGTACTCCGTACTGTATAATTTGTTCCGTAAGAAATAACGTTTACTTATGTAAAATACTTTCCGGGTGCCCGTAAATTATAATTTTTATATTTTTGGAAACGTTTTGACGATTGAAATATTATGGTATTATTATTATCTTGACATTATAAAATAAATTTTGTGTCAATTTTATTATGGTGTCGGTACGCGTGTGGTAACAGGACTTCGGAAATCACGAGATGAGTTCTCGTTTTTGAGTTATAATGATCAGAAAATAAATAACTCGCATATTCTGATATAAATAATAGCCGAGAAATTGACGGATTATCACAGTCTGCAAACCTTAAAAAGAATCTCGTCCTCGAGATTCAGTCCGTCTACACTACGGGCATACATTCTCATGGTTCAAATTTTCTCATTCTCGAACTTTGCCCTCAAAAGACTCTTAGTTGGTGAATTTTCACAACTTGTCGACCTGACCGGTCATTTGTTTAAGTTGTGTAGGTTGAGTAACAACTTGATTCTAACTTGATTTTCGCAACTCATCAAACAAGAACTGTCACTAGATCAAGCTAGGAAACAAGTTGTCAGAGAGAGATTGCTTCTCATATATCTAAGAGACCTTTTGAAAGCTTGGATCGAGTTTGAAATCATTCAAACCAATCAATACTAATATTGGGGTGCTCAGATTAGTGAGAAGGCAAAAATTAAACTAAGGCTCATGATGCAAGGTTCTACACTAATCAATGCCATGAACTAGAACTAGAAGGTACTGAAATAATGTGGGTGATCAAAAGAATGTACCCGTCACGGTGCTTGTGTGTTAGCGAGCTTCCTTGGTGCCCAAGAAGTATGCTCGACCCCGAGTTGGGCTGACATTGCCCCCACGGGTTGGGTTATCACCATCAATTGCTACGGCGAGAATCATGTTACCATGCTCCGACTTTTGTGCCCTATTCAACTTAGGACACGTGTTCCTGAGGTGGTCCAGACTTCTACACTCGTAACATGCCGGCTTCTGTCCTTGGTTTCCATTCCTGCTTGAGCACTTCCAACTAAGATGGCCTGTCCATTTGCATATATTGCACCTTGGGCAGTTTCCTGAATGGTGGAGGTTACATCGAGTACACTTAGGACGTGGACCTGCATATCCTTTGCGCTCCTGAGTCGTCACTCCATAGTTCCTGGTTACTCGCTGCCTCTTGTCTTCCTGGTCCTGGTCTCGGCTTCCCTGGTGATCCTCATGTCGCTTTCGCCCATTGTCATTTTTTTTTGCTAGTTCTCCAGACCTGATCACGTCATTAGTCAAGCGGTATGCCATTCCCACAGCAGCTTGCAGAGTAGTTGGGTTGGATGAGGTGACATCTCTCCTGATCTCAGGAATCAAACCCTAAATGTATCGATCAATCAGCTTCTCCACATTAGAGACCATGTGGGGAACCATCCTGGTTTGCTCGTGAAAGCGAATTGTGTACTTGTCAACTTCTACTCCTACCATCAAATGGTTCCAGAATTCCGCTTCCAGTTTCTGCACTTCATCCTTCCTGCAGTACTCCTCGGTTAGTAGCTTCTTAAATTCTTCCCAAGAGAATCCATTTGCGGCTTCTCTCCTCTGGTCAGTAGCTGGTTGTTCCACCGGTCAGTGCCCGACAAGTAGACCGCAGAAAACTCAACCTTATCTCTTTCAGCACATTTAGTGATGCTAAGTTTCGACTCCACATTCTCAAACCATGATAGCAGGCCAATGGCACCCTCAGTGCCATGGAATTCCTTTGGCCTGCATGACATGAAAGTCTTATAACTGCATCCGTGGCCATTGGTCGAGGTACCAGCTCCCTCATTGACTCGTCCTGCATCAATGTGTGCGACAATCTGAGTGAGGAGATCCGCCAATTCAGCAGCACTGTCTCTTGGGGCTTCATTGTTGATGCTTCCTGAACGGGTGTTCCTTGTAGTCATGATTCTACAATAGGCCAAAATATTTGGTTGAGTGAGTGATATAGGGACAACGGCGGATGATGTACGGGACGGCGACAGGTAGTGAGTGTAATGTGACGGGGACAAGAACGTGCTTAGCCTATCGGGTCATAATATATAGCAAGAAGAAGGCATATATAAAATGTATATAGGATATAGTGGACATATAAACATGTCATGCATACTCACGCGACTAATGCAGTTCCAGGTTATCAGACTCTTTAAGACTCGACCAACATGATCCGAGGCTACTAATCCCATCATTGTATGATTCTTCCAAAATTATGCATAGGTGTACAGGCTATGCATAATTTAGGAGTAACGATGCAATGCTGGTGTTAGTCGACTCGTATGATGTTTAGTGTTTTAAGAAAATTTTATTTTTCATTATAGTTGCGATTTTTATTTTAGAAAAATCGGCATTCACTATAACCTTGGCTCTGATACCAATCTGCCACACCCCGCCAGAGGCGGAAACGCGAGGTGCAACATAATCAATATACATCGCAAAGAGATATAGTACAATGCCATAATTTAAATTTAAAGAAATATTGTAACATTACAACAAGGTTCTAGCCGACCTTGGCAATTGAAACATAAAGTTTGACTTTCAAAAGATAACATTTTACTACAGGATGACTCGGATAACTTGTGACGACTCCTTTATTTAAAATCTTCATAATATAAGCTAAACAACGATCACCTGAAATGCATGAGAAAACGGGTCAACTATGAAAATAGTTGGTGAGTACACATGTTTTATGAAAACTATAATTAGAAAGTCTGCCTGGAAAATTTCCTATGAACTCACCATGTTACAAGTCCCACCCATACAAGACTTGTAACATATAAGTTCACATACAGTCCCATATTTCAAGTAGTATGCCCGGTAATTAATACGCATTTGGTCATGATGGTCCATGATAAATAATGCCTAATATATAATAGATCACGCCTGCTCCGAACAAGGGAGACTTTGTGTTGCTCCTGCCGAGAAGGAGACTTAGTATTGCTCTAATGGAGACTTAGGGCTTGTTTCTTTTTTTTTCTGGATTAAGTGGGTGGACCCCTTTCTGTTAATAAGTCTTAATGGGGAGGGGCACCCTTTGGTTTCTCTCTCCATATAGACTATTTAACAGAAAAAGAAACATATTATATGTGTGGCCCCACCACTATCTCCCCATTAAGACTTATTAACATAAAAAAGAAACACCCCCTTAGTATTGCTCAGAGGGAGACTTGCACAGTACATAACTATTATATATTATTAGTACAAGGCTGCTCCGAACGAGGGAGACTTTATGTCTTAGCACGTAAGGCACATTATAGATCTAAGCATCCTAAAGGATCAGGAATAAGTCATAAAGTCATAATAAGCCAAAGGGTTCAAGATATATCAAATAGTCCAAATAATTTTATAATTTAGAACAAAAATATAGTTTAAGATTTAATTTCATGCATTTCACCCCAAATAAATAAAACGGTAAAAAGGGGGATTGTGAACTCACCTTGGCAAAAAGCAGTCTAAAGCAGCAGTCAATTAGAATTATAGGATGGCACCGACACGCGACCTAGATTAGTATGGCAAATTTAGTCTTTATTCATGATGATGACTCGACAAGGTTTAATAAAAGTTTTGTTGTTGCTTGTATGGCAATGATTAATGTTTAATATAATTTTTGTAGTATTGGCTCTTGGCTTTTGGAAGTACAAATAGTAAAAATATCAAAAGCGAATGGTTCTTTGGTCTGCCTGTAACCGAAGGGCGATGTACGAAAAGTAATCACATAGAAATAAATAGAAGAATTCGGATAATAAGAATGTCGTTCAAAAGTATACGTATTTATATAAAATCAAACATTAGTTGGTGTCAAAAGTATGCAAGGATTATACCTTGAATAATGATTTTATCAAAGAATCTGTATTTAAAAATAATTTTATAAGTTATCCATTAATGTAGGATTTTTATAAAAAGGATTGAGCATGCCCCATGTATACATTATAGTTTTTCTGTGGTAATTATAAGTTATAAGGCATATGTTTAAGTAAGTATCCGTTTTATATTTTATAAAAATCATATAGGTTTCTATAAAACATATTAAGTTTATACAATCTAAATAGTTCATTTAATCAGTAATCTTGTGAGTAGGTGTTAAACGTATAACTTGTGTTAAACGTATAACTTTAGTTTAGACTAGTTTTATAAGTTTTTAAAGTTGTAGTTGTCGGATATACATATAAATATTTAGTTTTGATTGAATAGTCGGTTTTAGAAACTCAAAATAATATTCATCGCAAAACTCGTGGCATAGTGCCGTGAATAAATTAGTTGTGTGAGCCGTGAAATATGTTGGTGAAATGAATAAATCGTGACTCGATTAGTATGACGATTCGAGTATAAACCACACCTTTTATTATACTCCTATGTTTATTTTATATCTCAATTGATTTCAGAAATTTGTGTTGTATAGCCAGTATCCAACGCACCCTTTTGTATGTAAAACTAACTTTTGCTTTATTCAACTCAAGTGCACCCCTGCAAGCCCAATTATAGAACCATTTTTACAACAAAAATAAAAGGAATTTATCATTCATATGTAAAGAAAAGTTCCTGATATATCAATTACTATCAAAACACAAATATTGGAGGGTGAATTGGGACACACAAAGATTCGAACCCGAGACCTATCGGCTTGGTGACGTCACAAGAAAAAGAGCAGTCAACAAGAAGTCAAAAACCAACATTTCAATAAGAAAGTTTAACACAAAACAAAAAAAAATCAAGACGAGGCGCCAAACAAAGAAAAATAGCACTTCCAATTTTTAAGCCAAACTCTAGTTTTAGTTGTGATATTATTATTTTGCCACACCAACTAATCAATAAAAATAAAGAAATAAACATGCCAAGTTTAACTAAAAAAAAATCTTTTTCTTTTTCTCTTGTGTCACGACAGTAGCAACATTATCAACATGATGCGATTAACTTGGCCAAAAAAATTTTAAATCGTAAATCTTATTTTCAATATGTATGGAAATCGACAACAATAACAAAAAAATATAGATATGTCTAAATACAAGAAACACAATAAATCAATTAACCAATTAAACACAATAACTATAATTCTTACAATGTTCCCAAAAGTGGGTCGTGGGTATGAACTCCGAATATATGAACTCCAATTAAGCACGATTGAGGATGAATTGAGACAAATTGAGACTTGATTTGTGCTATCTAGACCATGAACAACAAAACCCCTCAACCAATTTCGAAAAGCCCTTTGATTTTGACCAACCCTAATTTTTTTCGAATTGATATGAAAGTTGATAATTACTCTTCTGAGCTTGAATCCCTTTGTAGATGAGAGACTAGGAGTATGTTTGTCACCCTCTTGAACCTTCAGAACATGTCTCTACCCACTTTAAGCATTCTTCACACCTCTTTCATCCACTTATGGCTTCTATAAGGTAGACTTAGGAGTAGTTTGGATGAGTGTAGAAAGATGCCAAAGGTGTTTATCATTAAAATGGGATTTTTTGACTTTGGAGATGAGGATGGCGTGAAAATGGTATCCAGAAGAAGAAAGAAAACAGTTTCTGAAAAAGAAGGGGTAGGGGAGGGCGTGGGTAAGGGTAGGTTTATTAGGTGTATTCTTTTTTGTTATTATTATTATTAATTGTATTTTATGTACTCCGTACTATATAATTTGTTCCGTAAGAAATAACGTTTACTTATGTAAAATACTTTCCGGGTGCCCGTAAATTATAATTTTTATATTTTTGGAAACGTTTTGACGATTGAAATATTATGGTATTATTATTATCTTGACTTTATAAAATAAATTTAGTGCCAATTTTATTATGGTGTCGGTACGCGTGTGGTGGCAGGACTTCGGAAAACACGAGATGACTTCTCGTTTTTGAGTTATAATGATCAGAAAATAAATAACTCGCATATTCTGATATAAATAATAGCCGAGAAATTGATGGATTGTCACACATACCCAGGGGTAATCAAAGAAACTTCAATGGCATAATTTCAAACAAACTAGGAAGTGAGTTTCAATGTGTTAAAAAGGCTTGTTTTAAATGTGGTAATTTTGAACATCTTCAAAGAAACTGTTATAAAAAGCAACCACAAGTTTGGAACCATTGGAAGAGGGTAAATCATCAAAACTTTTCAAAGAAAACAATCCCTCATTCTAATAAAAATATTGTTCCCAAAGCAGTGTTAATGAAAAATGGCACAACTAAGTCAATAATCACTGCCGCACCTAAATGGGTTCCAACCACTGCTAAGCAAAATATCACCACTGTTGAGACAAAAGAGATTTTAACTGTACCAAAGGTGATAACTGATACAGTGGTTGGAAGCCATTTCTATGCTATAAAGGCCTCAGCTTGTTGGAAATGGAAACCAAAGACCAATGTCTTAGAACATGTCAACAGTGCATCAATGAACTTAAAGAAATTTGAATATGTTGATGCATAAGGCAAAACCAAGTCAGTATTGACTTAGGTCCCCAAAAGGAACTAACTTTTCTTATTTCATGTGCAGGGCAATTTACAAGATGAGCTACAAGACAAAGGAATTTTTAACAGTGGTTGCTCTGGGCACATGACATGGGATGGGAGCAACCTTGAGGATTTTGAAGCCTTTGATGGAGGCTATGTGGCATTTGGTAATGATCCAAAGGGAGGAAAGATACTTGGCAGAGGATTAATCAGAACAGGGAAGCTGGACTTTGAAAAAGTCTGTCTGGTACAGGGACTAAAGTACAATTTATTCAGTGTTTCTCAGATGTGTGATAAAAAGAACTGGGTACTTTTTGGGGAAACTGAATGTGTGGTGTTATCTCCTGAATTCAAAATGCCTAATAATAAGTTTGTACAGCTTAGGGTTCCTAGGAAGGATAAAATATATTGTTTTGATATGAAAGATGTCATTCCTAATAGATCCCTAACCTGTTTGTTTGCAAAGGCATCTGTTGATGAGTCAAAATTATGGCATAGAAGGCTAGGTCACCTAAACTTTAATACAATCAATAAATTGGTGAAGGGGAATTTAGTTAGAGGTCTACCTTCTAAGGTTTTTGAATGTAAAGATCTTTGTGTGTCCTGTCAAAAAGGTAAACAACATAGAGCCTCTTGTAAGACCAAGAAAGTTAACACCATTACTCAACAATTGTTTATGTTACACATGGACTTATTTGGTCCCACATTTGTTAAGAGTTTGAATCATAAGCAGATTGCCTAGTTATCATGATGATTATAGCGATTTCCTTGGGTTTACTTTCTGGCACTTAAGAGTGAAACTAGTGAGATTCTTAAGAATTTCATCACTAAGATAGAAAATAGAGTGAACCATAAGGTCAAAGTAATCAGATGTGATAATGGAACTTAGTTTAAAAATGATGTCATGAATAAGTTCTGTGTGGATAAGGGTATTGAAAGATAGTTTAGTGTTGCTAGGACACCTCAACAAAAATGGTGTAGCTGAAAGGAAAAATAGAACACTAATTGAGGCTGCAAGAACAATGTTATCTGAATCTAAGTTACCAACTACCTTTTGGGCTGAAGCTGTAGGAACTGCATGTTATGTGCAGAATAGAAGTAAGGTAGTAAAGCCTCATAACAAGACCCCCTATGAGCTGTTACATGGTAGGAAGCCTATGATAGAATTCCTAAAACCTTTTGGGTGTCCTGTTACTATCTTAAATACCATAGACCACCTAGGCAAGTTTGAGGAAAAGTCTGATGAGGGATACTTTATTGGCTATTCTTTCAGTAGTAAAGCCTTTAGGGTATACAATAGGAGGACAAGGATAGTTGAAGAGAATCTACATGTTAGGTTCAATGAAGAAACTCCTAGTGTTAAGACAAAAGAACCAGAGTGGCTGTTTAATATTGATATGCTAACCAAGTCTATGAATTATGAGCATATCAATGCAGGTACATCCACTAATTTTGATGCAGGTACACAAAAGGATTCTGATGCAAAAACAACTTCTAAGGAAGCTGAAACTCCAAAGGAATTCTATATGGTTGAGAAGTGGAAAGCTGGTCCTGTCAAACCCATCATTGAAAAGCAGATTCCATAGATGATGATGTTCTGGATTCAGGAAGCAAAGGTGATCATCGTCAAGATAAAGAAGAGTTGTCTCATGATTACTCAATGTCAGTAGAAGAAATTGAGAAGCAGAAGGAAATTGCTGAAAGCACTGCTAAGCCAAATTCTACCACTGCTGGTTCATCTGAATCCCCTGCTGCAAGTACAGATGACAGTCCTTTCTTTGGAAACACTCCTAGACCACCAATTGATTCAGAGGAGTATCCAACTGACCCTGACATGCCTGATTTGGAAGAAAGGGATACTCCCACAGATGATGAGAACTTGGATGACTATTTCAAAGATACTGATTTTACTAATTTAGAAATAGTCATCATAGAAATTCCAATTCCTACCACCAGAGTTCATAAAAATCATCCCAAGGAACAAATACTTGGAAATTCGAATACTCCAGTTCAAACAAGAAGCAAGAATCAAAACACAAAAACCTTTCCTGAACAAGGTTTCTTTGCAAGATCACTTCACAAAAGGAATAGTCATCAAGACATGCAAAATTGTTTGTTTGCCTGATTTTTGTCACATAAGGAGCCCAAAAGAGTTGAAGAAGCATTAGGAGAAGAAGGTTGGATTGAATCAATGCAAGAGGAGCTGTTACAATTCAAACTTCAAGAGGTGTGGACATTGGTTGATCTACCTAATGGCAAGAGGGATATTGGAACTAAATGGGTATTCAGAAACAAAAGGGATGAAAGGGGTATTGTGGTGAGGAATAAATCAAGGTTGGTTGCTCAAGGATACACACAAACTGAAGGCTTGGATTATGATGAAGTGTTTGCACCCGTTGCCAGAATTGAAGCTATAAGACTGTTTTTGGCATATGCTTCATTCAAAAAATTTGTGGTGTATCAAATGGATGTTAAGAGTGCCTTTCTGTATGGTACTATTGAAAAGGAGGTTTATGTTTTTTAACCTCCTGGTTTTGAAGATCCTGGTCATCCTGATAAGTTCTATAGGGTGAAGAAGGCTATGTATGGATTGCATCAAGCTCCAAGGGCATGGTATGATTGCCTTTCTACTTATTTGTTGGACAATGGATTTAAGAGAGGACTGATAGACAAGACATTGTTCATAAGGAAGCACAAGGATTACATATTGCTGATTCAGGTTTATGTTGATGACATCATCTTTGGCTCAACAAATAAAGAGTTGTGCAATGATTTTGAGAAACTTATGCATGATAAGTTTCAGATGAGTTCTATGGGTGAACTCACTTTCTTTTTGGGGCTACAGGTTCAACAGAGGACTGATGGTATCTTCATTAGTCAAGACAAGTATGTAGTAGATGTTTTGAAGAAGTTTGGATTTTAGGATGTCAAGAGTGCTAGTACACCCATGGAAACACAGAAACCACTGCTACCAGATGATGGAAGTCCCAAAGTTGATTTGAAGCTGTACAGATCCATGATTGGATCTTTGATGTATCTCACTGCTTATAGGCCAGATATTATGTTCTCATTATGTGTGTGTGCAAGATTCCAAGTCACACCAAATACATCACACATGAATGTTGTGAAGAGGATCTTTAGATACCTTAAGGGTCATCCTAAATTGGGCCTTTGGTATTCTAAGGATTCAGATTTTGATTTAGTGGCCTATACAGACAATGATTATGCTGGAGCTAGTTTGGATAGAAAGTCTACTACTGGAGGGTGTCAGTTTTTGGGAAGCAGACAAATCTCATGACAGTGTAAGAAGCAGACAATTGTGGCCAATTGCACCACTGAAACTGAGTATGTGGCTGCTGCTAGTTTTTGTGTTCAAGTGCTTTGGATTCAGAATCAATTGTTGGACTTTGGGTACAATTTTATGCATACTAAGATTTACATTGACAATAACAGTACAATATGCATTATTAAAAATCCAGTTTTGCATTCTAGAACTAAACATATTGAGATAAGGCATCATTTTATTAGAGATTGTAATGAGAAAAGGTTAATACAAATGGTTAAAATCCATACTGACTTCAATGTTACTGATCTTCTCACTAAAGCTTTTGATGTGGGGAGGTTTCAGTACCTTGTAGTTAGTATTGGTATGATAAATCTCTAAATCTCAAATTTGTTTTGTAAAAGTTTGTAAAATTTATGTATTGTTATTGGTAGATCTTAGTATTGCTTGTTTAGTCTTATCCACTGCTTATTATTTTTGTTCCCACTAACTATTTTGCAGATCAAAGTTCAATCACAATCAGTAAGTAGCAATGGTGCTTTAAAGAAACATGGAAATTATTCATTAATTAATAAAAATGCATCCAAGGATGCAGTAGTACAACCATTTCCATTCATACAACCATCACATGAGTACATCAACTTTCAACCACTAAGGACTACTATCAAAAGACTACTATAACAACATAACCACCTAAACCAACTATAGCCTCTTTTCTATGGCCCATGTTGGCATCTTCTTCTGAACTCCTTGTCCCCCAATAACATCCCACACTTTTTGGCAAGCGAGTCCCCTCACTCTCTCTCTTTTGGGGGGTGCTGATGAGGATGGACTAGCTAGTTGTGGTGGAGCTGCAAGTGCTTAAAGAGGTGTAGATGTGAGTGGTTCTGGAGGTGATATCTCAGCAAGGGGAGGGACTATCAACACTCTTGAGGAGGCTTCATCATCTTTGTCCTCATAAGGTGACACATAGATGGGCATTGAGCTTAGTTTTGAACTTGTACCAGTCATTATAGCTTGTTGGGGCACTAGTTGGATGGAAGACGGTCCAGCAGGAGCATAGTTTGTCCTCGTAAAGGTGAGGGCTGTTTTTCTTGGAGGAAGATAGTTCTCCTAAGTATTGTTTGAGGATGAACTCTTAGAAGAATCTGAAGAGATCTCCATTGGATGGTTTGGTGAGCCACTCATGTTGCTATTGTTTTTGAAATAGTTTCTGAAAGAAAGATTTCTAGAGAGAAGAATTTTTGGGAATACAAGAGATATGTGTGGTTTATGGGTGATATGTTATTAAATAGAGTTAAAAAGAAATCGGTGAGTTAAATATGTGAAAGGTGTGAGTTGTTGTGGAGGTAATGAAGTATTTGACTTAAGGTGGACGGGTAATGACTTGGAGTTGACTATTTGACTGGGTGTTTAGCACATTGTCTAAGCACTGTGTTGGGAATTCTGCTAAGTTAGAATTCTGCTGATGTTACTGCTAAAGAGATTCTGCTGAAGTTTACTGTTTCTGCTGAAGTAGTATAATACGTAGTTTGTTTCTGCGGAAATAGTTATTCTGTGTTTTATGTATTTAGTTAGGATATGCATGAGCTTTATTAGGAAGTGATAATGTATATCTTATTTAGTTTTATGATTATACGTTTCTTAGGAAACAAGTTAGGGTTCCTTGCTTATAAAAGGAACACAATAGTATGATTAATGTAACGAATTGAAAAACAAAGTTTTAGTAATATAAAGATCCATATAGGATCAACGTGTTCTTAGTTATTGTGTTTGTGCTTATATTTGATTTTCTGCTAAAAAATATAAGTCGTAGAGATTGTCTATTAGTTTGCTTGTGATTACATAAGTAATACCAACGATCTGCGAGTGCTCAAGATCTATCAAGGTCTACAGTTTCTACAAGTGGTATCAGAGCCTCGAGAGAGTCTCTACGATACTAAGAACAGTCTTTTATAAACACTCATACAACCAACACATCATTCACCATGCCCGATCACAAGATGATATTGAAATCACCAACAACCAGAACACCACTCATATGCAAAACCTAAGTCTTACGAATAGCAATGCTAAGTTTCCATATCTGAAGAAGGAGGAATACGATTTATGGGCAACGAAGATGCAAAACTGGATTTCCAACATTGATTGGAATATGTGGGAAGTTGTCAGGAAGGGAAACAGTTTGAAAAGAACTACCACAGATCCCGATGGTAATCTCGTTATGTTCCTCCCAAATCAAGAGTTACCGGCAGTTCGAGAGAGAAACCAAGGTGAAAACAATTCTTCTTCAAGCTATTCCTGAGGATCACTTGAGTGATTTTCACTTCATGAATGATGCTAAGGATATTTGGTTGGCCATCAAGGCCAAGTTTGGATGGAATGAGGAGTCTAGGAGAATGAGAAAATCGATGTTGAGACAACAGTTTAAAGACTTTCAAATCTCTGAAGAGGAAGGAATTCACAAAGGCTATGAAAGGTTTCACAAGATATTAAGTCAGCTTGAATCAACTTAAGGCAAAGCCAGATAATGATGATTGCAATTCCAAGTTTTGCGATCTTTACCTCAATCCTGGTTACAAGTAAGCATTGCCTTTAAAACTAAAGGTGGGCTTGATATGATTACATTTGATGAGCTGTACAACAAGCTTAAATCTCTTGAGCCTGATGTACGAAGTCCCTTCCGTTCATCAACTACTGCTAGTCATACAGCATTTGTTGGGGCCTCTAATCCAAAGATGACTCATGTTCCAAGTCCAACTTACTCATCATCATCTTACACTACCACTCCATCCAGTTCTCAATCTACAACTAGTGGTATAATGGAAGATGTGCTTGGATCCTTCTTTGCTGATTATGATCCTCAGCAGGAACTTGCCTATGAGGATTTTGATCAGGTAGATCCACTGGATATGGAAGAGATGAAGTTGAAGTGGCAAGTGGCTATGCTATCTATGGATATCAAGAAATTTGAACGTAAGGCTGGGAGGAAGTTGGTTTCCAGGGAAGAGATCCAACAAGGTTTGACAAGAAGAAGGTCAAGTGCTTTACATGTCATCAGATAGGTCACTTCTCCAGAGAATGCAAGGATAGGAAGGCTGGAGATGAGGTGAGATACTCTTCCTATCAGCAGAATCAAAGGGATGCTGGAACTTTGAAGCCTAGATCCTCAGCAGCTATGGTCACTTTGGATGCCAATGTCAACTGGAAGTCACATGAGTCTAAGAATGATGATGGTCCTGATTGTGATAATATTGGGTTGCTTGCAAGCTGTACTTCAGAAGATAGGCATGATCAGATTGCCTTGATGGGCATCTCTCAGGTACAAAATTGCTTGTTTGGTTGTAGTGAACGTTATAATGAACTTAAGGAAGCATATGATATTTTGAAACCTAAATATAATGAATGCTATGTTGAAGTTGAAGCTTATAAACATAGTTTAAAAACATTAGAAAGACAAAAGGTTTGGTTTCAGTAGAATCAGATAGCTTATGATGAGAAGATTAGGGTGTTAGAATGTGATCTAGTATGTACACAAAATGAATTAAAAAGGTCCGAGAAATTGAGAGCTGATGTGGTGTCTGAAAACAGTGTGTTGAAAGAAAAATTAGATCTTTGAAATTGCTAGGCATAATGAATGGTTACTGAATGGAAATAAGTTAGCAAGTCACATCTATGCTAGTCAAACTCCTAATACTTCAATAGGCTTAAGATTTAAGAAATATGTAGGATTAGAAGCTAGAGATGACACACGTAAATCCGCACCAGCAGGCTTAGCTAATTATGTTAAAGAAGGTGACCTACATGCTGTACGTGGATCTATTAGAGGGATACCTATGCCAATTGACCTTTCCATTACTATTGACTTTGATGGATCACACCATCTTTATGGCAGAAAGTCCAAAGACTTGCCAGACCCTGATTCTTCATCTAATGATTTTGTCTCTTGCTCTAACAGTGAAAAATCTTCTGATCAAGGGTCCACTTCTTATGCCAGCTGTGATTCAAGTGATAAGTCAGACCTACCCAAGACCTCACCTATGCCTGCACCCAAGCCTACCTACAAGTCTTTAAGAGTTGCTGCTGAAGATTCATCTTCCAAGCCAGTTTTCTCTGAAGACTTGTCTTTTAAGTCTTTGCATAATAATAATGTTAAAAACAATTCCTTTAATGTTTCTGGTTTGAATACTTCTGCTTGTAATAGAACATCTTTTGATTTGAATAAATCTTCTAAACAGAATACATGTTTTGTGTGTGGAAGTAAATTTCATTTAATTAAGGATTGTGATTTTCATGAACAAAAAATGGGTGTATGTGCTGGGAAATCTAGACCAATGTGGACCAATGTTAATGCTATACCACATTATATTCCACAAGCTACTCATAAACCTTCTCATTGGAGAAGATCTGTAGCTAGACCATATGTGCAACCAACTAGTTCATACTTTAAAAGTGGTTATTGGCCTGGATATGTTGACTCAATGAATGCTGGGAAAGGTTATTGGGATACTGCTGTGAAGCCCTCAGCAGGTTGTTCTTGGCCACAAAGGGGACCTAAATTTCAATGGAAACCCAAGAACAATGGTGGATCTTATAAATCTGCATGGCCTCAATCTAAAGATCCACAAGGCAGGTTCAACTCAGCAATGACTTGAGCCTCAATAGTGTACTAACTTTTTGTATATTTTTTGTTGTTGTTGTAGGATCATCCTCTGAAGCATAAGGAAGTTGGCATTGTTGATAGTGGTTGCTCTAGAAGAATGTCAGGAAACAGAGATATGATGCATGATTTTGTACCCCTTGAAGGAGGAGGCAATGTGACATTTGGTGGAAGTGATGGTAGAATCACTGGGAAAGGGACCATCAAAACACCTCAACTGGACTTTGAGAATGTGTACTATGTCAAGGAACTACAACACTTCAACTTGTTCTCAGTCTCACAAATCTGTGATACAAAGAACAAAGTACTCTTCTCTGAGGATGAATGTCTTGTGCTGTCTAAAGACTTCAAACTTCCAGAAGATACATCTATTTTGCTGAGAGTTCCTCGTACTCACAATCTATACACATTCAACTTAAATGATGTACAACCAGAAGGTGACTTAACTTGTTTGGTGGCTAAAGCATCCCTGGATGAGTCTACAAAATGGCATAGAAGGATGGCACATGTGAATTTCAAGACCATAAACAAGTTATCTAAACTGGGTCTTGTTGAAGGACTTCCTTCTAAAGTTTTCACCAATGAACATAACTGTGTTGCCTGCAACAAAGGAAAGCAACACAGAGCCTCATACAAAGCTATTAATGCAGTGAGCCTTATTTCAGAACCTCTTCAGTTGCTTCACATGGATCTTTTTGGTCCAACTCAAGTCAGAAGCATAGATCACAAGTATTTTTGTCTGGTTATTACTGATGACTATAGCAGGTTTTGTTGGGTATTCTTCTTGAGGACTAAAGATGAAACCTCTCCAGTTTTAAAAGAGTACATTACTCTTGTTGAAAACCAGCTGAGCAAAAAGGTTAAAGGTATCAGGTGTGATAATGGGATAGAGTTCAAGAATGTTGTTTTGATAGAACTCTGTAAGTCTAAAGGAATTAAAAGGAACTATAGTACTCCAAGAACACCTCAACAAAACGGGGTGGCTGAAAGAAAGAATAGGACCCTGATAGAGGCAGCAAGATCTATGCTTGCAAACTCTAAGTTACCTACTATGTTTTGGACAGAAGCAGTTGGCACAGCTTGTTATGTTCTAAACAGGGTATCTATCACTAGACCTCACTTTAAGACACCTTATGAACTTCTCTATGGGAAAGTTCCTGTTATTCATTACCTTAAACCTTTTGGTTGCCAAGTGATTATTTTGAATACTAGTGATCCACTGGGTAAATTTGATGAGAAGGCTGATGAGGGTTATATTGTGGGTTATTTGGCTCATAGTAAATCATATATGGTATACAATTTGAATGCTAAGAAGATTGAGGAGATTTTGAACCTGAGATATCTAGAAGACAAGCCTAATGTTCAAGGACAAGGTCATGTTTGGTCATTTGACCTTGATTACTTAACTGACTATTTGGGTTATTCTAGACATGTGGCTAACCAAAATGCAGGTTCACAAGTATCTCCCACTGACAATGCTGCTACCATGAATGCTGATTCTGATAGTGAGTTTGAGGATGATGAGCATCCTATTGTTGTACCTTCTTTCTCCCCTAACAATTTTGCAGGTGACACTTCCAAAGTTACTTTTGCTGAGAGTGAAGACGATTCCAACTATCCAGAGGACCTTGCTAGGCTAAAGAAGCAGGAGTATGCAGCTAATCTAGAAGCTGAGAGGAATGCTGAGGAGATTGCAAGAGAAGCAATCAGTGGAAATAACCATTCTACTAAAAGTGATCCAGTTTCTCCTATCATCACCCATTCTGCTGAAGGCTACGCTGTTTCTACTCCCATTTCTACTAGAGTGTCAACAGACTTTGGAGATCCTTATACACGCTTTCCAAGGCCTTCAGATCTTGGAAATTATCAACCCAAAGCTGGAGTCTTCACCTCAACTTCCTATGACACAGATTTTGAACCAACTGTGACTAATCTTGATACCTCCATTGATGTAAACACCACTGCTACTAAAAGGATCAACATTTCTCATCCACAGTCCAATATTATTGGTGATCCTCATGCACCTGTTAGAACTAGGGGCACTGTGACAAGTTCTAAATATGGTCAAGTGGCTTTTATCTCTTAAGTCTCCAATCAACAAAGAGACAATCACACAGACTATGATCATTGTCTGTTTCCCTTTTCTCTCTCAAGTTGAACCAACCAGTGTTACTCAAGCCTTGGAAGATTCAAGTTGGCTTGAAGCTATGCAAGAAGAGATGCAACATTTCCAAAATCAGCAGGTTTGGATATTGGTCCCACTACACGAAGGAAATATGCTATTGGGACAAAATGGATATTAAAAAATAAGAGAGATTCAACGGGTGTTGTCATTAAAAACAAAGCAAGATTAGTAGCTCGGGGTATAGAAGAGGAGGGATTGATTATGATGAAGTGTTTGCACCTGTTGCTAGAGTAGAGGCCATAAGATATTCTTGGATTATGCATCTTACATGGGTTTCATGGTATATCAAATGGATGTTAAAGGTGCATTTCTGTATGGTGAAATAGAAGAGGATGTTTATGTCACTCAACCTAAAGGATTTGAAGATCCAGATCATCCAAATCATGTTTACAAAGTAGTTAAAGCTCTCTATGGACTACATCAGGCACCCAGAGCTTGGTATGCTAGGCTTTCATCATTTCTGCTGAAGCATGGCTATAGAAGAGGTGCCATTGATAAAACACTTTTCCTGAAGAAGAATTCAACAAACATTATTCTTGTGCAAGTTTATGTGGACGATATCATATTTGGGTCCACTAAAGAAGCTTGGTGCAGGGAGTTTGAGGAGCTGATGAAGGGAGAGTTTCAGATGAGTGCTATGGGGGAACTTACTTTCTTTTTGAGTCTTCAAGTTCAGAGAAACCGATGGTATCTTTATCAGCCAGGACAAATATGTGAGGGACATTTTGAAAAAGTTTGGTATGGAAAGTGTTAGGACTGCCACAACACCTTATGAAGCTCCAAAGTCAAAGACAAACAATGAACCGCATCTACTTGTGAATGTTCATTTATACAGATCTATGATTGGTTCATTAATGTATCTAACAGCTTCTAGGCCTGACATCACTTTTGCTGTGAGTGCTTGCTCTAGACATCAAGTCACTCCACTTGCTTCCCATTTGAATGCAGTGAAGAATATTTTTAAGTACTTGAAGGGTCAACCTCATTTAGGCCTTTGGTACCCAAGAGAGTCTCATTTTAAGCTGGAAGCATATAGTGATAGTGATTATGCTGGTGCAAATCTGGATAGGAGATCCACAACCGGAGGTTGCCAATTTCTTGGAAAGAGATTGATTTCTTGGCAGTGCAAGAAACAAACTATTGTGGCTACCTCATCTACTGAAGCAGAGTATGTTGCTGCTGCAAATTGCTGTGGACAGGTTCTTTGGATACAAAATCAATTGTTGGATTATGGGTATAACTTCATGAACACAACAATTTTTATTGATAATCAAAGTACCATATGCATTGTTAAAAATCCAGTTTTCACAGTAGAACTAAGCATATTGAAATCAGGCACCACTTTATAAGAGATGCATATTATAAACATTTGATAAAAGTGGCTAAAATTCACACTGATGAAAATGTGACAGATCTGTTAACTAAGGCTTTTGATGGACCAAGGTTTCAATACCTTGTGGTTCATATTGGTATGCTTAACCCTTAACTGCAAAGTTTAAGGGGAGGCATAGGCCTCAGGGGAGGCATATGCCTCAGGGGAGGATTTTGGATGTAAACTTTGTATATTAGTTTATGTATTTGCTAACACTAACCAACTGATGTTCTTTTAGTTGGTTTTGGTTTGGTTTGTGTGTTTCTCTGTGTCTGTTTTGCAGTTTGCATATATAAGTTGGAGTTTATTAAGTTTGAGGATGGACATGTAAGCTTAAAAGTTTGTTTCTACTGAAAGCAAAGTATTGAAGAGACTGAAGAGAACATATTGTATCTACTGAAGACAAGTACTAAAGTTAAAGATGCTCATTCATTCAAGTTACAGCTTACAGCTTACAACTTACAGCTTACATTGCATACAATCAACTTTAAAAGGAAATACAAGATTCATAACTATACATGATCTACTGAACCTATACTATGTTCCTATCATCTACTAGCTCATATCATCTATTTCGACTGCTGGATATGCATGACCATGATATGCATGACCAGTACGATGAGCTAAGGATCAAAATGGGAAGGATGGATTAAGGAAACCAAAGATGATGAAGATGAATACAGCAGATGGATGTGTGATATGACTTTTTCCTTTGTGCTTCATCTGCTGGTTTCACCAAAAAGCAATCAATCCATCTTCCTTTTACCCTTCCCTTTTACGATATGAGATGAAGCACCAGACCATGGCGCAGGAAGAGCGAACACCACCTGTTTAGGTGGAGGTGCTGGAGGTTGGGAGTAAGAAGTTATCTCAGTAGTGGGTTCCTTAGAGTCATCAGAAGACTCACTTGGATCCACTACACTATGATCTTCAGAAGAAGGGAGAAAGGGGGATTTTCTTGGTCGTGATGTTTGTGGAGGAATATAAAGTCGCCAAAGGTTAGTATCATCACTTGATGATGATGATGATGGAGATGAGGTTGGATCTATAACCTCAGGTTTGGTATTCATGGTTGATTGTGGTTGATTGTGTTTTGTGATGAAATTAGGGTTTTGTGATGAGAATTGGGGATAAATGATGTATGTGAAGTGTGCATTGGGATCATTATATAGACGGATTCGAGGTTTAATGTAATTTAATGTGAGTTTGGTGCACGAATGCTCCAGATATTTCTTGAGGATAATCTTTTATCTTGAGTTGTTTCTGAAGTGTATTACTTCCAGATTGATTGTTTCTGTGAAGAGTTACCTCTTGGTTAAAGTTAAAATACACGTAAGATATGGTCAACGTAAGTTCCGATATTTTTTACTATATTTTGGGTAACTTCTACCAACCCATTACACGCATATCTTTGCTTTAAATTAAACGATTCCCTCTTCACTCAAGTACTCTCAATATCACTCATGGCGCTTCAATTGAAAAGGGATCATAAAAAAGTTGCCTTTCTGGGAGAAGCAAAAGGTGATGATCTGTATAAGCCAATGGTGGAATTCTTGAAGAGATCAAAGATTCATTATGCTTTAACGCATTCTCCGGAAGCGGTTTATGAATAATTGGTTACACAATTTTGGGCGACTGCTGAAAAGAGGAGTGATACAGAGATTGTAGCCATGGTTGACGGAACAGAGTATGTTGTGACAGAGGATTTGATTAGAGAAAAGCTTTTTTTAGATGATTTTAATGGGGTTTATCATTCTAATGTTGTGGATCTTCTTGCTGGGTTAAGAGATTTTGGATATCAAGGTACAAGGACTGATATGTGGTTAAAGAATCAGTTGTGTCCTATGTGGAGGTTTTTCGTTCACACATTGCTTCAGTGTATAAGCAATAAATCAGGAGGATGGGATCAATTTTCTACGCAGTTGGGATGTGGTATTGTTTGTCTTTCTCAGGGTTTGACTTATAATTTTTCTAAGTTTATTTTTGATAATATGGTTGAAAATATAGATAGGAAAAAGCATAAGTTTTTTATGTACCCTAGGTTTCTTCAGATGATTTTAGACATTACCACACAAGCCCAAGCTCTTTGTCCCATAGGATTTTTAACTTCTAAACTATTTGCTTCAATGAGAACTAAGTATGAGGGGGCACATCATCCTTTGATAGCGGCTATGTTGCCTCAAGGCAATGAAGCTGCTGATGAGGGGAATGTTGTTGTTTCTCCACCTTCTACTACTGTTGCTGCTTATGGGAATCCATCAGTTACAATGGATGAAGGCCCTTCTAATGATGCTGAAGCACCTCTTGTTTCTCCTGACCAACCTTCACCCACATCTTCACCTAGACCTAGTTCTAGTCCACTACCTACACAGGTTCCTCATGATAAGGTTGAGACTGAGATTAATCGGCTTACCACTCCTAGTCCTGTTAGAGATTCAGTTGATGATAGTGTTCCATTCTTTGAGCATGTTGATATTTCTTCTAAAAGGCCCAATGATGCTCCCATTACCACAGAGCAATCTGCTGGTGGAGCTGAGGACCCTATTACACTTACATCTTTGTATGCTCTAGTGAACAGGTATGTAGTCAAGTTCTTGATCTCAAGAAGGAGCTTACAGAGACTAAATCTAATCTTGGTGGTGAGATTGTAGAATTGAAAAGGAAGGTTCAGGAATTGGAAGTACAACTGGGTCATAGTAGAAAAAGGAGATTGGATGTTTCTTCTGATGAGGAGGAAGTGGACGCTCATTTTAAGTCACTTGATATGTTGGCTAATGTGGCTCAACAATCTAATGTTTCTACTTCAAAGGCTGCTACATCTGTACAGCAAAAGGAGCCAATTTTGTTCACTAGAAGGAGGAGAACGCAATCTTTGAGAAAGGATACATTGCAAAGTGAGGATATTTCAACTACTAAAGAACATGTTGTTACTGATACTCCTATGATGGACATTGCTATTGAAGTTGGTCAAGCTTCATCTGTGTAAGCACACCCTGCTTCTATACCTTCAGATATACTTCGAAGTTTTCCTTCTGGAAAAATTTTAATTTGAATCCGTAAGTCGATGTATTTTCAACACCTGTTGAGGATTTATCTCAACATGTTTCTTTTGATGCACATCTGGATGAATCTTCTGAAGTTCCTTTTAGTAATACTCCTTCAGCTGATGTTGTTTTTGAATCTACTGATAAAGAGAAAGGAGAAATGGTTGATAATGAGCTTGGTCCAGATCTGGTTAGTGAACAGGAAAGGTTAGCACAAGACAGTCTGTTAGCTGAATGTGCAAATTTGAAGAAAAGTGAAGAATTGGCTAAACATATTGAAGCTGAGACTATTTCTAAGTTGCCTCCTGAGAGACGTAAGTGTAGAAAACTAGAAGGAGGGTTGAATAGTTTACCAATGAAAAACTTTGTTTTGAAACTTATTGAAAGATCAATTGATATTGATCTTTGGATATGTTGATGAAATATGCAAGTAATATGTAAAGAGTAAATAAGGAAAGAAATGATCAAACCACAACAAGTTGTTTATAGTGGTTCGGTCACCAAGGAATCTTTTTCCTTGCCCTACTCCACTCCCCGAGTCTCACACTCGAGAGTTTAACTTCACTAGTCAACAAGCTCCTTTCACCGGCGGAGAAAACCTTTACACTTCACTTACACTATTTCCGACACTAAGCTAGATGTCGAGTTCTTTCCAAGGGTACAACTACTCCCACACACAATGTATTTTGAGGACTAAAATACTAACCACTCACACTCACAAGATTATGATGGTTTAATACAACAATGAAGTATGAATCAACACTAGATCATACAACACTAAACAAACAAGACTTCCAACTTCGTGTTTGAAGCTTGAATGTGACTTGATCTTCTTTGCTACAAAAGAGATCACTAATATGATATGAAACCGAGTTAGAAAGGTTAGAGAGAAGATATGTATGAGAGTATAGTAGAAAGGGATGAGAAACTACTTGGCTTGGCATTGCTATTTATAGCCAAAATGGACGAGGCCCACGGACCGCGGAACCCTTAAGGGTTCCGCCTGTACCATTTTGGTACCGCGGTCCGGCATACCAAGATATCAAATCATTGCTAAAGTCAACTCTATCTAAGTGAGATTGTGCAAGATATGAAGAGTACAAATCCACACAAAATATCTAATGAAATCTTCCAATGATTTCCATGATGCATCACATGATGTCATATGTTGTATTTCTATTTTTAGAAATATGCAAGTACTTAAGTAGTGTTTGGTTTTAAGAACCTAACACATTCTAAAACTAATATCATACATAATGATTAGAGTCATATCAAGATGTCACTAATCATAAATGTAAATGCTTGAATGATGAATATATTGTTTGAAAAAGCTTGTTTAAATATCTATTAAACTTGACAAGCTTTAAGCTTTTATACAAATTAAATTTACTTTTGTCGTTAACAAAACTTAGGTAAAGATTAAAAATATAAATAACGTTTAATGACGATATTTGTATTAACAATCTCCCCTTTTGTTGAGGACAAAATATAAATTTTATTTTATAAAAGATACAAAGTTTGTGCAAGAGTTATAAAAATATTAGTTTTAGAACTTGAAAAGAGAATGATAATGCAAGTGTATGATGTTTGACTTTTTCAGAAAGTCAAAGTATTCACTAGTTGATGCATGATGTTGACTTTTCTAAAAGTCATGTCAGTTTGAATTTTTCGAAAAGTCAAAATATAATCAAGTTCTATATTTTTCCCCTTTTGTCTCAACAAAAGAAGAGGCTTGAGGAATGTAATGAGCCCGAGCCATTATCTCCCCCTTGATCAAAGCTCCCCTAAATTGGGTACTTAATGGGAAGATACATGGATTGTGAAAATAAAGCTACAAAAAATGTTAGTAATAATGATCATTCACAAGCATTTCCAAACATTATGTAAAGTTCCAACACTATAATAAAAACACCATTCATTAGTTAAAATTTTCATGAACAAAGATCATGAAAGGAGAACACAATGATGTGTTTTAGTACAATAAAAGAAAAGAAAATAAAATCCTAGGAAAAGAAGAACTAGAATGCTAATCTATGACCATCCTAGTTAGATGGTGGATGAGAAAGAGCGTTAAGGCGATCAAGGATATGATTGAGGATGAAACTCATTTCGTCTTGGAAGTCATGGACCATAACCGGTCCTTTCCATCGGTTTGGGCGTTTGCTCACAAGTTGTGCAACCATGCCTAGGAGGGTAGAATGTTTAGGGAGGTTGTGGTGGTGGAATGGTAGATGTGTTGGGGATGTTTGGGGTGGTCATGATGGATGCAAGCAAAGCATTTTGCATTTGAATAGTCTCACTTAAGTGAGAATCCACCATGCCTTTGAATTGGTGGAGGTTGTGGAGTTCCGTTTGAATCTCCTCTCTAGTGGGATTGGCATCCCACATACACTTCTCAATGTCTTCAAGATGAGGGGACATTGATGGGGGGAGTGGATGGTCCCCATACAAAGGACCATGAATGTCTTTGTGAATGGGGTGGAAGAGAAGAGGTTTAGGCCCTAATGGGGCGTTTGGGTCAATAGATGACCGAGGTGACTCATGAGCAATCCGCTCAATTGTGCCAAATGATGGCAATGGTGGTGGATGATTTGGCCTAGGAGGCAAGTCATCCAAGTCCTCCAAGAAAGGATTTGGTGAAGTTGGTGGAGTGGAAAATAACTCCATAGGAATGAGAGTTGGAGACCTTGGTGGTGAAGGTGGTGAGGGTGTTTTGGATGTTTGGATGGGTGCTGGTGGAGGTGAAGTTGGTGTTTTTGTAGGTGGTGGAGTGGTGATCACAATGTGTGATTGATTGGGTGTAGCCAAGGTAAGACTTGTATCATCTCGGATGGGAGATGAGATTGTGAGTGGAGAAGACTCGGATGAGGAGCTAAGATTAACGAAGCAACAAGGCCTCACACTAATTCTAGCGGTCTTCTTGCAAGGTTTTGGAGATGATTTGTCATTTTTACTTGGGTTTTGCTTTGCTAGATAATAGTAAGAATGAAGAAGGTGTGAGGATGATCATGGTAAAACCTCTCAATTTATAGAAGTGAAAAATTATGGAGAAATGTGTTTGATTTGATGTTGAACCATTGAAGAGATGAGGTTCCTAATGATTTGGAAGTGGGTTGAATGCTAGTCATATCACCCAAGTCAATCCATACAAGAGAGATGGAGTGAAGAAGAAAAGATTTGCAATAAATGTGTTCTAATGAGTGGAATTTCCTAACAATCAGATCACCCACGGATTTGAAGGTACCAAAAATTTGGTTCCTTCCTTTATGCCAAAGGGCTCCTTGGGTGGATTTTTCAAATTTTTGAATTTTGGTGGGAAATGGATTTCTTATATACCTAAGTAAGTTATACTAGTTCTAATAAGAGTATAAACTAGTTAAGATTGATTTATAAGTGATGGATGGTAATTTGGAATCACGAAAGAGTCGAAATTCAGAAAATTACCTGGAGGATCCACGGCACCAAAATCATACACGGCCGGAACCCTAAAAAGGGTGTCGTCTGGTCCGCCTGTATAGGTACGGCGGTACCAATTTACATAACGGACGGTACCAAATTTATGGTGTCGCGTCGATCCGCGAGAAAAATGGACAGAGTTCGTTTTTAGGTGTCGGGGACTTTTCGAAACACCGAAATTTTTCAAAACATGTGACACTAAACATTTCTAGTTAGGAAAAGTAAATAACACATGTATAAACATAGTGGAGCATAGATTTTGAGCAAGGCTTTTTGATTTTCACATTATAGTGAAAATGGGTAAAATTTGATAGCATACTTGTGCTATCCCCCTGCATGAGATTGTTAGCATACACCATTGTTTTAAGTTATATTATCATCCTACAAAATAAAAGTAACCAAATAGTATCAAATATTAGCGATAATGTATTGTTCCAAACACTCCTTAATGGACCCTCATTTGTCCAACTTCTTGTAGATCTTGTTCATCATCCTACCAAGGCACTTGAACATTCCCTTAGTTTGCTTGAATTCGCGATTCATTCTCGATCTCGGGAAGAGACGCGTAATACTCATGAGGTGGAAGACGAGAGCTTGGAAGACCATCCTCGGAGCTATTTGATGATGATGATGATGGAGTTGGAGGTTTTGCTCTTTTGCCTTTTGTCTTAGCAACTCGCTCATCACTTAAAGGTACAAAGATGTGAGGGATGAGCTCATAGTGAAGGTGCATCCCTTTTGGGGTTGGTGGAATTGGTGCAAAATTTCTATAGAGACGGGTGAGAAGCATCCCGTATGGAAGAGCAACCGATCCTTGAGTTGGAATATCAATCATTCTCCTAGCGATGTAGTAAGCTAAATTGAATGGTTGACGGGTGGACAAGTTGTAGAGCATGTGGCAAAGGCAAGCGTTGATGTGATCCCTATTTCCTATGGTGCTAATGACGTTGGCTCTAAGTAACTCCTCCCATTTCTTAAATTCGGGCTTAAGTTCATTTAGCTCCATTCCATATGGATCTCGGTTTACCTCTTTTCGGGTAACTTCGGGTTGTATCACCCCTTAGGTTAAATAGGTGTTCACGGATAACATCCTTATCGGCCAAACGGGTTTGGTAGGGAGTAGAGCGGTCATTGATTGCATCAAGAACGGTGAGTGACCATTTATCCGAGTAGACACAAGTTCCTCGGTTGGGAATTCCTAGCACTTGAGCAAAGTTGGCTAAGGTGATGGTGTAGTCATTTTGATTGATTCTAAACCTAAGACAAAATTCATCATCGTCTTCATCACTAAAGCCGGTCACACTAGCATAGAATTCTAACACAAACCTAGGACAATTTGGTTCATCGATGTCAAGAAGACAATCAAATTGAATGGCGGCTAGTTCTTCACGAAGATTGGTATTTTCAAGGAAGGATGAGTGAATGGTTCTACCCTCATGGAAATACCTTGATTCTAGACCCCTAAATATTTCTACTTGTTCCTTGGTAAGTCCTTTGGTTTTGTGGTGTTTGGGAATGTAGTTAAGGGTGTCTTTGTGATCATAGAATCTTGCGGCTACCATGGTTATTCCTAAGGACAAGAATTAATATGTTAAAAATGAGAATAAATTTTAACGTTTTTGGTTCTAGTGTGTGCCTATATGAAAACAATTTGGAGTTGCGGTTATCTCGACTCATTTTATGCACAAAAATGGTTTTAGTGGGTGTTTGGCAAATACCATGAGATAACCCAAATGCTCCTAATTCAATGTGGCTTCATTTGAATATACCCGAGAATGCATATTAGTTATGCAATACCTTTAGTATTCAAGAGCATGCAAGTGATGAAAATTTAACGTTTCTATTTGTATTAGCAATGAAAAAATTGTTTTCCTACAAGTGAGAAGCTTTTCAAAACTTTTGACATGGGGTGTTTGGTTGTTTGAATAAGGCCTTATATTCATTATCTATCAATTAGTGGGAAGCATGATTTGTTTATGCAATATGATAATGTAGTACCTAATTTCAATGACTAGTTATGCATTTTGCCAATTGAATTCATATTTGGTATAAAAGCATACATAAAACCCCATGTAATGATTTGTGATAGTTTTGTGCATAAATAAGAATCCTAGACTCGGAATTAAGAGATGAAATGTAGTTAGGATACTTACAATGATGTTATCTTCTGTGATTAGTGAGTGGGAAGGTGACAATAATGAGCTTGGTTTAAGTTTTACACGTTTTGGTAAAGTGGGTTTTGAGGAAGAGGATGTTTTGTATATAGCAGCTTTTGCTTATGTAGACACCACGGACCGAAGGTACCAAATTTTGGTTCCGCTTTGTTGTCGCTTGGTGCCGTGGCTACAAGAGCGGTACAAAACAAAATTGTTTTGTTTTGATTATTCTAATGTTTAGGCTATGTTTATCCTACATGTTTGGTTCCATTAACCCTAAACCAAGTCTAAGAAGATTAAAAGGTTCTCGTTAAGAGGCTTAGTTAAGATGTCGGCAATGTTGTCTTCGGAGGATACTTTCGCGATTGAAATGTTTCCTTTTTGAACATTGTCGCGAAGAAAGTGATGGCGGATTTCAATATGCTTTGTACGAGCATGTTGAACGGGATTCTTGTTGAGATCGATGGCTCCTTTGTTGTCGCAAAGTATCACAATGTCGTTGAGATGAATTCCGTAATCTACGAGCGCTTGCTTCATCCAAAGAGCTTGTTGACATGCTTTTCCGGTGAGACTAACTCGCTTCAGTAGTTGAGAAGGCTAAAGCCGTTTGCTTCTTTGCAAACCATGAGGTGAGACAATGTCCAACAAAAGTGCAAATACCACTTGTACTTTTTCTATCGACATAATCACCGGCATGATCCGAATCGGCATACACTATGGTTTCTATACCCGTTCCTTTGGGATACCATAATCCTAAACACGTTGTTCCCTTAATGTATCTAAAAATCCTTTTAAGGCTTCTAAGTGTGATGCCTTTGGGTTTTCTTGAAAGCGAGCACATAGACAAACACTAAACATAATGTCGGGTCTACTAGCCGTAAGATAGAGTAGGCTACCAATCATTCCTCTATATTTAGTGTTATCTACGGATTCACCTTCTTCATCCTTGGTGAGTTTAGTGTCCGAGGACATGGGTGTTTTAGTTGGTTTGGAATCTTCAAGACCAAATTTCTTAAGCATGTCTTTTATATATTTAGATTGGTTAAAGAAAATGCCATCTTCTAGTTGTTTAATTTGAAGTCCTAGAAAGAAGTTTAACTCACCCATCATACTCATTTCAAACTCGTCATGCATGATTTTAGAGAAATCATCACATAATTCTTGACAAGTTGATCCGAATATAATGTCATCAACATATATTTGAACAATGATAATTTGTGATTCCTTTTTCTTGGTAAAAGAGTATTATCTACTAGTCCCATAGTGTATTTGTTATCAATAAGAAAAGTCTTAAGTCGGTCGTACCAAGCTTTAGGTGCTTGTTTAAGGCCATATAATGCTTTCTTGAGTTTGAAGACATGATGTGGTTTCTCAAAGTCGGTAAAACCGAGAGGTTGAGCAACATACACTTCTTCGTTAATAAACCCATTAAGGAAAGCACTTTTAACATCCATTTGAAATAATTTAAAGTCATAGGCACATGCATAAGCAAGTAATATTCTAATAGATTCAAGTCTAGCTACCGTTGCATAAGTTTCATCATAGTCAATCCCTTCTTGTTGATTATAACCTTGTGCAACAAGCCTAGCTTTGTTTCTAGATACTACACCATTTTCATCCATTTTATTTCGAAGAACCCATTTTGTTCCAATTATAGTTTGATCTTTAGGTTTTGGAACTAATTTCCAAACATCATTTCTAACAAATTGGTTTAATTCTTCTTGCATGGCAATTACCCATGATTCATCTTTTATTGCTTCATTTATGATTTTAGGTTCAATGGTGGATACAAAACAAAAATAATTACTTTGATTTTGGGCTTGTGACCTTAAGGTTCTTTGATTAAGTTGTCCTATGACCTTTTATAAGGGATGACTTTTAGATTCTTTGATGTTGACAATTTCCTTATTTAATGGTTCATCTTCCTTAATTTGACTTTCTATTATTTGACTTTCAACTAAGTCATCATCTACCAAAGGTGATGTCTTAGAGGGAGGTGGACTTTCGTCAAATGTTATGTTCAACGATTCTTCGACTATCATTGTTTCTTTATTTAGGACAATGTAAGCTTTACTAGTTTGAGAGTAACCAAGAAATACACCTTCATAAGACTTTGGGTCAAACTTGGTGAGATAATCCTTAGTATTAAGAATAAAGCATTTACAACCAAAGACTCTAAAATATCCTAACGTTGGCTTTTTACCTTTATAAAGTTCATATGGTGTTTTGTTTAAAAAAGGACGTATTAAGACTCTATTTAAAATATATGTAGAAGTGTCAACGGCGTTACACCAAAACTTTTGAGGAATGTTTTGTTCATTAAGCATTGTTCTACTCATTTCTTGAATTGTTCTATTTTTACGTTCTACTACTCCATTTGATTGAGGTGTTCGTGGAGCGGAAAAGTTATGTGTTATACCATTTGTATCACAAAAGTTTCCAAATTGAGTTTCGTTGTCAAATTCACGACCATGATCCGTTCGGATCGACACAATTTTGACACCTAGAAGATTTTGAATTTTCTTGCTAAGAATTTCAAATTTATCAAAAGCTTCATTTTTGGTTTTCAAAACAACGTCCAAGTAAACCTTGAGTAATCATCTACTATGACCAAAGTGTATAAGTTGCCTCCGTAGCTTCTTATAGCGGATGGTCCAAACAAGTCCATATGTAATAATTCTAGACACTTAGATGTGGACACCATATTTTTAGATTTGTGACTACTATGGGTTTGTTTACCAATTTTGCAAGCGCCGCAAAAAGTGTTGATCATATTTTAGTTTTGGTAAATTTCTAACTAACTCTTTTGAAGATAGGTTTTGTATAAGTCTCATATTAGCGTGACCTAAGCGTCTATGCCAAAGAGAAGAGCTATCGCCTAATGTTGTTAGGCAAAGTTTGTCATTATATGTTTTATCTATTTTCATGACGTATATGTTATTTTTCCTAACTCGTTTAGCTATGGTGATACCATCTTTTAGTATTTTACTACCATTTTCATCAAATAGTACTTTATACTTTTTATCACATAATTGGCTAATACTAAGTAGATTAAATCCTAACCTATCCACATGAGCAACATTTTCAATAGTTAGGAAGTTATGAGCAATCGTACCTTTGCCAATAATTTTGCTTTTGAGATTGCTACCAAAGGTGACATTACCTCCGTCATACTCTTGGTATGATGAGAAGAGACTTTTGTTGCCCGTCATGTGTCGTGAGCATCCACTATCTTTTATCCATTCATCAGGTTCCAATCCAACTTTCAAGCATACCTAAGAAGCAAATAACTCAAGCATTTGGTCCCCAATATCTCATGGGTCCGTTTGGGTTAAACATACCATTTATTTGATTCATGTATGGAAATGATGGGTAAGAGTTCCATGGCATGTAATCTGGAGTTTGATATGGTCTAGTAAAGTTTTGATTCCAACCGTTGTGTTGGTAGTTGGGTTGTACGTTGTGGTTGCTCTTAGGAAAGGGGCGTTTGGCAAAAGGAGTTTTATATCGTTGTTGAGTAGTTTTTGATCTAAATTCATTTTTGACAAGTCCTACTCCGATGTAACTGGTTTTAGTTTAACACTATCATTGGTTTTCTTTGTTACTTTAACAAATTTAGTACGGTCCGTATTGTGAACATTCTGTTCTGCTGAAGTACCCACGACACCATTTTGCACAACGGACGGAACCCTTATTTTGGTTCCGCTCGTCCGTGCTGCATCAAGCAGCAATTTTGACAGAATGTTCGCTCTTTTCGGCGTTTTGTTTTGACTCTTTGGAATTAATACTTCATTAAAACCTAGCCCATTCATGTCTCCCGGTGTTTTATGGATTTTAACTATTTCATCGGCAAGAGCGATGTTTTGTTAAACCTTTTAAACTTAGAATTATTTTCGATTAGAACCTCTTGTGTGAGCTTTAGTTTTTCTATTTCAAGATTAAGCTCTTGACATGATTTACAATCATCGCCATTTGCTTTTCCTTTTCAAGTCGCTTTGCTTTTTCTTTCAACTCATATACTTCATTTTCCAAAAATTCCTTTTTAGGTTTTAAAAATTTATTTTTAGTTATGATTTTTAGACTTAGCTCACACAATTGATTATATTGTTTTTGCAAAGTGTCATCATCTATAGAAGAATAAGAAGAATCGGAAAGTACCTCGTTTGACTCATGTGCCATTAGAGCGATCTCTTCCTTGCTTGATTCTTCATCGTCTTCACTATCACCCTAAGCACCACTTACAAAAGCTCGTTGAGTTTTGCTTTTAGGTGGCTTGGGACATTCTCCTATGAGATGACTTGCATCACCACATCTAAAACACTTTCTTTCATTTTACCTTTTTTCATCCCGATCTTTTCGGAATGGCTTCTTTTCTTCTCGAGGTTGTCTTACAAACTTTCCTCTTCTTCTAAAGAACTTCTTAAAATCTCTAACGGCCATGGCATACTCCTCATCTTCACTACCGGAGCAAGATTCATTATCATCGCTTGATTCCGCCTTTGCTTTTAGAGCAACGGATTTGATCTTCTCCCTTCTTCCTTTGATGATCTCCGAATCTTTCTCCATTACCATTTCGTGAACTTTGAGGTTGCCCGTTATGTCCCAGCGAGCTATGCAATGGATCACCAAACGTATAGTGATCGAGAGATTTGAACGGAAAAGAAGGATCTGATTTATTATAACTAAGGAAAAAGGACATAAACTACAAGGGCTAAAATGTAAATTAAAGAAATTTAAAAAGATAAAAAATATTAAATAAACGCTATCACTATTTTTAAAATTGATGAACGTTTAAAACTAAAAACTTACGTTTAAATAAAATTATGAAACGCATAAAATAAAAAAAGCTTGAGATCTAAGAAATAACAGTCCTAAAAATATGAAAATGACATTTTTACAAACCTAATGATAAAAGAAAATTTTTAGAAAAAGAAAATTATTTTTATAACTAATTATCTAATTACTATTAATTAAAAACTATTTTTAACTATTAAATAATTACCTAAAAGACAAGAAATTAGGAAATAAAGCTAGAAAAATAAAATTAAGACTTAGAAAAATCTAAAATATCAAAATAGAATTTTCAAAACTATTTTTGTATTTTTCTGAATATTTTTCTATTTTTTAGGAATTAAAAACTATTAAAAACTAATTAAATTACTTAAAAATACAAATTTAACTAAGAAAAATCTAGAAAAATATTTTTTTGACTTTTTATATTTATCTAAACTTAAGAAAAATGAAAAATTATTTTTTTGAAGCTTTTCTTAATTAATTGTATTTAAAGCTAATTAAAAAGTGCTAAAAAGTAATTAAAATGCAGAAAAATAGCAAAATGACTTGGAAAAATCTGAAAATTTCAGGAAAACTCTAAAATTATATTTAGAATCTAAGAAAAATATAAAAAACAGGGGTTGTTTGGAGGAAAATGAAACTGATGTGTCAAGTGCTTAAGAATAAGCACATTGAATAAGCAAATGGAATCCAAAAGCCACCAACTGAATACAAAAGCTATAATATGCTAAAGGAACTAAAATGCAACAAGAATCAACAAGCCTAAACCACTGATTTGCAATCTACAAAGATTTGATGTAATGAGATAAGGAGCTAAAACAAGAAAGGGGTCTACTTTGAGCCAAAGAATAAGCACTCAAATAAGCTAGAAACCAAAAACAAAATAAGGAGACCTAAACTAGACCTAGCAGGGACCTTGTAAACCAAAGGGGAGACCTAGATGAGCTCAAATGAGCTTTGCACAAGCTCGCAAACTCCGCATAACCCCGATTTAATGCCCCTGCATTGGCATTTAGTCCCATTTTGACAAGCTCATATGAGGCTTCTAAAAATTTGATAAAAATCTGAAAAAATGCTAATAAGAAACAAGACCACCAAGTATTTGAACCTACAATTTCACTTGCATTGACCCAGAAATGAGCTCAAGAAAAATCACTCTAGCTAGGCCCAAAAGTTTTTCAAGCTTTTGACTTTTAACAAAAGCGAAAGTTTGACTAAATTGAACTTTGATCATGATTTCTCAACTGAATAAGATGTTAATTGATGAAATAACACTAATGCAAGCTAGCTCTAAGATTTCTAAGCACAAAATAAGAGTATGGTTTAACAAAATCTCAACAAGATAGCTCGTTAAGACGATTTAAGTGATGTTTGACTTTAAGGTTTTGCGTGTACAAGTTAAAGACAGGAATGAGTACACTAGGGCTATACAAACATAAAACATCAACATTCCACCAACGAGCAAACCCCTATGACAAATTGAGATCCAAACATACCTTTGTATGATGTTTTGAACTTAAAATGAGATTACTATCAACTGTGATCCGATTTCTTGATCACTCTAAGTTTACATGACCTAAATAAAACTATATAAACAAGTGTACACTAATGGTGATTACAAACGATACAAGCATATTATGCAAAATGGATTGAAGTTGAAAAATGAAATACCAACTCACATGGGTCCAAACTGTTACAGGCTAAACAAAACACAAAACCACTCTAACCTAATCTATTTAAACCCCATCCAAGGCTCTCAAACACCCAAATTAATCACCATTTCCAAATCAATCTCAACAGTTGACTTTTGTTGACCATTATACAATTTTGCTTAAAACTTAACCTTTAGCTTACAAAAAGCTATCATCAGCTTATATGAGCTTATAGAAATTAAGAAACAAGCTATTTGAAGCTTGGGTGTGAGTGTTTGAAATGGAAAATTTCAACAGTTAACTTGAAACATGAAATATTAGCACAACTTGAATTGATACCTTGAACTAGTTTATAATGACACAATAAGCTTAGTTTGATACATAGAAACAAAGTTTTACATATATTACACTAAATTAAAAACTTTATATTAAAAACGACATAAGTAATAAACTAAAAAAAACTACTAGCCTTTCTACTCTTCCTCCTTGCTTCTTTTATAATCCAAACCTCTTTTCTCTCACTTCTGAATAGTTCCCACTTGTTTCTCAGCCTTTGGATTAATAAAAGTGATCTTGGCCATTGAATGAAGTTTTGGCTCCAAAAAGTGGTATTAGCAGTTGTGGGTTGAGTGAAGTAGAGGAGGGGTAATAAATGTTTCTTGGAGTGAGGTGGAGGAGGGGGGAACAAGATATGAGCTGGGATGGAGTTGGATGAGTTGCTGTTGATAGCAGAGATAGTTGGTGAAGGAGGAGTGTTTGGCGCGCTTTCCTTGTTTGACTGGGGAGAGTTGACCGCCAGCTTATATCAAAGGGGGTCCAAAATGTATATGACAGGGGTCAAAATGGGATGGCAGGGGTCATTTGGGTGTAAAGGGTCTTAATTACACAAGGACTTCTTTTGCCATTTTCTGAAAATTCAAGGACCATTCCCGCCAATTTAAAAGTTTCTCCAAGGACTAAAAGTGAAATCTCAAAAGTACAAGGACCAAACTTGACAATTTCAAAATTCCAAGGGCCATTTTTGCCAAATTTCAAACTTGGATGACCAATTTTGTAATTTTCTCAAACTTTTTATATTTTTCACCAAAGGACTAATTTTGACAACTTATGATTTTAAAAGGACCTTTGTGATTTTTCTTTGAAATTATGGCTCGTGGACTATTTTTGACAATTTTAGAAACTTGGGGGACTGAAATCGCCAATTATGCAAACTTTGCTCATTTTTCATCTGATTTTAAACATTTTGCATCCGAAACATATAAAATGCAATTTTGGAATATTTTCATATTCTCGATGCATTTCGAGCATTTTTAGACGCTTGCTCAGATTGATTCCCAAAATGATGAGTATTTACACACTCATCATCCCCAACTGTCACACCCCAAATTACGGTTTTAAATGGAATTGAATACCTTGGGGGAGGACTGTCATAGCATCAAAGTTACGGTTATATCGAACGACCTAAAGTGTCGTTTAGAAAATACATCGTTTGATTAAGTAAAATAATCGAGTTTACAAAATGTAGGTCCCAAATGAAAATCAATGTATGCAGAAATAGGTTTGATACAAGCCAAACGATGTTTTTAAAGTGTATAAATCCCTTTGTGAGATCGTCACCACGACTCTATGATGTGTCCATATGCATGCCATGAAGTGAATGCCTTAGATACCCGAGATAAAACATGCTAAAAGTGTCAACACAAAGGTTGGTGAGTTCATAGAGTTTGGTTAACAAGTAAAGCCTTAAAAGAGTGTTTATGTAACAAAAACAAAGTTTTTGGTTATATAGAATAGTTCGCAAAGCAAAGGCATCATAAATCCACTCAGTTCCAAGTCCTATACAAAACTTGCAACCCGTGGTTTTACAACCCACTAAAAATAGTATGTCAATAATGTATGTATGTGCCATAGTATTTAAAAATATAAATGTCACCACAAGGGTCTTCCAACACTCATGTTGGGATGTTTGTAAATTAATAGCCTTCCAACAACTTAATTTGGAGCCACTAATTGTTGTATGTAGCCAACTGAACCTCATGACGCCTTAGTCTAACTTGTTTGTGGTGTTGCATTGAATAACTTGAATAGCATTATATTCACCCCAGTGTCGCGCCATCATGGACACAAGGGTGGGGGCCACCGATAGTACTATCAATACCTCTCTCTGCCGGCTCCGCAGAGTTAACCGATTGCTAAAGTTTGTATGTTGATGCATAATTGAAAACTAGTTTAGCACATTAAGGCATATATCGCAATAAACCACACATAATGTCCAAAGTGTATAAGAAGTATATTGTAACACAATTGTATAAATGGTTTGAGTATGGAGCATAGTGAGTAAAACAAGTATAACCCAATCAAGTATAAAACGCAATCAAGTCTAAAGTATGAGTAGTGTTGTGTGGCAAAAGAGTTTAAATGTTTGGATAAATAAGCATATATCTACCCAAGTAGTTTGTAAGAATATAAACGAGTAAAAGCGGGGTATGAACTCACAGTAGTATGTCAAAGTTTAGAATATTTGTGAAAGTAAATGAAAATAGTTTGAGCATGTATCTCCCCCAAAAGTAATTGAAAATGTATAAAAGTAGGGGCTATGAAACTCACATTAGATATGTAAAAGTTTAGAGTACTTGTGAAAGTAAATGAAAATAGTTTGAGCATGTATCTCCCCAAAACAGCTTATGAAAGCAAGTAAAAGGAGGGGCTACGAACTCACCTGGTGTGATTGATATGCTAACAAAATGAAGTGCATTAAAATGAGGCTCGGAAACTATCCGCGACCTAAAATGAATGATGTGATAAGTAATGAGTTATGATGTAATGTCATGTATGCATTTCGTATGTTATTTATACCATTTGCGAGTTTTGAAAATATATTACTTTTCGTCGAAAAAATACTCTTTTGACGCCTTTGACCATTCAAAGATGACTTTACAAGTTTTTACGTCAAAATGTCATCCTACAATGGTTTTATAATGATTTTTGGTGAAATTATCACTTTTCGTCGCAAAACAATGTCGTCGGAAATTTCATGAAAGTAACAAAAATAGCTTTGAAAAACTTGTCGTAATAGTGTACGCCGATCGTTAGGAAACGAACTCGACGGTTTTGGAAAGTTTATATCGAAATCTAGAAGTTTCAGTTCAGGAGTTTTCGTCAAAGAGGTCTCGAACATAAAGATAATAAGGGTTAAAGATAGTGATTTTGGCTAATTGTTGTGCGAAAAATGAGTTTCGCCAAGTTTGAACATCCGCGGAATAATTTACTACAACTCCGCCATACAAACGGCTTGTCGTTTTGAAAAATGTGCTCGGTGATCTTGATTTTATTAGAAAACATTTCGTTCCAAAAAGATCCACATCATGGTTAAAAACAGTCCTCAACATGGTCGTTTTAGTTACCGTAACACTTGTCTCAGAAAATAATATAGTTTTTCGAGAAAATAATAGTTACGCAATTTTTATGAAAAACGCATATATCTTAGTCGTTTCAAATCCGTTTTCACGTTTTATACGTCCTTAGTCAGATCAAAGTATACTAATATATTTTTGATAAGTCGAAATAATTTGTAAAGCTTAAGGCTCGTTTTTGACTCTAATAAAACAATAATAGGTTGCTGAAATTTCAGAAATTATATATTTCACGTCAAACTTGTAAATTCATAACTTCTTCGTTATAACTCCGTTAATTCAAGCTGCCACGGATTCGCTTTTAAAGTATATTTTCTAAATATCAAGGCCAAAAACTCTAGTCTACTGTCGGATTTTCCAGAAAAACAAATTAAGGACAGACCACTTTTTATACGTATCGAAAATAGTTTTTCTCGTACTAAACATATTCCAATCCCTTCAAATCAACTCCAAAGCTAATCTAATCCTACCATACACCTTCTTAGGGTGTCATGGGTTCCTAAACATCATCAAGTCCAATAAATATCAAGGGAATAATTATAGGATGACTTTATATATATATAACTCTAAAAATCATGTAAAAATGGTATAAACAACACAAGTCTTGCATGTTTTTGCTCAAAAATGATGAGATGAGTATGAAATGAATATGTAAGATGAAAAATAAACATGAGATGCTTACAAGTTAATATGATGAGGTGATTAGAACCAAGGATTAACCTAAACACCCTAGGTTTTTATTTCAAAACCTAAACAAAGAGTGTTACTAGATTGTATAACTTGAACTTGAGAAAAATTTTGTGATCCCTTGCAAAGACCTTCTATGGCCGGTTTTGGAGACAAAGCAACAAGAGAGAAGAACTTGATTTATCTTGTTAAATAATTGAGATGAATGAGTGAAAAATGTTACTTGTAGTATATAAATAGATATGTAATAAATTTTTCACCAACTTTTGACTAAGTCCCTCCCAACGGATTTTTGGGGTCTTTATCCACAAAAATATTTTTTATAAATTGAATACAAGTATTGTAATAAGTGTAGGAAAATGTATAAGTAAAATGTAACTTGTAAGATTTAATATACATTTGTGTATTTAAGGAAATTTTAGGTGAAAGTAATTTTTAATAGATCAAAGTAGAGTGTAATGAGATAATAAAAATTGTAAAAATACATTCCTTGTAAAATTTGAGTGATAAAATAATTATCGTATAGTTTTTAAGAAAAACGTCGTAATAATATAAATTCAACGATTTATATACCAAATAAATTTAAAACACTAGGAAAACTCAAAATATAGTTTTTATAACTAAATGTAAGTATAGAAATGTGTCGGGATCATTTTTGAAAATAACGGATTAAATGTTCAAAATAATAACTCACGCGATAACGTTTATTTAATATGAAATTCACGCGTTTAAGGTGAAATGAAAAATCATGAATAAATTGATATGAAATGATGAATATAGAGTTTGAGAAATGACCGAAAATTGAGAATTGTGACACCCACACTAAACTATTGCTAGTCCCTAGCAATCTTTTGAGAAAAACTTAATGGATTTGAATCTCTTTACCAAAAGCCATTACTGCTGGAGTAGCCAAATGTTTCAGTTCAAGTAAGAACCATGGTACATCGATAACCATGTGATTTTGAGCAAACCACCATCTTCCAACGGATTTGATTTGTCTTTACCGTAAGCCGTTTGCTTCGGACTAGCCAACTCTTAGATAAATTATCAAGATTATCTTTGGTGAGCTGATTACCAATTATGGTTTTTCCATCGCTTTACCACAAGCCATAAACTTGCGGGCTAGCCAACTCTTCACTTTTTAGGATATGGTGAGTGAATACCATACAATTTTGGGCAAATTGCAAGCCATATAAACGGATTTGAGAAATCTTTACCAAGAGCCGTTGCTCCTGGATTAGCCAATCCTTTAGTTTATCAAACATGTATGATCGATTACCATATGATGAATAAGTGAAAAACACTTATTCCAAAAAAAAAATTTGGCCAAAATGGGGAATTGGGTGGATAATATATGATAAAATTTGAGAATTCCCCACACTTAGAAATGAATATTGCCCTCAATATTCAAAGTACCTAAGGGCGTTGTTAAGCCGAAACTAAGAACGTAAAAGGGAAATACTACGGCCTTTTATTTGGAAAGATTTTTTTTTTTATATATACACAACATGTGGGGCAACTCCCCCACACTAGGGTGGTAGAAAATAGAAAGAAATCAGAAATATGGGTGAAAACCCATATGGCATGCTACTATTTTTGATTCCCGAGTCGCTAGCTTGACTCGATCCCCGCATTCATTGGTTCATGGGGAAGTAAGTGGAAGAGATAATCTCCATCGGACTTTCATTCAAGATGTTTGGACAAACATTTGAAGCACGTGAAAGTTCCACATCGATGAGATATATTCCCGGCTCAAGAGAATGAGAAATGCCGGGGTCAAAGATGGTATCTTCACTCTCGTAGGAGTTAAGACATGGAGAAGAAATGGGAGGAGAAGGCAAAGTGTTAATTACTTGACAACGGGTGGGATGGGTGGGCAAAAGATTAGATTGAGGAACATTAACGAATGTTCGAAATCTTATCCACCACTTTATAAGTCACAACATCCGTGTTGGACTTAAGAAATATCCGAGAGTGAACTCCTTTGAAAGGTAAGATACCGAGTTTGAACACTTTGTCCTCGGAGAGGAATGAGACGCAAGTATCAACCACGGTAAAATCCTTAAGGGTAGATGAGTTACTCATGGATGAAAAGAGAGCGGAGCATTTTGCTCAAAAACACGTCCTCAATTCGGATGAGGATCGATGTGAGCGAGTTCACCGGCGAACTCCTCATGGAAAAGTCTACCTTTCTAAGGAGGAGGCAATTCAAAGTGGGACGACTCATACTCAGGAAGAGAAATATGAAAAGTGGGAATGCAACTGCTCTCCTTTTCAGTATGATCGTCATCAAAGCGGAATACATCAAATTCCGGAAGAGAATCATTGGAAAAAGCCTCAAGCTCGAGAAAATGGTTCGGCTTTTCCAAGATAGAGTCACTATCCTCAATGGGATAGGAGTTTTTAGCACAAAATGATTCGATCTTAGAAACGAGGAGATTTACATTGAACAATTTTTCACGAAGTATCTCGTCCTCAATTTCCGTGATCATCGAATCTCTCACTTCCTTTAAGCTAACTAGCTCAGAAGGTAACTCCTCGACATAATCGATGTCTCCATAAGATAAAAAATCGTCAAACGGTACAATCGTTGTCGAATCGGAGAACATCTCGACATGATCGGTTGGGATGTCAAGAGGAGGAGAAGAATCATCATCAAGAGGCTCATCAAACATATTATCGGAGATAACCTCGGACTCACTTGGGGTTGGGACAAGGTTCTCAACACAAGACGGTTCCGCTTCCCAATAGTGCTAAGATTTTCGGCCCCCATTAAAAGGTTATCCCAAGGTTCTACAGAGATAAGGTCTGAGAGTGGACATGTGCGGTATTTTGTGGGCTTGAGGTATGCACCTTGTCCTTTATCATCTCCCAATCCTCCTCATCCTCGTCATCGAGACGGCAAGCCTCGTTAAATAGGAGAAGCTTTTGAGGCTGCCGCTCCTCGGCTAGAACTCTTTCATTGAGAGCTGCTTGTTCCTCGGAAAGTTCTTCAAGGATACAAGGATATTGATCGATGACGGAAGTTGTGGGGTTGGACATTGTCAAACTGAAGTGTTATAACAAGGATCGGGTCCAAAGTAATTATGATTCCACAATTGACATTGATAATCATCATGAGGACCCCCACACTTAGCACAATGAGGGTATTGGGGAGAGAAATTTTGAAACGATGTTTGATGATGAAAATACGGTTCCTCGTTCGTATAAATTTTGTGGAGGGTAGTTTTAATTGTTTTGAGGATAATTGAAAGAGTTCGTTAGAATCATAAGCGAATGAATTCTCGCACAAATCAACAACATCCATTGATAAGATAGTTTCCACACCACTCGCACATACATTTGAAACAACGAAAACCTTGTGGTAACAAGTCTCCACAACCGTAGCAATAATTTTGATCAAACAAAGGTATTTCGCTCCTAGGAGGTAGGAATCGAGGGTTCAACAACATCACAAATGGTAGGTAAAGTGGTATTTCCCGAAGGTGAATCTTGACGAAGTTCAATTAAGAAGTTTTGAATCATGTCATTTCTGGCCCTAAAGAAGTCGCGGTAAAACGCTTCAAGATTCCGGAGTTGGGACAAGTGGTGTGCTCTTAGAGCTAGCAATTTCCACCACTTCCGCTATGGTCTCCGTGTTTGAACGGGTTCATCGTAATCAATTCTAATTCTTGACCTTTTTCATCGGCTTGAATTTGCTCGATTAGATTACGGGCTCTAAATTCAAAGAAATCGTCCTCGTAACCCTCGATGGGTGCTTGAGGTAATTCTCGACGCTTGAACGGGTTCGTCAACATTAGAACGTATTTCGGTTGGGCGGTGGTTGAAATAACTTTGAAAAGACTTTTTGATGGATAATTCGCACAAATCGCAAAATTCGCTTGAACTAGGCCTTCCACTCCGCTCACACACGCACTTGTGACAATGATGTTGATCTTTTTCCATACACCGAAGATGATCGTCGCCATTAGAATTAAACATATAGAGGGTTAAAGAGATAGAATTAAACGGTTAAGAGGAATGAGAAGAATAGAATCAAACGGTACGAGGGGGTAAGAGAAATAGAATCATACAGATAAGAGGAATGAGAAGAATATTTTTGTATTTTTGTAAGAAAATATAAATATATGTAGATGGATGGTATGAACAAAGAGTGAATATCCAAATTACTAATCGCTAAACGAAGACAATCGGACAACCCCCGGCTGTGGGCCAAAATTTGATCCGCCCCAAAGTCAGTTTTTCTCTCAAGCCTACCACTTGTGAATGGCCGACCGTAAGAAACTTAAAATGGTTCAGGCACAGATGCAATGAAGATCTGGGAGTATAGTGTTTCCGTCGTTACGTCCCGAAAGTATGCAATGGATCACCAGACGTATAGTGATCGAGAGATTTGAACGGAAAAGAAGGATCTGATTTATTATAACTAAGGAAAATGGACATAAACTACAAGGGCTAAAATGTAAATTAAAGAAAGTTAAAAAGATAAAAAAATATTAAATAAACGCTATCACTATTTTTAAAATTGATGAACGTTTAAAACTAAAAACTTACGTTTAAATAAAATTACGTAAACGTACAAAATAAAAAGCGAGATCTAAGAAATAAAAGTCCTAAAAATATGAAAATGACATTTTTACAAACCTAATGATAAAAGAAAGTTTTTAGAAAAAGAAAATTATTTTTATAACTAATTATCTAATTACTATTAATTAAAAACTATTTTTAACTATTAAATAATTACCTAAAAGACAAGAAATTAGGAAATAAAGCTAGAAAAATAAAATTAAGACTTAGAAAAATCTAAAATATCAAAATAGAATTTTCAAAACTATTTTTGTATTTTTCTGAATATTTTTCTATTTTTTAGGAATTAAAAACTATTAAAAACTAATTAAATTACTTAAAAATACAAATTTAACAAAGAAAAATCTAGAAAAATATTTTTTTGACTTTTTATATTTATCTAAACTTAATAAAAATGAAAAATTATTTTTTTGAAGCTTTTCTTAATTAATTGTATTTAAAGCTAATTAAAAAGTGCTAAAAAGTAATTAAAATGCAGAAAAATAGCAAAATGACTTGGAAAAATCTGAAAATTTCAGGAAAACTCTAAAATAATATTTAGAATCTAAGAAAAATATAAAAAACAAGGGTTGTTTGGAGGAAAATGAAACTGATGTGTCAAGTGCTTAAGAATAAGCACATTGAATAAGCAAATGGAATCCAAAAGCCACCAACTGAATACAAAAGCTATAATATGCTAAAGGAACTAAAATGCAACAAGAATCAACAAGCCTAAACCACTGATTTGCAATCTACAAAGATTTGATGTAATGAGATAAGGAGCTAAAAACAGTAAAGGGGGTCTACTTTGAGCCAAAGAATAAGCACTCAAATAAGCTAGAAACCAAAAACAAAATAAGGAGACCTAAACTAGACCTAGCAGGGACCTTGTAAACCAAAGGGGAGACCTAGATGAGCTCAAATGAGCTTTGCACAAGCTCTGCAAATCCTGCATAACCCCTGTGCAGATTTAATGCCCTGCACAGGGCATTTAGTCCCATTTTGACAAGCTCATATGAGGCTTCTAAAAATTTGATAAAAATCTGAAAAAATGCTAATAAGAAACAAGACCAGCTGAAGTATTTGAACCTACAATTTCACTTGCATTGACCCAGAAATGAGCTCAAGAAAAATCACTCTAGCTAGGCCCAAAACAGGTTTTCAAGCTTTTTGACTTTTTAACAAAACAGAAAGTTTGACTAAATTGAACTTTGATCATGATTTCTCAACTGAATAAGATGTTAATTGATGAAATAACACTAATGCAAGCTAGCTCTAAGATTTCTAAGCACAAAATAAGAGTATGGTTTAACAAAATCTCAACAAGAAGTCATAAGACATGATTTAAGTGATGTTTGAATTTAAGGTTTTGCAGGTACAAGTTAAAGACAGGAATGAGTACACTAGGGCTATACAAACATAAAACATCAACATTCCACCACTGAGCAAACCCCTATGACAGATTAATTCAGAGATCCAAACATACCTTTGTATGACTGCTTTTTGAACTTAAAATGAGATTACCATCAACCGACCATTTCTTGATCACTCTAAGTTTACATGACCTAAATAAAACTATATAAACAAGTGTACACTAATGGTGATTACGTAAATGATACAAGCATATTATGCAAAATGGATTGAAGTTGAAAAATGAAATACCAACTCACATGGGTCCAAATTGTTGTTACAGGCTAAACAAAACACAAAACCACTCTAACCTAATCTATTTAAACCCCATCCAAGGCTCTGCAACACCCAAATTAATCACCATTTCCAAATCAATCTCAACAGTTGACTTTTGTTGACCATTATACAATTTTGCTTAAAACTTAACCTTTAGCTTACAAAAAGCTATCATCAGCTTATATGAGCTTATAGAAATTAAGAAACAAGCTATTTGAAGCTTGGGTGTGAGTGTTTGAAATGGAAAATTTCAACAGTTAACTTGAAACATGAAATATTAGCACAACTTGAATTGATACCTTGAACTAGTTTATAATGACACAATAAGCTTAGTTTGATACATAGAAACAAAGTTTTACAGATATTACACTAAATTAAAAACTTTATATTAAAAACGACATAAGTAATAAACTAAAAAAAACTACTAGCCTTTCTACTCTTCCTCCTTGCTTCTTTTATAATCCAAACCTCTTTTCTCTCACTTCTGAATAGTTCCCACTTGTTTCTCAGCCTTTGGATTAATAAAAGTGATCTTGGCCATTGAATGAAGTTTTGGCGCCAAAAAGTGGTATTAGCAGTTGTGGGTTGAGTGAAGTAGAGGAGGGGTAATAAATGTTTCTTGGAGTGAGGTGGAGGAGGGGGAACAAGATATGAGCTGGGGATGGGAGTTGGAGTGCTGCAGCGATAGCAACAGAGATAGTTGGTGAAGGAGGAGTGTTTGGCTTCCTTGTTCTGAGGGAGAGTTGACTGGCCAGGCTTATATCAAAGGGGGGTCCAAAATGTATATGATGACAGGGTCAAAATGGGATGGCAGGGGTCATTTGGGTGTAAAGGGTCTTAATTACACAAGGACTTCTTTTGCCATTTTCTGAAAATTCAAGGACCATTCCTGCCAATTCTGAAAAGTTTCTCCAAGGACTAAAAGTGACAATCTCAAAAAGTACAAGGACAAAACTTGACAATTTCAAAATTCCAAGGGCCATTTTTGCCAAATTTCAAACTTGGATGACCAATTTTGTAATTTTCTCAAACTTTTTATATTTTTCACCAAAGGACTAATTTTGACAACTTATGATTTTAAAAGGACCTTTGGTGATTTTTCTTTTGAAATTATGGCTCAGGGACTATTTTTGACAATTTTAGAAACTTGGGATCTAAACCGCCAATTATGCAAACTTAGCTCATTTTTCATCTGCTTTTAAACATTTTGCATCTGAAACATATAAAATGCAATTTTGGAATATTTTCAGATTCTCGATGCATTTCAGCATTTTAGACGCTTTTGGAGCTCAGATTGACCCAAAATGATGAGTATTTACACACTCATCAAATTAGCTCGTCTAGTGACATTATTGAGAGATCTTTTGATTCTTCAATAGCGGTCACTTTATCTCTCCATTTGGGATGAAGTGCTCTAAGAAATTTCCTGACAAAGTTCTTACTACGAAAAGATTCATCAAGTGCTTTAAGAGATGTAATAATAGTGTTAAAGCGAGCAAAGCCACAATCAATGGTTTCATCTTCAGGGATAACAAATTGTTCATATTGTTGAACAAGAAGATCAATTTTGTTATCCTTGACTTGTGAATTACCTTGATGTGTAACAATCAAAGATTCCCAAATATCTTTGGCGGTTTCACACAAAACAATTCTTTCATATTCTTTTCTAGGTAAAGCATTATAAAGCATCATTTTAGCTTCATTATTTTTAGCAACTAATTTCTTTTGTTCATCAACGGAAATATCCTTTGTTGTAGAACTAAAATCCCCTTTAACAATAATAAACCAAAGATCTATATCTTTTGATTTTACATATGTTTCAAAACGGTTTTTCCAATAGATAAATCCATTGGTTTCAAAGAGTGGTGGTCTTTGCATAGATTGCCCTTCTTTAAAGTTTTCGAATCCATGGATCGTTTCAAGTTTATAAAATACAATATATTTTAGAAATTCTTGAGCAACGAGGCTCGTACCAATTGTAGAAAACTAGAAGGGGTTGAATAGTTTACCAATTAAAAACTTTGTTTTGAAACTTATTGAAAGATCAATTGATATTGATCTTTGGATATGTTGATGAAATATGCAAGTAATATGTAAAGAGTAAATAAGGAAAGAAATGATCAAACCACAAAAAGTTGTTTATAGTGGTTCGGTCTACAAGGACTCTTTTTCCTTGCCCTACTCCGCTCCCCGAGTCTCGCACTCGAGAGTTTAACTTCACTAGTCAACAAGCTCCTTTCACCGGCGGAGAAAACCTTTACACTTCCCTTACACTATTTCCGACACTAAGCTAGATGTCGAGTTCTTTCCAAGGGTACAACTACTCCCACACATAATGTATTTTGAGGACTAAAATACTAACCACTCACACTCACAAGATTATGATGGTTTAATACAACAATGAAGTATGAATCAACACTAGATCATACAACACTAAACAAACAAGACTTCCAACTTCTCGTTGAAGCTTGAATGTGACTTGATCTTCTTTGCTACAAAAGAGATCACTAATATGATATGAAACTGAGTTAGAAAGGTTAGAAAGAAGATATGTATGAGAGTATAGTAGAAAGGGATGAGAAACTACTTGGCTTGGCATTGCTATTTATAGCCAAATGGATGGAGCGTCCACGGACCGCTGAACCCTTTTAAGGGTTCCGCCTCGGTACCATTTTGGTACCGCCGGGTCGGACAGCCAAGATATCAAATCTTGCCAAAGTCAACTCTATCTAAGTGAGATTGTGCAAGATATGAAGAGTACAAATCCACACAAAATATCTAATGAAATCTTCCAATGATTTCCATGATGCATCACATGATGTCATATGTTGTATTTCTATTTTTAGAAATATGCAAGTACTTAAGTAGTGTTTGGTTTTAAGAACCTAACACATTCTAAAAACTACTATCATACATAATGATTAGAGTCATATCAAGATGTCACTAATCATAAATGTAAATGCTTGAATGATGAATATATTGTTTGAAAAAGCTAGTTTAAATATCTATTAAACTTGACAAGCTTTAAGCTTTTATAAATTAAATTTACTTTTGTCGTTAACAAAACTTAGATAAAGATTAAAAATATAAATAACGTTTAATGACGATATTTGTATTAACAGTAAGGAATTGGATGCAATGGCTACTTAGATGCCCGATGCACACTGGGATGTTTATACTCACCAAGCTGTTTCTAATCCTACACTTGCTCAGAGTATCTTGGGTGCAGATTTTGATAGTAAGAATTTTGTGGCTCAAATGGTGGCACGTTGACAACAAAGAAAGGAAGAAGCCGCTGCAAAGAAGAAAGCCATAATTGCTCAAAAGAACAAAGCTAAGAGAGAGACCACTAACTGAAGCTCAGAAGAAAGCAAATATGAGAATGGTGTTGCAAAATCAGAGTTCCTCGGTGTATAACTCAGGTTTAACAATGAAGTAAGTCTTGGCTTTGCCTGATCATGTTCTGATTCGCAAGTATAATCAGATCATGAAGTTTTCTTCATCTTCTTCAACACCTTCTTCAAATTTGAAAAGGATTGCTGAAAATACGGTTGCTCCAAAGGCCAAAAGACCTAAGTTTGTTGAGATTATGGAAAATTTTGATGATATTCCACCTAAGGTGATGTCTCCAGTGGTTACTTCTGAAGCTACTCCTTCACCTCACAGGTTTTCTTCTGCTGAACCTTCTATGGTTTTTGCTGAAGCAACTGCAGAAGTTTCTTGTTCAACTGACAAGGTTTCTTCTGCTGAACCTTCTGTGGTTTCTTATGAAATACCTGATGTGCCAGCTTCAACTCCATTTATGGGATCTGTTGTTACAGAAGGAGGTAATATGGTTAAGGAAGCTGAAACAACAGCTGTCAAATCTAAACAGGCAAGAAAGGTGCTTGACAGAATGAATGAATTACGTGGTGGTGTTTCTAGAGAAGTTCATGAAGAATCTGAAGATGTTCCATCTTTGGATATCTATATACCTGGTAGGCGGAAGAATAGGATGGCTAAAAGAAGATTCTCTTCTCTAAGGAGATCTGTGAGATTAGCTAGGATTCAGTCATCTCACAAGCATATTAAGGTTGAGACATTTCGCAAGCAGATTCATGTGGATCTAACGGCTGATGAGTCTACCTTTATCAAAGAAGGATCTGTTGCTGATTTTCCTGAGGGATCTCATGATGTGTTAATTAATTGGTCTTTGAAAGATAATGAGCTTAAAATCATTCATCGATTGGATCAATCCACTATGCAGTTCAACTTTTTGAATGAGATATTGCATTTGGTAGATAGGGCAAATTTGCTTACTCTGTATACCCTTGTCACTAAGCATTATCATTATCATGCACCACAGGGTTCTGGGATATTCTTATTGGGAGATCTTCATGTTTTGTTTGATTCCCAATCTCCCAATGGTAAAGGACATTTTATTTGGAAGAACTCTCATCTGTGGCAGGTTGAGTCTTGGAGATTTTATCCTCTGCCTCGTGTGCATGCGATGGAGACAAAGGGTGGCATTACTGTCTGTATGTTTGCTGAGAGAACTTATCCCTTGTCTATGAGGCTTATGGAAAGAATGCTTATCCAGAAGTTGGAAGTTTCTCCTGATCCGATTGGGAATGATAAGTTGCATGCTAAACAATGTGTTGGAATTATTAAGAATCAGCTTCTGCAACATAGAACCTCATCTTAATTGTGGTAATTTGTATGGTTTGTAATTTTTGTTATCTGTGTTTGTTTGTTTGTTTTCTTAGTTTAAAAAAAAATGTGTATATTATTTGTTTGATTAACTTTTCTTGCAGGTTTGTTGTATATTATTGATGGTTATTAACTCACCAGATATACCTTGTGTATGTCAAAGAGTTGGCTAGTCCAAAGGGTATAGCTTTGGTAAAGACACATCAAATCTGTTGATAGCTGTAATGGTTTGCTCAAAATCATAGGGTATGCAACCACCCATGCTTAATTGCTGAGTGTTGTATGGTCATCAATTCACCATGGTTTATTCCTTTTGGAATCCAAGAATTGACTAGCCCACATGTATATGGCTTGTGGTAAAGGCGTGGAATACCATATTTGGTAATCGCACAATCCTAAGAATTGACTAGTCCCGAGCAAACGGCTACGTAAAGACATATCAAATCCGTTTATATGGTTTCGATTTGCTAATAAATCAAATGGTTATCAGTGTACCATAGTTTTCGAACTGAAACATTTGGCTACTCCAATAGTGATGGCTATTGGTAAAGAGACATCAAATCCATTATTTTCAATTATTCACCTCTCCACAAGAGTTGTGAACACACACTGATGTGATGAGAATAGTATGCAACTAAAATGTTTTGATGTACATTATGTCATTTGTTGCTGCAAAGACCTGGAACTTTCAAGATTTGTCATCATCGAGGTGTCAATGTTTTGTGTTTTTGTTGCTGATGTTTGTGTACAATCCTCTGAAGCTTTGAAGATCTGTCAAGAAACTGGAACTTAACCAAGTCAAATTCCAGTTTAGGGGAGGATTGTTGGGAATTCTCGCTAAGTTAGAATTACTGCGATGTTACTCGCTAAAGAGATTCTCGCGAAATTTCTTGTTTCTTGAAGAAGAATCACTTAAGTATTATAATACGTAATTTGTTTCTGCGGAAATAGTTATTCCGTGTTTTATGTATTTAGTTAGGATATGCATGAGCTTTATTAGGAAGTGATAATGTATATCTTATTTAGTTTTATGATTATATGTTTCTTAGGAAACAAGTTAGGGTTCCGTGCTTATAAAAGGAACACAATAGTATGATTAATGTAACGAATTGAAAAACAAAGTTTTAGTAATATAAAGATCCATAGAGGATCAACGTGTTCTTAGTTATTGTGTTTGTGCTTATATTTTATTTTCCGCTAAAAAATATAAGTCGTAGAGATTGTCTATTAGTTTGCTTGTGATTACATAAGTAATACTAACGATCTGCGAGTGCTCAAGATCTATCAAGGTCTACAGTTTCTACACACTGCCAGTATATCTCATGTAACCACTCCTAGTTATACTAACCTCTCCTAACCTTAACAAAGTTCTAGTGTTTGGTTTGTGTTTGTGACATGCAGGTTTGAAGGAGCTTTTGTAACACTTGGAGCTTTTGGCGTTTATAGGAGTAGCTGATTAAAAAAAAATGTGTGTATCTTTTGTAATCCTTCAAATTAATGCATGATATCTCTATTTTTTGCTTAGATTTTGTTGCAGAAGTCTTAGTCAAAGGATTGGAGTTTTGGTGAAGATTCCACTGCTAGTATCTTTCTAACCACTGCTGGTTGTGGGCAACCCACTGCTAGTGCAGTATTGATGAAAATGGAAACTCAAGGGGATGTTCTGTAACATCTTGGTGATAAAGTATTTAATCCCCAAATCACTGCCGGATCATTTAATTGATCTTTAAACACTTCAAACTGGCGCTCTACACAAAACCTAACCACTCCTAACTGATAATTACACAAATCTCACATCTTTTACATCTAAGTCACACAATGCCGACTGAATATTCCAACACCCACAACCTCGTTGCATACCTAATCAAGAACAATCATTCGGAAGGGTTTCATGAGATGATTGATTTCATCAAACACACTCCTATTCACTATGCTTTAACTGTAGAACCTATCATTGTTAAATCCTACATTCATCAATTTTGGTGGTATGCTAAAATTCAAGAACGAGATGGAGCAGAGATTCTTAAGACTGTTGTTGATGAGAATGAGATTCTAGTCACAGAGGAGGTGATTAGGGAGGTATTGAAGCTAGAGGATACTGATGGGGTTGTAAATTTGTCTAATGATGAGATTTTTGAGGGGTTGGAAAGATTGGGTTATGAGAAAAGAAGGGATAGAATTAAGTTTCATAAAGGTATGTTTTCACCCCAGTGGAACTTTTTATTACATACTTTGCTTATGTGTGCAAGCAATAAGACTACTGGCTTTGATGAGTTTCCCTCCAAAATAGCAACTGCCATCATATGTTTATCATAAGGGAGGGTCTTTAATTGGTCTAGGAAGATTTTTGATGGTTTTATGAAGAACATTAAAGAAAAGGGGAAATACTACTTATATCCTAGGTTTGTTCAATTAGTGGTGGACAAACATATCACAGAACCCATTTCTCATAAAAGGGAGTATAAGGTATTTCATATGTTATCTAAGGTATTCGCACACATGAGGAAACAAAATCCAAATTTCTCAGGAACTCTTACACCTTTATTCCCTCATATGCTTAACTTGCCATACATTCCTAAGAATGAGGAGGTACCTGAATCCCAACCCACCCAAACCACTGATGTTGAACCCACGGCTACCACATCTGAACCCACTGCTAACCCACCTGAACCCACTGCTGAACCCTTACCTTTACCAACTAAACCCAAAAGGATCTTAGTGCAAAGAAGGAGGAGGAAGGGCACCCAAATACCTCAGGCTGGTGTTAGTGGTGTAGTTAATGAGGATGTCACAAGAGGTGAAGGTAACATGAGTGGAAGGGCTTTCACTACCGATTTAGGCCTAGGTGCTGAACAGGTCAGTGAAACCATCAGTAAGACCCAACCACTGGCAACTCCTAATGTGGAGAGTTCTCTTGAGCTCAACATAGGTGGAGGAATCCCTAGCCAACTGGCTAACTCAGGGTGCATGGATGATCAGGCTAGGTCTGGTGTCATGTTTTCTACACCCCATAATTCACCTCTCGAAGCAGGTTACACAGCTCGAAGTGATGAGGGTAGTTTGGGACATGATAATGAATTGACGCAGTATCGATAATATACATGATGACTTTTCCAAGGATCCATATCTCGACCAGTCACACTGTGTCAAGTGGTGAGGATATTATTGAACTATTGAATGAATTGACGGCTAAATGTACCAAAATGGAAAATACAATCACTGGTCTTCAGGAGCTTGCTGTCCTCAAACTGGCACTATCAGAAAGTTGAAGCACAGGGTGTTTGTATTGGAGAGACTAAGAAGACCAAGGGTTTCTGCTTCTAAGAGAGTCAAGAAGGTGAGTAAGAAGGCTAGCTCCTCGCAGGATCAAAGTTTGGAGGATGCATCCAAACAGGGGAGGAGTAAGAGCATGGATTCAAGGGAGGATTTAAACCTGGATGTTGATTTGGATAGTGGAGATCATGGTGATGACTATATGGTGACTGACAAGGAAGGAAAAGAAGCAGTGCTTGAAGCTTTTAAGGTTGTAGTTGAAGATAAAGAGGAAGAAGTGGTGCAGGCAACAACCACTGCTATTGTTACTGAATCCCCTGCTAGTACAAAGGAAATCACTGCTGCAACCTCTGAGGTAATTTCATCCACTGTTACTTTAGATACACCTATTGCTATTACAACCACTGCTACCATAATCACAACCACTGTCACACCACCACCCAAGTCTAAGGAAGTTGAGAAGGAGGTCTTTGGTATAATCTTAACTTATGTAAACCTACCAATTCCCTGAACCTGCATTGCACATGTTCCCATTATACTTAAACCTACTGGACCTAAACCCTTGGCTAAGATTTTGAAGATTGGTGAGCCAGTTAAGAAAGTTGTTGCTCAAACTTAATGATAGGAGGGTAAAGGTATTGCTGAACCTGAAGAAGAAGAAATTGAATTTGATAGTATGGAGGAGCAGATTGCACATGATCATGAAATGTCCAAAAGGTTAAATGAAATGTATCAGTGAAGATCCGCTTTTGAAAAGAAAAAGAAAGAAGATGAGGAAGCTACTCAGAGATTGATTGAAGAGTGGAACAAGGAACAACCTTTACTTCAAGCTTCTGAACTGATAAAGACATAATGGATTGCTCATGAATGGGGACAATTAGACATTGATACAAGGTCTAAGGTTTTGGCTGAGAGGATAAGACAATTGCAGAAGGAAAGAACTGTTAGAGATTATAAACCTAAGAAGAATAAACCTCCAAGTAAGCAAGAAATGAGAAATTAAATGATGAAGGTTATCAGGCACATGGACATGCACATAAATGTAAATTTGAGAAAATGCACATATGAAGAGGTTGAGGAGATTTATCAAGCTTGCAAAAGAAGATGTGATGATTTCATTCCTATGAATTCTGAGAAAGAAGATGAGTGGATCAAGAACAGAAAAAAGAGAAAAGCATATATTCAGGAGGAGTCTAGTTCTAAGAAACAGAAAATGGATGAAGATATGGAGAGGGAAGAAAGAATGAATATGTATCTTATGGTGAGTGACAAACCAGAGCCTATTAATCCTACACCAAGAAGAGAAATTCATCCAATTAATGATTGGAAAATAATCACTGAAAATGGTAGAGAAGTGATTGAAATAACAAGAGCAGATGGATGGAGAAGTACATACTTAAATTTTGGTTGGTTGTTGTTCTTTCTGTCTAAAGTGGATTTGGAACAGTTATGGAAAGTCATGAATTTTAGATATGGAAAGTTTGGGCCAACTGGAGAATTAGCAAAGTTTGTGTGGACATCAGTGAAAAATATGTGTCAACCTAATCTAGAGGACAAATTTTGGGAAGACTGTGAAGTAGTTGATTGGATGCTTTATCAGCCTTGCAGAGTACATGTTGTACAGACTACACAGGAGAAGTTTTTCATGTTTATTGATAAAGACTATCCATTGTCCAAGAATGTTGCCAGGAAAATGTTGGAAGCAAAGCTTGATCCACAAGGAACTAAATCAACAAATCCAATGATAGATCAATTGTTCTTGAAGATTGAGAAGATTGCATATCTACAAGGTCCTTTAGCCATAAAAGCAAAGTCTCAAGGAAGGTTAAAAAGAATGGCGAAAAGATCTAAGGATACTGATGAAGAGTCAGGATCTAATAAGAAGACTGAGGAGGTTGCTGGGTGTTTGGATACATCCTCCAACTAAGAAGTTTTGAGCTTAAAGGAAACTTGATAATTTTGTTAGAACATATCAAGTTTAGGGGAGGATTGATGGGTTTTAGGTTCCAATGAAAGGAATTATTCTAAGTATGGAACCACTGCCAGCACAAAGGAAACCACGGCTAGAAGGAATGGATCCACTGCTATGTTAAACCACGGCTAGTAGTTACATGGAACCACTTCTAATGTAATCAAAGCACAGCTAGTTAGATATGTCGGTTTAACGTTTTGTATTAGGAAAAGATATTTATCTTGTAGGATACGTATTATATATTGTAAAGGACTCCTAAGCCTATAAAAGGAGGTCCTAGGTTAGAGTTAGATATATCTAAAGTCGATACACTTCAAGGTTGTAAAACCCTAATACTATTTAGAGTATTCGTATTAATAAAATATTGAGGTGTTTAGTGTTAATTACTGTTATTCTTCTTAAGGTTAAACATTAAATTCCGCTTAGTGTTTAACAGTTTGTTTAAGTTTAAGTCAGCTTCTATAAATGATCATTTTCTCAACTGGGATCAACACTACTTTTTATTAAAACGTCTCGTTTGGAGTCGTCTTCTATGACTTATGACTGTGATCTTCTAAGTAATACCCCAATTAGCCTTCCGCTGCTATGTTGTGATTTTGGGGGTTTTACATGCTGCAAATTAAATACAATAGTGAAATAATTAGCCAATCATTCATCATTATTGATCTACTGATATATGGCTAAAAGCCACATTATGATTTTGATATCACCGAAAAGCCTAGCAGAAGTATTTATAATCTCTAGGGTGGTAACTTACTAATATAACACTATCAATTTCCCTTTCGCGTCTCTTGGACCAACTTCTTTCTCAGTAAAGTTTGTGAACAAACACAATGATAACATTTGCAGTTTCCTACTGATAGCATGATGTTGTGGACCATTTTCAAAGTATCTATCACTTTAAAAGGGCAATGTCAATTGGCTGGTAGCTTATGCCAATTCGTTGATATTGTCTTTAAGCTGTTATATTCTAAAGCATAATGGTACAACAAATTCAATACACTTGGCCATTGTAGCAGAATTAATAGTGATCATGATTAGAATAATTAATGACATTTGAATTTGATGAACTGGTTGGCATTTGTATCAAGTTATAATTATATTATGTGCAGTTAGAGCTGATGCTGATGAAGACATGAATGGAATTTGTCAGCAGGTGCTTGGTGAAGAGCATTAAACAATTATTGTAATCAGATGTCAAGCACCTAAGGAGTAGGAAAAGGAATATTAAACAATCATTGTGCAATGAGTTGCTTGAAGGACTTTTGAAGGCCAAAAATGATAGTCCTAATGACAGGAAAGGAAGGCAATAGATGATCTCTAATCTTGTAGCATTAGTTTCGGCTTCATATTTATGTAACCGAGTACCTCATGATGAGAATGAAAACTTGAAAACTCGAATTGCAGTATACATCATGCAGCATGTAGAATAATTGTTTAGATGCGTTATTTTTTTAAATGTTATCATTTTACCATAACATATTATAGTAGTTAACATAAACATTTATGAACAACTGCCCAATAAGTAGCCTAAAAGAAAAACATTTATAAACCTTTTAACAATTAACAAACCAATTTATACCAATAACACTTTCTAAAATAAAACTGAAAAACCAACATAATTGCTTACTCCAAAAAACGTTAACATAATTGTAATAAATATAAACATGTCCGCCTCGCAGCAACGCGCTTCGTTTTAAACATTAGACGAAAACATAAGGCTGGTAGGAAATTTATACAAGTTATATGTGTTGGAATTTTATACTCATAACAGTTATACATAAAACAATTAACATCATCAAAGCAAGCAGCGGAAGACAATAGGAATAATATATGTAATTAATTAACCAAACAAGAAAGTGCACCTTTAGCAGAAGTAATCAAACGATGATGTGATCAAGTAACAAAACCCAAAACCCTAAACTAGGGTTTCACAAAAATCGCCCACCCAAAATTAACACCCTCAATACAAGCTCAAGTGTGCTTGCTCGCTCTTGCACACACGTACTAATAGCGATTTGATGTGAAAAGCTAGTTCCTTGAATCACAAATAACCAAATACTTATCTTGAGTTAGACAAAAATCTAAAACCCTTGGGAAGAGTGTTTCGACCGCCACAATAAGAGGAGAGAGAAGGAGAGAAATTTAGGTTATTATATCCAAGATTAGTTTAAGAATGAATACAAGGGATTGTATATACATTCTTAAACTTGGTGACAAGAAATCCCACTTTGTTTAGAAGCCCACAGCCATCCAAGTCCAAAGTTGATCCTTCTTGTCCACTAATTTCATCTCTACATAGTTAATATTTAACGACCGTAACCAAACCTCGCATTATTTAACTAATTATGTTTATTTAGTGATTAATAATTAATAATAATAACGTTTATTTATATTAATTATACATCAATTTCAACGTAATGTGTGCAATCCCAAGTCCGTTCAATCCCATACTATTATTTAAATATCCATTAAAACCTTTCAATATGTACATACATTTCGACATTATACTACAAACATGTCATTGTCTATGATATATCGATCTTTGAATACATGAGCGGTAAATTTTAAGAAGTTTACTTTTGCGGATTAAACTATACACACTTTTATACGCTTATTACCGATTTTATTATCCACTTTACCAAATTACCTAGTACATCTTCTATTGGCAATAGTAAGCCTCGCCTCGTACTTTATACAAGGGTCAAAAAATAAGAAAATAACAAAGGGTACTTGACTGAGAAACACACAATAGTGAAAATAATACAATAGTTAATTGTAGATTCTAGAGATTCACACATTACATTTATGAAATATGGTTTAAAGTGATTATCTTTTAATAAAACCCGTAAAATAAATAAAAAATCTTCTTTTTAAACTTTATAATAAGGGGAATTGGATATATATTTATCCAAATACTCATAATTGCATAGATATATCCAACTAAAACTTATAATTCCATATATATCTTTTCAAAACATCAAAATTGTCATATATATCTAAATAATTATTATTAAATATACTTAATAAAAAATGTCTAATAATTATAATTGATATATAAAATAACGATTATACCCTTATTCTTATTAATTTTTTTTACAATTACAGAATATCCTTTCATTGGTTCGAGTTTTATTATGTTATTTGATCTATAAATATATAGAAGTTTACATTTAGATGGAATGATTGATGGTGTCGTTGATATTATTATTCAAGATTCGTCGATATCGAACACGGTTTGATCGCCGAACAATCTTGTTATATATATATATAACAAGAGTAATAGTACAATAATCATTTTATATATCAATTATAATTATTAGGCATTTTTTTTATTAAATATATTAAAAATAAGTATTTGAATATATTTGACAATTTTAAGGTTTTGAAAAGATATATATAAAAGTATGAGTTTTTGTTGAATATGTATGCAATTATGAAGCTTTGAAAAGATATATATGCAATTCTTTTATAATAACTTAAAAAGTAAAAATTAGCACATGCACATATTTAAGACTACCCCCAACGTGAAAGAGTGAGGCTTTGGAAAGGCCTCTTCAAGCAGCAAGATGGGTTGGGGCAGTGGAGTGAGGTGATGACAAGGTACTAAAATAAGCATTAAAAGGTAAAGGGTTTACCTTTGGGGTTATGTGCAAAGTGGTTCGTTGTTTATCTTTTATTATTTATTATTTGCTTTTTAAATGTGTGTGAAGTATTTAATGAGGTATATTTATATAAAAATGGGTATTTTAAATAAATAAGAAATGTGTTGAATAGTGAAATGGTGTGTAAGATTGTTGGGAGTAAAAACTAAAATGATGGTGAAAGAGAGAGAAAGCTAATGTGACATTGAGGTGGAAGATTAAATGATGTAAGGGTTAGGGGTAGCCTAAATTCATATGCTCAAACGAAAGAAATATGAGATACATGATGTCAAATGTTACAAAAGCTTTAAGATGATAAATAAATCAACATTACCATTATGTTTGAAACTATTTTAAAACACATCTAATCATTCTCTTTTTTTTTGCATATAGATGATAACCCGACACGACGTTATTTATTTGAAAATAAAAACTTATAATATTAAAACAACAGATAAAATTGCACCGTATAAATAATATTAATACTCTTAAATCTTTCATCTACTCATTATTGTGGCATTTATGTGATTCGTTGTTATATACATGTGCATTTGCATTTCATGAAATTATGCATGTACATTGTTTTAATCAATACAATTAGAATGAAAATGTCTAATACTTCAATTATATTTTAAGTCTTTATTTTTGAGATTTCAACTCTAAAAACAATAAGATTAGCGAAATAGGTTAGTAACAAATTATTAATCGTCCGTTACACAATTATCGGCATTCCATAATTTATATATTATGTTACTCCCTCCGTCCCAAAATTATAGTCCTCTTTTGATTTTTTCGGTTTTTCTTTTACAACTTTGACCTTAAATATTTTTGTTTGTGTTATATAATACTTGATGAAAATATATGAATAGATTGGGGTTTTAATGTATTTTCATTTGGTAAAATTTTCATCAACTATTGTATAACATAAACAAAAATATTTAAGTTCAAAGTTGAAAAAGAAAGACCGAAAAAGTCAAATGGAGACTATAATTTTGGGACGGATGTAGTATCATTTATCATGCATTTAAATCACATATGCGGTATTACTATGCCTTTAGGCTTACGCATTTATTGTACATCTTCAAATTCGAAATAATAGGCACATACTCGAGGAGTCGAGGAGACGAACGGACTAAATAAAAGAGACCAACTAGACTTGACATCCTTATGCCCAAAATGTTTTAATTTTTACGCTTAAAGTTATATCTTTAAGGATGTTAAAAGACCTTTATACTTTGACTTCTGTTGCAAACTTATATTTTTAATGTCCAATAATGTATTTTACCTTAGTTTGAAATTTGGAGTGTTATAATTCCATAAAGAAAAAATATGTAAACTTAAATCACTTAACACTTCTAAAAATAAAAGCACACATTGAAATGATTTATCTTAGTTTAGATAAGATAAATAAGTGTATTTATATAGATCAAACTTAAAAAGAGTTGTCATTTAGATGGTTGATAAACTTGTAATAACTAAAAAGAAAATAATGTATTAGACATAGAAGATGTGAGTTAGGATCAAATAAGTAGAAAAATTAAAATGAGAAGGATAAAAAAAAACCACAACCACACATTTCAGATGCACCTAAAAAAGATGCATCTCCCCTTGAATTTCTCTCTCTTATTTGAAATGTGTGGCTGCAATTTTTCTTGTTATTCTCATATTAATTTTTCTTCTCACCGGATCGCTTTCCTAAAAGATGCAAGTAAAATAAAACACATGTTAAGAAAAAAGTAAAAGAATACACATCCCAAATAGAAAAAGAGAAGAAAACAAGACAAATAAAAAGCCTATAAAACAAAGTCCTAAAAAAAGAGGAGGTTTACTTTCAAGTAAATATATAGCTTAGGAATAATAAGCTACAACTTGAATCTAAATCATATTTAAAATTTTAAAATAAACTTAAAAACTTATATAGATTTAGTGTTGGCTTGTTAAGCTCGAGTAGCTCGTTCGGCTCGTTCCACTTGTGATTATTAAACGAGTTTTCGAATGAGCCGAGTCAAATATTAGTTTTCAAAGCTCGGCTCGTCAAACTAACCGAGCACTAATTTTTTTTCTAGATCTGTAAGCTCCCGGAAAATTTCAAATGTCATTAACTAACTAATCATGAATAAAGCATGGGTCTTGGAACCATGAAATTTTCTTGATATCGATTTTGTATATCATTTGGCATGTGCATCATAAACCGTCAATTAAAAGCTTAAAAATACACCGTTATGACCCGATCGAAATTACCTCAACCTCAATAATAATATTTTTCTATTATATATATATATATATATATATATATATATATATATATATATATATATATATAAAATATATATAATAAACTTTTATTTATTTATTTTATTTATCTTACCGGGCTTCCTAGCCCAAACCCGATCCATACCTTTTTCCTTCTTGGGCTCGCGTGTGCTCGTGTAACTCAAACCAACCCAACATGAATTCTTACTTGGGTCCTAGACAATCCGCTTAGCCTCAAGCCCAGCTGATGCGCGCAGAAGGCGCGTTCAGGGTCAAGGAAACTTCCTTTTCTTCGAGCAAGTTTTTCAACCTCCTAGGCAGTGAACCTAATCATCGTAGTGTAGTATGGGGTAAGGCTCAGGGATTGATATCGTTTTCTAGGGGAATAGGAATGCTAGTAAGAAATATATGACGAGAAGGTGGAGTAGAGGATGATTATTTTTTATCTTTTTATGGTTTTTAGAAAGCTAAGGTAAAATCTCGGGGCAATTGGTTTGGGGGTGGTACTTCTACCGATTACTCTACTTCTACTAATTGTCTAATTATCTAATTATTATGGGTAGCTATGTCTAATTGAGGTGTGCTTGTATGATGATTAAAGATGTGTTCACTTAGATACTATTACTCCCTAGTTATCTTTTATTGGTCGATTGAGTTGTCACGTCCTATATCGTAACACGTTGTATTCCTAAAGGTCGTAGGGTATGTATGGTCCCTAGTTCTTTGAGGTTATCTCTCGTATATGACTCATGGAGTCGGCAAGCCTAAGCTATTTCATCCATGAACCATATCATCATAAAGCATACTCAAACATTAAATACAACGAAGATGCCTTGTTGCACTCCTAAGCCAATTTCAATTAAGACAAGAAATAACCTAACAATAATCAATAACTAGGTTTCATAGATCTAAGCAAACACACAAGTAATTTAGCTAGATATGATAGACAAGCAAGCATACACATAATCAATCGAATATAGGATAGACATAATGATAATTAGGATTAATAAATTTATCTCGATGTGTAAAATAGGGTATGGGACCCTAAAATACTGTCCAAGTTGGACTACAACTAAGTTAGGGTTTTTTCTCCAAAAGTATACCTCTCCAAATACAGAAAAATTGAATTCTATATATAGATTTACAATTGCGACGGCGTCACCTTTTGATGGGACGCCGTTAGGTCACCGTCATTAGGGTTTCGTTTGGGCCAAGTCATCGATGGGACGGCGTCACCTTAGAGTTGTGACGTCATCGATCTTTAGTTGAGACGTCGTCTTGATTCTAGATCTGGGCTGTCTGAGGTGAAAACTGTGAGTGATGCCCTCCATAATTAAAGCGTGACTCCGTCAGGTTATAAGACCAGAAATTTCTTTGAGCCTTCACGTGCATGTTTTGATCAAGTATTCATAGAGGGACGACATTGCCCTTTGGATGGGACGCCATCATGTGCTGTTGATCAGTATTGAGTGGCTTCGATCTTGACTTTGTCATCTCATGTATTTGCTCCTTTTCGTCCAAATTTACTTCATTCCAGCATTTTGCTTCCAAAAGACCTAAAAAGTAAAAAGGAACGAAATTAAGCAGTAACGGATATAAAATGTGTCGAAATAGGGCTTAAATGACCCCCTAAAAGTGTACTTTTTAAATCCTTATCAAATATCCCTACACTTGGTATTTGCTTGTCCTCAAGCAAATGTGCTTTTGACCAAACAATTTATAAGTTAGGGGGCATGAAGCATTGGTATCAAATAGTTCATTACAAGTAAAAGCGCCACAATAGTCATAACCAAGCACGTAAATTATATACTAGCACCTCACAAGTAGTGTTTGGATTCTCTCATCTCTCGGGTTTATATGAAATATAATACGAATGGAAATAGAAGATAAACACTCATTACCTGGCATAGTACATAGATTACCATAAGCTTGAGAATAGATCAAACCTCCACCGCTTTGGCTTAAGCACCTAGGAACAACTATCTAAGATGTCTTTACAAGGGTTGTAACGTTAGGCTTAGGGTAGGGAAACAAAGGGTTTTGTTGGATAGGGGATATTTAGTGGTGGCAAGTCAAAAATCTTTCGTTACAAGCATGAAAAGCGTGGCGTTGTTAAGCCAAGACTCGACTCACTAGACTAGATAACTTGAAACAAAACAAACATAAATTTAAAAACATAAACATAAAGATAGAAGTAAGATGGTAGCCCGTATGGTTTTCTCTTCACTTTTTTTATTTTTTTTACACTCTCTTTTTTTCATACTTTTTAACTCTACCATCCACTACGATAACATCAAAATATAAGGGATTTATAGGAGCATCCCTACACTTGAGTTTTTATTTCTCTAACACTAATTGACCCGATTTGAAAAGATCAAAACACTTAGAGTATTTAATTACGTAGACAAAGAAAATTTGAATTAATTGTTCTTTCACGTTACTCCATAAAATATTACTTTTTACCCATGAGTCCCAATCGTCCCAAAACTGTGTACAAAAGATATGACTCGACTTAGCAACCATGCAAGTAGCTAGATATTTGAACTAAGGGTTTAGTAATGATAACAATAATGCACTAAAGGTGAGTGCATATGATTCGATAAAACCAATAATATAGAAGTTTGTAGTATTACGGGGTAACTCAAACGTGTTAGGTTTGAGCACCGAGATCGTTCCGAACGAGGGTTGAATGGAATTTCCAACTCACGTCGCGATTATCGGGATTTGAATGTGTTAAAAAGGATTTGAGGATTTCTAAACTACGGGACAAGCAATAATAATAAAAGGCATATAAATCTACTAATCCTAAGGTGCAAACAAGTAATCTCATTAAGTAATAAATAGAACTAAAGACTCAAATTACTTTATGCTAAAAAAAGCGTATTCTAAAATGCAAATTAATCTATTTTAACCCCTAAAAGTGATCTAATATTTTTTACAACTAAAAATGTGATCTAAAAATTATCTAAAATTTAAAACTATTTTTTTGGTTTTTGATTTTGATTTTTTTTGAAAATAGCGAAATATATTTTTTTGACTTTTTAATTTTTTTTAAGAGATTTTTAAAAACTAAGTTAACTAATTAAAGTTTAAACTAAAATTTAAATGACAAACTACAACTAGTGACGATGAATATTAAGCTAAGAGAATGATACTAAAAAAACTTAACAAGCATCATACCTAAAATTAAACGTAACGGTAAACTAAGAATCTAAGCTAAAAAAAAGTAAGAGAATAGAACCCGATGATTAAACGAGAGGAATAAAACCACCCGATCAAATAAGCACAAATTAACACAAAAGTTTACAACTTTATTAATCTTATCAACTAATTAGTAAGTAAAGTTTAAAACTTTATTCACTAACAAGCTTAAAAATTACTAAAGTTTCAAACTTTATGTATTAAAAATGCTTAATGACCCTAAGCTCAGCCTTATGAGGTAGGATGTGATTACACAAACAAAATCAAAACTTTAAGGGTTAGCACAATTATATAAATATAAACTTTTTATAATAAAAAGCTAAAATAAAAGATAAACTAATCTTAATAAATCAAATCTTAACCACCAAACTCTCTCAAGGAGATATGTTTCCACAAAAACTAATTTGGTTATTAAGGTAAAGATTTAAAATATAATATTTTTTTTTTTTTTTTATATAATAAAAAGGAAATAAATCAAGGAAAAATAACAAATGAACTCCGAAAATTCCAAATATTTTTAGAAACATCAGAAAACTGATAAAAGCTCACAGAAAAGTTTTTAGAATTTTCGGAATTAAATAAGTATTTTTTTTCGATTTTTATGTTTAAAATAGAAAATAAATCAAAATAAATAGTAAACTAGTTCAAAAAATATTAAAAATTCACACTATCTTAAGAAAACTATGAGAAGCTACCAGAAAATCTAAAAAATTTTTTAACTTTTTTACTATTTTTTAAAAATAAAATTCGAAACAGTTTTTTAGAGAAAAGGACGTAAGCAGTTTTTGATTTTTTTTAAAAATACTAAAACAGCTCAGAAAATTACGAAAATTTTATGACGAAAATAAAATATATTTTTGGATTTTTTGTGAAAAGGACAAGATTTTTAGAGACTTTTTACTATTTTTTAAGCTAAATAAAACAATAAAAACGTGAGCTTTAATAAAAAAAAAAACAAAAAAAAAAAACTAAACTTTTATAAAAATATAAATAATATGTTGAGTTGCAGTAACGAGCGTATAAAATACAATCACACAATCTTACTATAACTCAACTCTTCATGGCATATTTTTATAAAAAGTTTTATAAAAATAAAATGAAATAAAAAGGATTAAGAGATGAGAAGAATATAGAGATGCAAGAAATAAATAAAACTTTTATAAAACTAAAGAGCATAAAAATAAAATACAAGAGTTTGGGTACAAAATACAAATAAAGATGATAAAATGAGGTGAGGGAGGTGGGTATTTATAGACCCACTAGTTACAATTTGACCCCTAATAATTTTTCATAAAAGTCTCTAAACTATTTAGATCTTGGCACAAATAAAACCCTCAAAACTTGGTCCCCAAGTTGAATTTTTTTCTTTCTTTTCTTTCTTCTATTTTTCTTTTTCTTCTCTCTTTTCTTCTTAATTAATTAATTCTTCGTTTGGTCTTTAAATTTTTCTTCACTTGCCTCGATGCTTCAAATAAAATTATCATTGGTCCCAGAACCTCGCTGCTCCTTCCCTTCTCGTACTGCTTTTTTCCATTTGTCTTCTTTTTGTCTATTTTGCAATATCCATTACCTGCACATACATAAACACAAAAACACAAACATTTATGGCTTTAGGGGTTAGTTTTTGGTCTTTTTGGTCCGGTTTTGATAACGAAAAGGTATATGTTTTAACATATACCAAAATACCCCAGACGAGAAGATTGCCGTGTCCTCACGAAATGTAATCAACTCACGCTTCTAAAAACAAATATTTCAATCTCTTTCTACTAAACCTATGAAAAGTAGCAAAGATTCCTCAAAAGAGATTAAGAAACCCTTATTTCTAAAAACGCCCTTACCTTTTTAATTCACATATAAATATTACGGTTAAGCACATTCCAATTATGAGTGACGGTTTGTTGAACTTTCATGTCGATCAATAACTCCAACATTTTTCAAACGACACGTTAGGATCACTAAGTAGGAAACACAACACAGCGTGAAGTGACCATACGGATAGAATACATCGCCCCTGATTTTTCACAAGTCCCCAAACTAAGCGTAAAATCGAAATCATTGTTAAATATGACTTTAGATGCTAACACTACCCATGGAAGTTATGTGTAATTACCGTTTTCTCCCATTTTCCTATTTTCCTCTATTTATTTTATTTTTGTGAGAAATGAATTTCTTCAAATTTCTTCGCGATAGGTTTTATTCCGATAAAGATATGAAGCTAAGTCGATAATTAGTTATCCATCTTCCTCGAAAACCCACACAAGAATGAGGTCCACATCAAGGTCCTAATTTCACACGATTTAGGGAGAATATCCTTTTATGGCGACCGAGACAACTCATCTACGAGTCCAGAGACAGAGGCTTTATTTAGACATATCCCGAATTCAAAGTTTGGCTTAACACTTATTTCAGAACATTTGCATTTTTGCAACTTAGGCCCTTGGTCTTTTCAACCACTAACTCAACGGGATTACCGCTTTATCAGAAGTCTTATTATGACTTTAGATTTTCCTCAACCTTTTTAGAAGTCTATGACAACTTTTATGGCTTTGGATTTTTCAACTTTAATACATTTGGGCTTTATTTCATGTTAATTTTGTGCCAAACTCCGAATCCTACGGCTTTTATAACAATAGAAACAATAGCAAAAACTATCGTGAATCAGTTGTCTATTACACCGCAACACCGACAGTACCTTGATGTGTACCCAACTCTCATGGGCAAGGATTCTCTAAAGAAGAATAAAGAACTAACTATCGCCAAAAACTCACCATCTCTAATTATTTATTCACATATATGGGGTGAAACAATCTTGTGGGAACAAAAAGCCATAAGTACCTTCGATGGGCTCTAAAGAGAACCATCTACTCCACGCTTAGCATCTAAACTCATAGGTAACTCTATCATTCCTCGATCTCCGCAAATTTAAAATCCCAAATAATGAGATCCGCGGATGCTTAGCCGATAATTTTAGATTATCTATGGTTAAGGGAACAAGCTAGGGCTCAACACGCCGGTCAAGTCGAATTCTATTCCTACCCTCACCAAATGAAAGTCAACAAGGTGTCAAAACATATACATTAATTTAGCAAATGCTTCGTCGAATGATATTAAGTCATGCATATTTAAAGTCACTCAGGGAAACTTGCAAATTCTTGGCCTGGTGAGCTAGAATTCGCATTTTATAGCTTCTTGTCTAAGAGACTAGCAAACTTTTCAATCAAAAAGACTTAACAAAAGCTTCAAAATTTTTAAATTTTTCACAATTTTTGCACAATTTTTAACCTTTTTTTTTTTTTAAGGAAAAACGGAGTTGCACGAGTACACGGCAAAGTGCTAGGCAAAAATCTAATCGAAAGATTACCCACCCTAGAATAAAATGAAACATTGTCCTCAATGTTTAAAGGTACGGGTTCTCAACGTAAATCTAAAGCCATTGGTTAGTTATGCTAATAGATAAACGATAATCGATAAAGATTTTGGATATCGGATTTCCATAAGAGCGGCAAAACATGAAACTCGAGTGGAGAAAAGACAAAACTTCGAGCACGAGAGTCTTCATATCGGGAAAATACTGGACAAAACATCACAACACGAAACACGAGAAATGGAAGAGGCGAACCTCCTCACGCCACTTATTAGAAAACATAAATAAGATAAAAGGATAAGCATGGGGTGCCTCCCACGGCGCCATCGTTTTTGGTCACCGAGTCGCTAGCCTGACTCGTCCCCGAATTCATTTCTCCTTAAACAAACGGAAGGGATACCCAGATCAAAGATGGTATCCTCACTCCGGAGGGAAAGAGAATGGGTGGGTTGGGAGGGGAAGAAAATGTCGGCTCAAGCACATAAGGGATAACTTCTCCCAAACTCACATAAGGTATATCAAGAAAGAATGATCCATCATCCGTTGGTTTTGCGGGTGGACGACGGGATGACGGATGAAAGAGAAATGACTCCATAGAAGAAGGAGTCCATGGTACAGAGAAATGTAGTTTGAATGTTTAACAATGAAGGCATCCAAGAGAGGATCCTTTTTCCGGTTAACTTTGTGATATGAATATCCTCCGATGAGTATCCTGTGGTTAAAAATCTTGTCCTTGGAAAGGGACGAAATCAACGTATCATCTACGTGAAAATCCTCACGAGAAGAGGAATCACTCTGGGATAAAAAATAGTGTGGGACCTCGTATCAATAAGCTCATCGTCGAAATCTTCACTTTATCTTTCTTCTCGGGTAGAATGGATCATCATATTCATTTTCTTCATTCTCGGAAAGAATCGAGTCGGTGGGAGCAAGTTCATTGGTGAACTTCTCGAAGTAAATCGACGGATCTTGATATAACAAATATTCAATTTCGTGTAAGTCGGCTCTAAAATCAAAGACGCTCATCCCCACTTCCTCGGTGGAAAGAGGATCCATGCGAGCGAAGTTCATCGGCTTAACTCCTCGAGAAGTAAATCAATGGAAGAATCCTGAGCCTGGCTCAAGGATTAGTAGACGGTGAATCTTTAATTTCATTTTCTTTCTGAGAGAGGAAGAGAGCATTTCTTCACTAAACGAATATCTCCCCTCGAGGTCGATTTCAGATTAATAATTTCCTAAGTGAAATCAATCACTTTTATAGCAAGCCCTCGATTTCTCTCGATGTCTTAGGCTCCAACTTTTTGAACCAATCGGGAGGTTGGACGCTTTTGGTACTTCAGTTATTAGTAGGAAAACCTGGTCCTTTGTCACCTCGTGTCATTAATTTTGGCTACATCATATTGGTTGGTTAGAGATTTGGAAGTATGGTTAACATTGAACGTGACGGCTTCATTTCCTACTCGTAAAGTGATCTCCTTCATACACATCAATCAACGCATGGCCCGGCCCTAAGAAACTCCTTCCGATAATGAGGGGTACTCGAGGATCGGCATCGAAATCAACTACAACAAAATCAACGGGGAAATCGAACTTCCCACTTTGATAGAGACATCCTCGCTATACCTTTTGGTTTCAGTAGTAGTACGGTCACTAGCTCGAGGGTCATACATGTTGGGGTAAGTGGGGGGTAATGAAAGCTTTTCGTAGATTGATTTCGGCATCAAATTAATACTCGCGCCAAGATCGGCCAAGGCGGAGCATTGAATAAATTGAAATCGCATCGGAATGAGAACTTGCCGGGGTCACCTAACTTTTCGGAAGTTTTTGAGAATAACCAACAATTCTCATTCAAAGACGTTTTGCCAAATCCACAATTTTCTCTTTGTTACTTAATAATCCCTTTAGTGTCGAAACAAACTTAGGCATGAGAAGAAGAGCATCCGCGAAGCTAATTTCAAAGTGAAGATCTTGAAATATTTGAAAGAATTTTTCCATTTGAAGATTTGCTTGTTCGCTTTGCTTTTGATCATTCATCCTTGACGGGTACGGAAGTGTCGTTTTCCGATTAGTCTTTTCAGCACTAACCGAAGCATCCTTGGGCTCAGACGCGGACAACCGTAGGTTGACATTCCTGCACTCCCCTATTAGTAGGAAGCACCGGGTCCTTTGTCACCCCGACTCACGGTCTACCACACGAGAAGGAAAAGAAGAAATAGTGGTAGGACGGGTCCATCATAAGCTACACCACTTCGGTAGTGATCGCTTTCATGTCACCTCGGTTAGGAATCGATTACTCGAAGAGTACTAGAACCCGAGGGTTGAGAATAAGAAGTTGAAGCTTGATTGGCTTGAAAGAAACTAGCCATCATATTCCTCATTTCACTCATCCGCTTGTTACTCGTAGCTTCCATTTCCTTTTGAAATCATTCCTCATGCTGGTGATTTGAGTTTGCAAACTTTTAATGGTGTTATCGGAATTCTTCATATAAGTTAGAAACTCGTTGTTCGGAGCAGCTTGATGAGGTGCTTGATATTGTTGTTGAGGAGGTTGTTGATAAACTTGAGGTGGAGGAGCTTGGTAGTTTTGATTACCATGATTAACATTAGCTCCTCGGTTTTGATTGTAAGATTGGTTTTGATAACGGTTTTGGTTTTGTTATGGAATGGGTGCAAAACCGGGTGGTCCCATTTGGTTGGTACACGGATTCCTGGTTCTGATTTTGAACCGATTAGCGATGCTACGGAAGCATTTCTGAGATCGCCATCTGTGGCTTGACAATTATAGTACGGATGAGGACCACCGCAAATAACACATGTTTCGGAACGCTTTGACGGGTTCGGATTTCTGAATCTTAAACTCTCTCATCATAGAATTAATAGCATCACGTACCACTCAACTCACTCAACATAGTTATCATTAGTAGCAATCTTAGAAACAACCAGTCGGTTTCTAGACGAGACAACTTTTGACTTATTTTCGATAATCGTTCTAATATCGGGCATATCGACTCAAGATGTTACCACCGCGCCGCTTAAGTTTAATCTTGATCGGACGGCGTTAAAGCATTGTAGAACGTATCAATCTGATGAAGATCGGTAAAATCGTGATTTGGGCATTTACGTAAAGTATTAAAGTTCCTTGAATCAATCCCATGCTTCTCCAAAACTTTCATCGAATTTTTGTTGAAAATTAATGATTTGATTTCGTAACATTGTAATTTTCAAAGGAGGAAAGAATTGATTCACAAACTTTAGAAAGATCGCCCATGTTGTAATTGATTGAGGGGGTTCTTTTTCGAGCCAAGTCCGGCCGCCCTCAAGGGAAAATGGAAATAATCTCAATTTAATGACTCATGAGTGACGCCAAAGTTTATCAGAAGCAACTTGATTAAACCAACGGAGGTGTGCGTGGGGTTCCTCATGATCCAAACCACAAAAAGGTTTATTTGAAACCAATTGAATTAAATTCGTTTTGAGTTCAAAATTCTCGGCATCAAGTGGTGGAACAACGATAGCATCACCGTAGCCGTCTACTGGAGCTTGAAGTAATTCGATCATCGTTCGAGTATCTGCCATGACGACGGGTTCTTCAACAATAGTACGTAACTCGGTACGCCTATTCTAATGATTAATGGATACGTCGGATCGAACGAAAAGCGCATGCACAAAAAATACAAAAATCAAAAAGTGAAAAATAATTTTGAAAAAGGAAAATCTTTTAGGTTTTTATATTTAGAAAACTTTGAAAACACAATATTTTTGTAACCTTCACGTCAACCGGTGCTCGGTAGCTCCCAAAAGTACTCTCGCAGCCGAGCTGGAACGAAGAGTGGATCGCTCTTCACCGCAATTTAATGTCAAGACTTTCCTTATACCCGTGTATAGGTTGTACTTCAGGTGAGCCGTAACAATTAACGTTCAGGTTTGTTTTGTTGGTTTTTTACTTTTTATGGTTTTGTAAACACTCTAGGAAGAATGTTTTGGTGTTTTAGATTTTTTTTGGTTTTTGAAAAATTTATATTTACAAAAATGACGGTAACTTCACTCGGGGAAGGATCTTCAAATGCACGCGATTCGAGACGGAAATACTAAAACTTCACAAGCCCTCCCCCTCAAGCGGCGCCAAAATTGATTCGATAGGAATCAATAATAGAGTAGTATTACGGGTAACTCAAACGTAGTAGGTTTGAGCACCGAGATCGTTCCGAACGAGGGTTGAATGGAATTTCCAACTCACGCCGCGATTATCGGGATTTGAATGTGTTAAAAGGATTTGAGGATTTCTAAACTACGGGGCAAGCAATAATAATAAAAGGCATATAAATCTACTAATCCTAAGGTGCAAACAAGTAATCTCTCATTAAGTAATGAATAGAACTAAAGACGCAAATTAGTTTATGCTAAAAAAGCGTATTCTAAAATGCAAATTAATCTATTTTAACACCTAAAAGTGATCTAATATTTTTATACAACTAAAAATGTGATTTACAAATTATCTAAAATTTAAAACTATTTTTTTTTTTTTTTTTTTTTTGGTTTTTGATTTTTGATTTTTTTTGAAAATAGCTTAAATATTTTTTTGACTTTTTAATTTTTTTTAGAGATTTTTAAAAACTAAGTTAACTAATTAAAGTTTAAACTAAAATTTAAATGACAAACTACAACTAGTGACGATGAATATTAAGCTAAGAGAATGATACTAAAAAGACTTAACAAGCATCATAAGAAAAATTAAACGTAACGGTAAACTAAGAATCTAAGCTAAAAAAAAGTAAGAGAATAGAACCATGATGAACGAGAGGAATAAAACAACCCGATCAAATTAACACAAAAGTTTACAACTTTATTAATCTTATCAACTAATTAGTAAGTAAAGTTTAAAACTTTATTCACTAACAAGCTTAAAAATTACTAAAGTTTCAAACTTTATGTATTAAAATGCTTAATGACCCTAAGCTCCGGCCTTATGAGGTGGTGGATCTGATTACAAAACAAAATCAAAACATTAAGGGTTAGCACAATTATATAAATATAAACTTTTATAATAAAAAGCTAAAATAAAAGATAAACTAATCTTAATAAATCAAATCTTAACCACCAAACTCTCTCAAGGAGATATGTTTTTACAAAAACTAATTTGGTTATTAAGGTAAAGATTTAAAATATAAGATTTTTTATATAATAAAAAGGAAATAAATCAAGGAAAAATAACAAATGAACTCCTAAAATTCCAAATATTTTTTAGAAACATTAGAAAACTGATAGAAGCTCACAGAAAAGTTTTTAGAATTTTCGGAATTAAATAAGTATTTTTTTCGATTTTTATGTTTAAAATAGCAAATAAATCAAAATAAATAGTAAATTAGTTCAAAAAAATATTAAAAATTCACACTATCTTAAGAAAACTATGAGAAGCTACCAGAAAATCTAAAAATAGTTTTTTAATGTTTTTTTACTATTTTTTAAAAATAAAATTCGAAACAGTTTTTTTAGAGAAAAGGACGAAAAGCTTTTGATTTTTAAAATACTAAAATGCTCGAAAATTAATGAAAATTTTATAACGAAAATAAAATATATTTTTGGATTTTTGTAAAAGGACAAGATTTTAGAGACTTTTACTATTTTTAAGCTAAATAAAACAATAAAACGTGATTTTAATAAAAAACAAAAAAAAACTAAACTTTTATAAAATATAAATATGATATGTTGAGCGGTCACGGAGCGTATAAAAGACACTCACACAATCTTACTATAACTCAACTCTTCATGGCATATTTTTATAAAAAGTTTTATAAAAATAAAATGAAATAAAAAGGATTAAGAGATGAGAAGAATATAGATGATCGGTGCTAAACCGTCAAGTTATCTCTAAAAGCTACCACTCAAGAATTGCCAACCGTAGAAACTCAAAAAGATGTAAAACCAATGCAGTTAGATTAGAGGGAATATAGTGTATTCCCGGGTCGTTAAGTCCCACGGAGGATGAATTGGTGTATAAACACTACTTCAGATGATAGAATGATCACTATGATAGTGGATCAAGTAAGGATTTGATGGATAATACCTAAAGAAAAAGATTAATAAATTACAGCTTAATTTAAATGCAAATTAAAAGAGATTAAAAGATAAAATATATTAAATAAACGCTATCACTATTTTTAAAATGATGAACGCTTAAAAACCAAAACGTGACGTAAAATTACCACGAACGCATAAAAATAAAAACGCGGAGTTTTGGAAATAAAATGCCTACAAATATGAAAATGACATTTTACAATCCCAATAATAAAATAAAAATTATTAAAAAAGAAAAATTATTTTTACAACTATTTATTTATTTATTATTAATTAAAAACTATTTAAAAGACACTTAAATACAAGAAAATATAAAAATAACCCCGAAAATAAAATTATAACTTAAAAAAATCTAAAATATGATAAAACTTATTTTAAAACTGAAAATATATTTTTACACTTTTTATGTATTTATTATTAATTTAATACTATTTAAACTAATTAAAATGCTAGAAAATACTATTTAAACCAAGAAAATTATGGAAAATATTTTTATATCTTTTATATTTATCTGAATCTAGGAAAATTGAAAACATATTTTTTTAAGCTTTTTCTGATTTATTTGTATTAAAAGCTATTTAAAAGACTTAAAAACTATTTAAAATAAAGAAAAATAGCAAACAGTGATGGAAAATCGAAACATTCAGAAAAATACTAAAATATTATTCTAAGTCTAAGAAAAATATAAAAACATATGCTTATGTGTAATAAAATGAGGTCAGTAGCAGTAACCGCTATTAATAAGCACTTCAAAATAAGCCAAAAGCCACCACAGAGTACCAAATGAACACATAAGCTAGATAATGCTAAATTAAGTATATCTTGACTATTTAACAGTACTATAGATCACTAAAGAAGCTTAAATTGGATTTGAGCTTATTGGATTATTTAAGCAACACAGTGATTAGGAGGCTAACTTCTTAAGCATGATAAGCTAAAACAAATAAGCTAAATGGAAAACAGATATAGGGACTTAAAGTAGACCGGCCTAATATACTTGGACCAAAAATCACTTTTCACAAGTTTGAATGAAGCTTGTGAACAAGCCGCAGTTAGCTAGTGGCACACTCAAGTGAATGAGTGTGTGCACAG